>CM076574.1:1259673674-1260101947 GCA_034641835.2 Pinus albicaulis | reverse complement strand
CGTTAATTTTAATTTTTAAACCCTTTCCGTTGTTGAGAGCAAAAAAAAGTGTCTTTGCGTAGGCGAAAATAAACCTACGAACGGGCAAAATCGCATAACGGAGAAATAACGACTCGTATGCATCTATACGGCAAGAAGGTGGGTCTCTCACAACTATCTTGGAAAAGAAGAGGAAAAACTATGGAAACACACACACAAAGAGAAGCTCAACGGATCCCTAGGGTCAAAGGGGGCAGAGTACGGGAGGTCAGCTATGGAACAAGAGGGTGCGGATCACGGCCAAGAGACAGAGGCAAGGTGGGCGGGAAAAGGGGGGAAATCGACAAACGGGGGGGAGCAAGGCGAGAGGCGGTCCAAACAAAACGACAAGAGGTGATTTGAAAGGAAAAGAGGCTGATTTCAATGGATCTGGAAGTGAGGTCACAGATCTGGAAAAAGAGGGGGCTGAAGCTCTGAAACCGACGGCTGAAACAGCTGAAACTCTTCCACAAAAAGTGGAGGGTACTAAAGCCCTAAGGGGATGGGTTCCCACTTAGATGAGTAAAAACAGATCAGATCTTGGTCAAGGCGGGCTGAGACAGAGGCTGGAAAACCCTGGCAGAGGCTGCAGCAGAACCCAGAAAAATTGCAGAAAAAATGCTGGAAAAAGGCGGTCGCGATTTCGGCTGATGCGAGTGCGGAGTCGCGAGAAAACGGTGAAAAGTGCGACCACGGAGGTCCGGGTCGCGGGTTTAGGGCCAAAAGTGTGACCCCCCTTGTTCCGATTGTCTCGACGAAGATTTTTCTGAAAAGTTGCCGTCTCGGTTGCGGCTGGTGTCGCTTACCTGCGCAATAGGGCCAGAAACACACGGAAGTTAGAAATTTTAAGTTTTTAGGGTTTTATGTGAGAAAAATGACATAAAAAGAGGAAAACTAAGCAGCTGAAAAGAAGCCCTAGGGCCTGAAGTAGCTGGATATGCAGGAATATGAAAAACGACGGCGGTCGTAATTTAAAACCCGTGTGGAGTCGCCATTTGTTAGTATGAATTCTTCGTCGAGGTGTACGAAAAAGAACCACTTTAGCTACGCATAACTAATAGCCCTAACAACAATAGAGGCTGCCAAACATCTTCAGATCTGCGATTAGTAGTTAAAATGCTGCAACAAACAGATCTATAAATGGAAAGACATTAAGCAGTAAAGTAAAGAGTTTGCTCCATGCATCCAGCAGACAAGACAAGAACACGATTTTTGAATGAATTTTTATATTACAGGGCACCTGGGAGGAAACAAGAAGGTGTATCCAGATCTCCTCAATGGGATGGGTTCTTTGTAGTCCTCAGCACTTCAGATCTAAGTTTTCTCTCTCTTGTAGATGTAGAAAACCCAATGCAGAAAATAGAGCTCAATGGGAGCAAAATGGTAGAAAATGAGACCAAGTGTATAGATCCAGAGTGATCTAATAGGCAACAAAAGGTGAAGAATGATGGGGAAAACCCTCCTATTTATAACAAAATATTAGGTCCTTCTAGATCTTGGTGCATGATTAAAATAATGTTAATCACATCTAGATCCACCTCTATGGAATATTTTATTATTATTTGTTGGAGGGAAAGGGTGTTTGACTTGGGTCAAATCCCTTGATTAGTGAAAAATAAATAAATAAATGATTTGTTTATCTTTTTAAGGAAGTGGTTGGGATATAATCAAATAAATAATGATTTATTTGATTAATGGTGGTTTATTTGGTCATATTTAACAAGGAATATTATTTAAATAATTATTCCTAGAAAATAATAAGATAACTATGGGTTTATCTCATTAATTTCTTTGTTTTTGGGTTAAACATGACTGGGAATAATAGTTAAATTATGGTTTAATTAATTATTCCTTTTGGGGTTTCCTAATTAACATAGTGAAAGCAGTTTTACTTGGGGTAAAACTGGTCTTACATGGTGTACTTGGGTCCATCTAATGATGAAAGGTTAGATGACCAAAAAATGGTGTAACTGACCTGATCTGAGTTGAGGTCGCAGGTTTTGGGCCAAAAGGTGCGTCCAGGTCGCAGGTTTTGGGCCAAAAGGTGCGACCCCCCCGTTCCGGTTGTTTCGGCGGCAGATTTTCTGAAAAATTGCCGTCTCAGGTGCGGCTGGTGTCGCTTACCTGCGCAATAGGGCCAGAAACACACGGAAGTTAGAAATTTTTAGGTTTTTAGGGTTTTATGTGAGAAAAATGACATGAAAAGAGAAAAACTAAGCAGCTAAAAAAGAAGCCCTAGGGCCTGAAGTAGCTGGATATGCAGGAATAGGAAAAACGACGGCGGTCGTAATTTAAAACCCGTGTGGAGTCGCCATTTGTTAGTATGAATTCTTTGTCGAAGCGTACGAAAAAGAACCACTTTAGCTACGCATAACTAATAGCCCTAACAACAATAATGGCTGCAAAACATCTTCAGATCTGCAATTAGTAGTTAAAGTGCTGCAACAAACAGATCTATAAATGGAAAGATATCAAGCAGTAAAGTAAAGAGTTTGCTCCATGCATCCAACAGACAAGACAAGAACACGATTTTTTGAATGAATTTTTATATTACAGGGCACCTGGGAGGAAACGAGAAGGTGTATCCAGATCTCCTCAATGGGATGGGTTCTTTGTAGTCCTCAGCACTTCAGATCTAAGCTTTCTCTCTCTTGTAGATGTAGAAAACCCAATGTAGAAGGTAGAGCTCAATGGGAGCAATAATGGCAGAAAATGAGACCGAGTGTATAGATCCAGAGTGATCTAATATGCAACAAAAGGTGAAGAATGATGGGGAAAACCCTCCTATTTATAACAAAATATTGGGTCTTTCTAGATCTTGGTGCATGATTAAAATAATGTTAATCACATCTAGATCCACCTCTATGGAATATTTTATTATTATTTGTTGGAGGGAAAGGGTGTTTGACTTGGGTCAAATCCCTTAATTAGTGAAAAATAAATAAATAAATGATTTATTTATCTTTTTAAGGAAGTGGTTGGGATATAATCAAATAAATAATGATTTATTTGATTAATGGTGGTTGATCTGGTCATATTTAACAAGGAATATTATTAAATAATTATTCCTAGAAAATAATAAGATAACTATGGGTTTATCTCATTAATTTCTTTGTTTTTGGGTTAAACATGACTGGGAATAATAATTAAAATATGGTTTAATTAATTATTCCTTTTGGGGTTTCCTAATTAACATAGTGAAAGCAGTTTTACTTGGGGTAAAACTGGTCTTACATGGTGTACTTGGGTCCATCTAATGATGAAGAGTTAGATGACCAAAAAATGGTGTAACAGTTTGGATTCTTCCAGTATAAATAGTTATTCATTATGCAATAGCTCCTGGATTTTAGCTTTAAGAATCTGGCCTTGGTCTTTGATAGTTCAGGAGGGGCATTGAGGTGTGTAAGCACATACAAAATGCCAGAATACCAAGGAGAGCTCTGAAACTTTTCCTCAACAATGGGATCAAGCAATTCGTGTTGCTCATCCAACGTATTTACCATGTTAATGTCTAGGGCTTGTAGATTTGATTCAGCCATTAATTGAGTTAGGCCCTGACCTTTAATCAGTTTGGTGGGTTTTATCTCAAGGTCATATTCTAAGATCACAACAATCCATTTGCCCCTTTTCCCATCTGGGTCCTGGGACAAAATTTCTTTAACCACTATATTTGGCACATAGGCTATGGTGTGGGAATGCAGTATGTACACCCTAAAGTCTTTCAAGGCCTTAATCAGAGCATAGGCATGTTTCTCCATTATGTTGTATTTCAAGGGTGCATCTCTGAGTGCTTTTCTGAAGAAAGAAATGGGCTGTTCCATTCCCTCTGGATTTTTCTGTAGTAGAACTGCAACTATTGTATGCTTGGAGGAAAATGAAAAAATCAGGAAATCCTTTGAGAAATCTGGGCTGATTAGAACAGGAGCCTGGGTGAGTGCAAGTTTTACTAATTCAAAAGATTTCTTAGCTTCAACGGTCGATTTAACTCCTACACCTTTCTTCAGCATGCTAGTCATGTTCCTAAGGTGTTTAGCTAGATTGGGAATAAACCTCCTAAGGAAGTTAATCTTCCCAATGAAGGA
The DNA here is from genome assembly GCA_034641835.2 of Pinus albicaulis. NCBI lineage: Eukaryota > Viridiplantae > Streptophyta > Pinopsida > Pinales > Pinaceae > Pinus > Pinus albicaulis. Next base: position 1,260,097,847 of record CM076574.1, on the reverse strand, counting down.
CTATAATTCCTTGATGTTCCTTGGGTGTGTGATCTGTAGTATTCCCTCAACTCTTTGTGGGTCTATCCTAATTCCTTTCTCAGATATAATGTGGCCAAGAAGTTTACCTTCTTGCAGTCCAAATACAGTCTTTTAGGATTCAATGACAAACCAAACCTTCTACATTTTTCAAACACTTTTCTCAGATGTTTCAGATGTTCTTCTTCAGTCTTGGAATAGACTGTTATGTCATCTAAGTAAATAACAATGAAGTGACCTATCTCATCTGAAAAAGCTATGTCCATCGCTCTTTGGAAGGTTGCACCAGTGTTCATCAATCCAAAAGGCATCTTCACATACATAAAGGTACCCCATGGAGTGGTAAAGGCTGTTTTGAGTTGATCTTCTGGGATTACTAAGACTTGGTTGTATCCTAAGAAACCATCTAGCAGGGAGATCCTTTTAGAGCTTACTACCCTCTGAAGAATGTGTTCCATTTTTGGCAAAGGGTAGTTGTCTTTGAGTGAGGCTCTATTAATATTTTTGAAGTCAATACATAATCCGATCTCACCTGTTTTCTTTCTCACAGCCATTAAATTCGAATTCCAATCAGAGAACCTTACGGGAACTATTATGCCTACCTCATACATCTTTTTAATCTCTTTTTCCACTGCAGGCAACTGTTTTGGATTTATTCTATGAAGTTTCTGCCTGAAGGGTTTCTAATTTTCTTTTAACGGTATTTTATACTGTATGATTTTTGTGTCATGGGCCCTTAAGTCCTCATAACTCCAAGCAAACACATCAATGAATTCCTTGAATAGGTCTATATATTTCTTTTTCATGTTTGCAGGCAGGTACTTAGCCAGTTTGATCATTTTGGGTTTGTCTTCAGTGCCTATGTTGCATTCCTCAACATCAGAGTCTGCATGCTCTATAGTGGGCTTTTTTGCTACATCATCAAAGTCAAAAAGGTCTTCTAAAGGGGCCAGACCTCGAGGTATGTTCTTATCTTTGGTTTGCAGCACCTCTACTTCTTCACTATCTGCGTTTTCACATTTTCCATCTGGATTTCCAATGTGTTAATTTAAAGAGTTTATTTCTATGTTACAGGGTGTTTATTCCTCATCAGAGGACTCCTCACTTAGGCAGCTACTGTCAGATTTGAAGCCTGAATCAGAAAATTCAAACTCGTTTCTGCCTACCAGGAAATCTTCAATTTGTTTATCTCCTTCAAAAACCTGCCAATATTTTTCATTGTCCAGCACTGCAGGTCTGAATTTGGTCTGAATGATGATCCGTTGGTCACTGGGAGTCTTAGGGTAGGAACAAGCTAGGCAATCTAATCTGTTTGCAAAGACATTTTGAATCCTAGGAACAAACACTAATTCGTATTCAACAAATTTTTTCAGTATATCCATAGTGTCGTTCCTATAGGCTCGCAGTCTAGGATGTTTCGCTATATATTCACCATTCACCTGTTTAATAATCAGCTCAGAGTCTCCACGCGCGATTATCCTATGGGCTCCTAATTTTTTTAACAGGGTTAAGCCTAGGATCAGAGCCTCATATTCTGTAATATTGTTTGTACACTTGAAGTGCAGGTTGCAAGCATGGCTCTCTGTATAATCGCTCTCCTTGTTATGTATCCACACTCCTGCCCCAACAGTTCTCTTGGTGCATGACCCGTCGAAATTAATTTCCCACAGGGGTTCATTCTTGGTTTTGTTATCCTTTCTTTCCCTACAGATGGGTTCGCCATCATGTATCATTATAGGAGCTGTGCTAGGCTGTGGGTCATTTTGTTTTTCATTATGGGCGTGGAAAGCAGAGAGGTGACTAGTTGGCTGATTGTGTTCTGTTTCCGGTTCACTTTGCGTTGTTGTTTCAGTGCACTGTTCAAGGTTTTCTACATCTTCCTTCTCTGAGTCTAGGGTAGCCATTATGTTAAAGTCCATCATCTCAGTTTCATCATGTGTACCTTTTCTTGTATCTACGTTTTCAGATTCTGGTCCCCCCAAAGATTCATCATTGCAGAAGATAAAGGAATCCAGGTCTGTATGTACAGAGTATAGAGGAGAATTTTCAGGATTTTCAAGGCTACTAACTAGGAATTTCATTTGTGCTTCCCTGTATAGTCTTCTAATTTGGCCAAAGATTTGGATTGTGGCATAAGCCCCATCCATCTGCATTGTTCCTTGCAACTTGGCTCCCCATGATCTTGATAATAACATGCCATATTTGGGTGGCACATCTGCCACAACAACATCCATGACCATACACTTGGCTGGAATCTGGGCAAGGCTCACACATAAATCTTTGATCAGGCCAAGACACTTTACTCTGCTAGATTCAACTGAATATAGGTCTTTATAGGGACGTGTTATCTCTAGGCCTAGTCTTTCCATGATTACTTTAGGCATCAGGTTGTGTGATGCCCCAGAATCATGCATTGCATTGTGGAAAATCTTATCATGTATATTAATATTGATATAAAAATGGGGCACTACCCCTTCCTGAAACTTTCCTTCTATATTTGGACCAAACAGAAGGGCAGGTTGATCATCACTCATATTTACAGTGTCACTATTCTCACCTAAATTTAATGCTTTCAAAATTTGGCCTTTATATACATCCTGAGTGGCCAGCTCAGAGAGTAGGACAGAGATTTTAATTTTTTCAATCTCACTCTCTAAATTGAAAGTGGACTGACTCTTTGGAATGTTCGACTCTGTATTGTTAGACACTGCCTTAGTGGCTGAATCAATGTGCTGATTCTCGCTATGTACAATGTTTGAAACTGTTTTATCAGGAGCACTAACTGTAGTGTCAGTGCTGCTAGTTGGTTTACCCTGTGTGTCAGTGTTTTGGTTGTCCTTTTCTCTGTTCTTTCCAGAACTCTCAGCTGCTGATTTTTTACTTTCAGCAGTCACTTTAGAAGTTTTCTCAGGTCTCTTCTTGATGGTAACCTCAGAAGCCTTTGTTTTGGAATTGTCTCCTTGCTTCTAAGTTCACATTTTTCTCTGACCTGCATCATGGCGTTCTCAAATCCTAACCTATAATCTTCAGATTCAGACCATTCTTAGTCCCAACCAGAGGGTGGGGATTGATCTTCTTCTGTGTAACCGCTATCAATCGAATATTCTGTTTCAAACATGTTTATTGCGTTCCCTTCAGAATCTTCTATGATTCCCTCATCTTCATCAAGAAAGTTCTCTTGGAATGGGGGAATGACTTGTTGATCTGACTCTCTTTGTCTGTTGGGAGTGGCATTATTTCTTATAAATTTCTGGTTCTGGTTTTGATTTATGTTTTGGTTACTAATAGTGACAACCATTTTTTTCACCATTTGTTGTAGCTCTTCCATGTTTTTGGATATGTGGTCGTAGTTGGGATCAGATGTGGAAGCTACACTATCATCTCTATATGTTACCCTCTTCTCAGCTCTCAATATTGCTCTCTTCTCTATCATATTTGCCTCTATATTCATTGCCCCTTTCTGCATGTCCTCCAATGTGTTGTACTCTTTATCCCTAAGTTGATAGGCCATGTCAGCATCAAAGCCTTCAGGGTATTTCTCTAGGGCCATACCTTGGGGAGGTTTCATATGTGGAGGGAGAGCATTGTAAATGTTGTTGAATCTCATTGTGTAATCATGGACACTCTCTCCTACATTTATTTTAAGGCTCATATATTATGTTAGGAGTTGGCGAGAGTTGGCCTTAACTTCCCATTTGTTTATGAAGGTCTGATATAGAGCTGGGAGGTCATTTATGCTACCCGGAGGTAGGCCATTAAACCATTTCTTCACATCACCCCCTAAGCTCTGGGAAAAGATTCTCATTTTGACGGTATCATCATCTATTTCCATGTAGTCAAAAGAATATTCCATCCTATCTACATGGTGTTGGGATGTGGTAGACTCTTTTGCAGTGAAGTGAGGGATCTTTGATTGATAATCATTGGGTAAAGGTACTAGAGGCTTAGGTAAAACCAGAGGTGCATACCAGGCTGCCATGATGATGTTTTAATGAGGTAAAGGGTTGAATTGGGTAGCTGGTATATGGATGACAGGGATATTAGGACCAGCAGAAGACTGATGAGCAGATCTAGGGTGATTGAGCCCCAAGTTTTGAATGAAGTGTATATCAGGAGGTGTAGATGGAGGGGTATGTCTCTTCCCAAGGTGCTTACCTCTTTGAGGTGGTGAAACAGGAAAATCAAGGTCTAGCTGGTCTAGAACACTGAATGACCTAGTTCTTGTCAAACTATTTTGAGTGCCTAGGTCAAAAAGTTGGTCTGATAGAGCTGTAAAGTCTTCTGGTGCGAAGTTAGCTCTATGGATGTGGCTGGAAATAGTTGATCGTTTATGTGTAGGAGATCCCTTGAGGATGCTATCAGGGTTGTCAACTATTTCAGGTGGGTCTGGGTTAGGATAAGCTCTTGTGTGAATGGTTCTGAAAGCTAGAATGTTGTTTTCCAACCGAGAAGCCTAACCCTACTTGTTGCTTCTATTGTCTTTGATGTTGTAATGGCTTTGGTCTCCCATTGGAGTCTAATGTGAACCAAGATAATCAGCAGGCCTACTAATCACTAGTGGATTCTTTGCATCATCTAGTGGATTCTTTGCATCATTTAGGGTGGAGTCGCCAGGTGGAGGGTTTTAGGAGGTTTCTGGAGGGTACACTATCCACCACAGTGCTTATGAGATTTCCCTCTTCAAGGATATCTTCCAAACATAGCAAACTCTAACCAGAGATTGACTGGGAGGGATTTTACCAGATATGTCACCTCTGAAAGAGTGTGAGATCTGGAGGCTACCTGGCCCTTTCCAGACTCTGTCCAAGAGTATGAGAGAAACACAACAAATGTTATAGAGTTTGATGTGTGAATAGGAGTGTTTAACTACCAACCTAACCAGAGATTGTAGGTTTCTGAGGCTCTTGTGATGTGGAAGGTGAGAAATACTCAGAAGCTCCCCAGCGAAGTCACCATTATGTTGGGGTTCCCATGTTTTGGACAGATTGGCAAGACCAAAAGATGAGACAACATCAAACCACTTTCAGATCTCAATATCTAGCCATCCTCGGTCTAGAGAGGGATCTCTCTATGATATGTCAAAGGTATATGACTTTGAAGCTCTAGGTTAAATATGTTAGGCTAGTTATAAGGCTCATGGTTTGTTTGTTTGATTTGTTTGATTTGGTTGCTGGTTATCAGGAAAGAAGGGTTCAATGTAAGACAAGGATGAGAAAAGAGGAATGAGGCAGAGGTGAAGTATTACAGGAAGAATTCAGAACCGTTGGGCAATGGAGTCAGGAAAGGATTTGCTTGCTACTCAATAGGCAGGCTTTCGATTGGGCTAGTCATCTAAAACATAGGATCTTAAAGATGATTGTGTGATATGGAACGGTTGGAGAGGAGGAGGCAACACAGATTATAGGGCACAAATTTAAAGACCAGCTGGTCGCACAAGGATCCTAGTGGATAGGGCTAACTCTAATCCCAAGTGTTCCCAATTCTTCCAACTAAATCCATAACAAGAAACATCTAAGAACAGATACATTTAATTCATACATCAGAGAGCAGGCAATAACATCCACTACACTGGTTAAATTAACTGAAATCAATTCTTAGATAACACATTCGGAAGAGAAACATCAATGGAAAGGAGAGCAGAAACATAGGGTACCTAACCAGGGTAAATCCTATTGCAATATTCTGATGCAAGCCAGTAGAAATGAAATGAAATGAATTAAAAACAGAGATAGGAAAACATCACCGCTGCTTTAGATCAGGATCCAAAGAAATGTGCTTGTCATATTAAATAGCAATACCAATCGAGTACAACATTGCCAATAGATGAATACTCAGTTTGAAATCATATTCCTTATCCTATCTAACACTTTACACAGAGACTGTGTCTCAAGAGAAACTACTTGAAATTCTCTGATAACTGATCAACAACCTTTACAATGTTTCTTCATGAATTTTTATAGCAGAAAGATGGACTGAGGAGGTAGGTGAAAACTAAATGCAGCATTAAAACTCAGAAGAGGAAGAAGGCCGAAGCCCATTCTATATAAATTATGTGCATTAATCAGTAGCGCTCTTGGGTGAAAGAATGGTCTTCGTCAGGTTTCCATTTACTCCAAGTATGGCTCTGATGTACTCTGTTGCAACATTCTGTAGTACTTCTGGTGAACTAAAAAAAAGGTAAATAAATGAATGAGAAGTCTACCATACTTATGAAACAAATGCTCTGGTATCTTTGGATTGTTGTCAGGGTGGAAATTTCTTTAGGAACACAGTGTATAATAGAAGTTGCATGGGTGATCCTTCCTTTTTTAGGAACAAACATTCTGCTGATGTAGAAACCCTGATACGCTGATTTTCGTGATGTACCTTCTGCGTGATCCATGGGTCTTCAATATGATTATTTACCTTTAAATCTCTGAACATAAGGCTTATATATCTTCATTTGCATGCCTTAAGCTCTCTGCTGCTTCATTTATACCTCTATCTGTGGAGCCCACATTATATTGGATCCGAGACAGTTTTACAGGTTCAAACCCTGTTCTTTTAATGGAAGTCATGTCAGAGCACTATCCCAGGCCTTTCTCCATGATACGATCTCAGTGCACACTCTTCCCTGTGTTTTCTATCGTTGTGACAGAAACTCTGAATCATGGCGGCCATTTATTGTTGGTAACCCTGCAAAACATGAAAACCTGTTACGAAAAACATGTATGGGGGTGGGATGATGTGGAAAAATTGTGAGGATGATAGTGGGACTACGGAGAAATGGTGAAAAAATGCAGAGGAATAGTGGAGAAATGCTCTGGTGAAGGTTGGAAAAAAACAGTGGAAGGTGTCGAGGTAGATGTTTAACGTAGAAAACATTAAAATTTAATATTTGAATGGATTATAAAGGGGACGGGCGAGAAAAATGATGAAGATACGTGGACGGATGATGTGGCAGGCCCGGGTCAATGGCGGGCATGTGATTGAATCTAGACCGTCCAATCTCGGTGGAGATCAACGATGAAAAATGCATCGGAGGGCGATGGACGGTGGGCCAGGGGTACGGTGACTTTGGATTAAACCCCGCACAACTCTGTGGAACAACGAACGTTTGATGGGTGATGACAGATCTTACGGTTCACAGCGAAATCGCTCTGCATTTACGGACGAACGTTAATGCGCGATGGGGTAGCGGTTTTGGAACAGTGTCAGAGCCACGTGTCGAATGCTGAGTGGAATCGCTGGGCAATGGGAAAATACTGCCTATCGCCCAAAGGTGGTGCGATAGATACCACCTGGTTTGTGAATAGTGCTTGCGGTGGGGACCACCGGGACGAATGTACTAAGGACCGTCAGATCTGCGGGTAAATATATGGTGATGGCGTGATTGGAGCGGTGAACGTGAAGAACGACGGACACCTGCGGAGTTAACGAGGACCGTCCGATCTGCGAAGATCAACGGTCGATGTTGCCCCTGATATCATATGCGATAAGCACCTTATGCCCGGGCGCCTGGTCATGGCACTGGGTCACGTATAAGGAAATGGTAAGGGGGCTGGCCTGAAGGGGGCTAAGACCCGATGTAGAGCATGGAATTTTCAGCCCTTTTTGGTGGAATTTGAGGCCAAAAATGGGAAACGATAGGGAGAAGAAGGGGAAAATTGGCTAACCAAAGGGTAAAGGTAGGATCCAAGGGGACTTTAGGGAATTTAGGAGAGTAAGAGAGAATTTAGGGAGAACAAAGGGGACTTTGGCAAAAGAGGAAACATGGATCAAGTGGAGGAATTCTGCAGGGATACAAGGGGTGAAATAAGGCCCTTTTGAGCAACATTTTATCATTCAGCAAGGCTCATTGACATCAGTACAGTAGGGGTGAAATAGTCAAAGGTAGGGAATCTAGGAAGGCTTCAAGGATGATGTGTTTTCAAGGGAAATGCATTCCTTGAAGGCTCATAAAACAATCTAGCCCCTTGCTTTCTTGTCAAGGAATTCATAAGGGGCTAACAATGCAGGTTTTAATGGTGCTAGAGGGTTTGAAACATAGTTTAACACTGATATTTTAATGAACACATGTCTTAAAACCTATTCAGTGGTATTCCCTATGCTTTTAGGCTCTGAAAAATGGCATTCTGCGCCTTGTATTTCCCTGACTGCGACTATGTAAAAAGAATAATTATTTTACTGTCTGTAACCCTGCAAAAACCCAATAAATATGTTAACAAAATCCTCAGGGAGTGGGAGGGAGTGTTGTGGAGGACCGAGGGAATGGTGGTGCAGCAGTGAGAATGGAGGATGTAGGTGAAAAAATGGGTAAAAATCATGGCAGAACGAAGGAAAACTGCCCTGATGAAGTTCTGGGGTGTCGGGCATTCTGGACCGTTGGATCAGATTAAACAGTGGCAATCTACGGTCAGGATTCACCGATGTTGTTGTTTAGACGGTTATATTGGTGGAAAATGAATGGAGGTGTAATTATATTAGAGCCATTGGATTGAAGAAACCAATGGCTGAGATCAGTGGATGAAATTGGTTGGGAGAATAATTGAAAGAGAAATGGGTGGAGGTAAGATTGAATCTAGGTCGTTAGATCAAATCAACGAACGATTGTGATCGAACAGGAAATACACCGTGGAGGATGGTGGTAAGCGGAAATCGGCAGTGGTTTTCACATGAGGTCAAGGGTGGTATACGGTATTCAAGAAATTCATGCGATTCCACTCATCGCGTGCCACGAGGAAAAACAAAACCACCCATATTGCGTGATTTCTAACCATTAACATTCAGACATAATAAAAATGCGATATGCACCTCAGCCGTCAGATGGAGGGGCGGAAGATATGACGGTGTAGGTTATGGAAAAATGAGGAAAGATGCACAGCGGAGGTAAACACATCGGGTTTCTTGTGGACCGTTGGATCGGCATAGATGAGCGACTGTGATTTGCTGTCGGGCGACATTATAAGTTGGGCCATCGGGTTTTACTTTGGCCATTAGATTTAAGCGAACAGGTGGTTAATATTTGATATTGGGCCAAAGTGTTTTGAAAGGGAAATGGAGGCTTCAGAAAGGTGGGTGGAATGCGACGTGATCTGGACCGTTGTTTCTTGTGGATTCAACGGTCCATATCCATTCAAAGATCTTAATCGTCAGAAAAGGTGGAATGGACTGTAAGACTGTAAGGAGACTAGATGGCCGTCGATGTTGTGCAGATCGACAGTCCACAATTCACCTGACTCAACATGGAGGAGAAAGGAGAAAATCAAAGGAAAGAGGGTGTTGATATGTTTTTTCAAACTTTTAAGTGCTCGTTCACACCGTTTAGGTCCCATGAATGAGGGGTTAAGGAGAAATAAGCTCTTAGGGGCTTAACCTTCAATGGAGAAAAAAAAGTGTTTTTATGCCTTTTTAAAGGGATTTTCGGTCTTTTTAGTGCCCGGTTGTGGGGCCAAAGGCCTATGAAGAAGGGGGCTAATCTGTATAAGCCCTCGGGGGCTAAGCTTCATATAGTGTAAAAAAGAGTGTTTTTAGGCCAAATTTAGTGCTTTTCAAGGCCAAATGAGGGGTTTCGGTAGGCAGAAAAGGGCATTTTTAAACCAAATGAAGGGAGCCATAAGGTTTAAAAAGGGTTTTAGGATGAGATGGAGAGTTAATGAAGGGATTTTGGAAGGGGAAAAAGAGGTGAAAATGGGGCTTTCGAAAGGATAAAATGAAGCAGATGAAGGCTTTTTTGAAGCTTTTTATTTCACAAACAGTGAGGCTTTTTTATGGACATAGCATTGAGGATTGCTTCAGAGGAAAAAACACATGAAGGCTTTCAAGAGTGATATGTTTTCAAGGAAAATGTTCCTCTTGAAGACTTAGAAACCATTTAGCCACCTGTTTTCTATGCCAAAATTTTATAGGTGGCTAACAATGGCTCGACATGGGGATGGCATCTTCTTGAAGGTGTCAAGAACTGCAGATTTAATTTCTTTGGAAGTAGGCCAGATGCCTGATATTTTACCATCCCTTTCTTCTTTGATCAGGTACTACAAATCATGAAAATATCATATCAGCAGTAATATTCTCCCAAACAATTCCAGGTGCATTTAGACTTGCAAACCTTCTTCATATTTTTTTTTTATTGAAAGCAGAAAAATCTAATATAATTCTACCCTTATTCGTCCATGAGACCAGATTAGATAGTTGGCCTCATAGTTTCTCTACCTACACTAATATCTACTAGGATTAAACTGTCTAGCAGATTTTTTTCTCTACATTCTAAGGCAGAAATTTAAAAATAGTCAAACCAGGATTAGACTGTCTGGTTTGCTGTGCGTCCATGGCATAAAGACAACAACTGCACATGAATTGAACTTTGCAGGAAATTGAAAACAAAATTGTGAAGGCTTGAAATTATGAAACTTTGAGAGCATCCTTCTTTCTCTTGTGACTCAGATTTTGAGCTTGTTAGAGTCACTTTTTCTTCTTCGTTTCAGCTCTGGTTTTGGGCTTGTTAGAGCTGATCCATATTCTTTCTTTTCTGGTTCAAGTTTTGGGCATATTAGAACCAGCCTGTCACTTTCTTTCGCTCAGGTTTTGAGCTTATTTGAGCCATTCTTTAGAAATTCACAGGTTCAAGTTTTGAGCTTGTCTAAACCTTTTCTTTCATCTTTTTTTTTGTTTTTATTTTTTGTGAAACTGAACAAAGCAATGGTATTTACAATGGAAGTGAAAACTTTAAACTCTACATTTAGCAGTAATAATGTTTGAGCATCCTGCCATTGACAGGATCCCCAAATAGATCTATACCATCTAACTCTTGCAAAAAGAATGAATTTGGACCAATGGTGGACTGAATAATGTAAGGACCTTGCCATAAACTATCAAATTTTCCATGCTTACCATTATCCTCTCTTTTAGAGTCCCACTTGAGTACCTTGTCTCCAATTTTGAAGTCACAAGATTTTGTTCTTTTTTCAAACAATTTTTTTATGTTCTCTTGCACTTTTTGAGCTCTGTTGTAGACCTCTTCCCTTGTCTTTTGGAGATGTATTGTTTGATTGATCCTCCTTACCATGCTGTCCTCTTCTGACTGTATTTCTTGGACTAATTTTATCACTGGTACCCCTAGGCTGGTAGGGAACACTGCATCTGCTCCATAGACTAAATGATATGGGAACATTCCAATGGATTTCTTTGTTGTTAATTTGGCTGCCCATAGAGCATGCACCAACTTGTTATGCCATGATTTTTTGTTCTCTTCAAGTAGCTTCTTGATGATGGTCACCAAAATTTTATTTGATAATTCTTCTAGCCCATTTCCCTGAGGGTAATAAGTAGTAGAATGACCAAGTGCAATCTGATACCTGTGACAAAAATCAATCATCTTCTTGGAACCAAAAGCAGTAGCATTATCAGTAATAATCTTCCTAGGGCAGCCAAATATAGATAGGATATGGTCTTCAAGGAATTTTATAATAACAGAATCCATGGCATTCCTAGAAGGGATGGCCTCTATCCATTTTTTGAAATAGTTAGTGGCTGTGAGAATCCATTTGTGTTGGGCATATGAAGCATGATGGATTTCCCCTATGAAATCTAGGCCCCACTATTGAAAAGGAGCTTCAAAAGTGATTGGTTGTAATGGTAAAGGAAGGAGCTTTCTTTTTCCCTCAAAAATTTGGCACTTGTGATAGGCAAATATCATTTTATGGACATCTTGGAAGAGGGTGGTCCAGTAATAGCCAGCTCTAAGGATCTTATTGGCTGTGGTTTTCCAGTAGAGATGACCTCCACACTCTCCTTCATGGAATTCATGCTTGATCCTCTCTGCATCAACTTAAGGCAAACATTTAATCAATAAACCATTGGCATTTTTCCAATATAAACATTCATTTAAAATGAAATAATTCCTAGCTTTGAACTTTAAAAACCTTGCCTTAGTCTTTGATAAATCAGGAGGAGCATTAAGATTTGTAAGCACATACAAGATGTTAGCATACCAAGGTGATTTTTGGAACTGCTCTTCAACAGTGCGAGTAGGCAATCCTTCGTGTTCATCCAAGGCATCTACCATGTTAATGTCAAGGGCTTGTAGGTTAGATTAAACCATTAATTGAGCTAAGCCCTGAACTTTAATGAGTTTTTGGGTTTGATTTCCAAATCATACTCTAGTATTACTACAATCCAATTACCTCCTTTTCCATTTGGATCTTGTGACAAGATATCTTTTACCACTATGTTAGGCACATAAGCAATGATGTGAGAATGCAGAATATACACCCTAAAGTCTTTTAAGGACTTTACCAAGGCATAGGCCTATTTTTCCATGATATTGTATTTGAAGGGTGCATCTCTTAGTGCCTTGCTAAAAAATGCTATTGGCTGCTCTTGTCCCTCTGGATTTTTCTGCAATAGGACAACAGCCACAGTATGCTCTGATGCAAAGGAGAAAATGAGGAAATATTCTGTGAAATCTGGGCTGATTAGAACTGGTGCTCAGGTGAGTGCATGTTTTACCAATTCAAAGGACTTTTTGGCTTCTATAGTCCACTTAACTTCCACTTCTTTCTTGAGCATATTAGTCATGTTTCTAAGGAGCTCTGCTAAGTTGGAAATAAACCTCCTTAAGAAGTTAATCTTCCCAATGAAGGACTGCAATTCTTTAATTTTCCTTGGGTGAATAATCTGTAATATTCCCTCAACTCTTTTTGGATCTATTTAAATCCCCTTTTCTGATATAATATTGCCAAGAAGTTTACCTTCTTGTAGGCCAAACACTGTCTTTTTGGGATTTAAAGATAGCCCATACCTTCGGCATTTCTCAAAGACTTTTCTCAAATGTTTGAGGTGCTCTTCATCAGTTTTGGAATAAACTATTATGTCATCAAGGTAAATTACAATGAAGTGCCCTATTTCCTCTGAAAATGCAATGTTCATGGCCCTCTGAAAGGTGGCCCCAACATTCATTAGCCCAAAAGGCATTTTCACATACATGAAAGTGCCCCAAGGAGTTGTGAAGGCTATCTTAACCTGATATTCTGGGAGTACTAAGACTTGGTTATACCCTGAAAAGCCATCTAACAGAGAAATCCTTTTTGAGCGCACTACTCTTTGTAGGATGTGTTCCATTTTGGGTAAAGGGTAATTGTATTTTAAGGAGGATCTATTTAAATTTCTAAAATCAATGCACAATATAATTTCTCCTGTCTTTTTCCTCACAACTACAAGGTTGGATACCCAATTAGAAAACCTCACAGGGACTATGATTCCAGCTTCATACATATTTTTAATCTCTTTTTCTACCAGAGGCAGTTGTACAGGTTTAATTATACGCAGATTTTTCCTAAAATGTTTTTGGTTTTCTTTCAATGGGATCTTATGCTGGATGATCTCTATGTCATAGGCTTTCAAATCCTCATAACTCCAAGAAAACACATCAGAAAACTCTTTAAATAAATCGATGTAATTTTGTTTGATATGGGAAGGCAAAGTCTTGGATAATTTAATCATTTTAGGCTTATCTTTGCTTCCTATGTTGCATTCTTCAACATCTGACTCAGTGTGTTCTATAGTGGGCTTCTTTGCCACATCGTTAAAATAAAAAAGGTCCTCTAAGGGTGCTAATCCTCTAGGTATGCTTTTGTCTTTGGACTGCAGCACCTCAATGTCTTCTTTATCTATTTTCATGTATACTTCAGTTTGTTTTTCAAATCCTTTGGTCAACATGTTTGTTTCTGCATTGGGGGATGGTTTTTCTTCATTAGGAGGCTCTTTATCTGAGTAGTTTTCATCAGATTTAGTGTCTAAATCAGGTAATTCAAATTCATTCCTGCAGAGAAAGAAATATTCTATATGTTTGTCACCCTCAAAGACCTACCAAAACTTTACATTATCTGGCACTGCAGGTCTGTATTTTGTTTGAATAATGATATGTTTATCACTAGGTGAGTTCTAATATGAACTAGCAGTGCAGGCCAATCCATTTGCAAGTATATTTTGATTCCTAGGAACAAACACAAGCTCATAATCTACAAATGTTTTCAAAAAATCCATGGCATTATTTTTGTATGCCCTTAATCTAGGATGCTTTGCAGTATACTCTCCATTTAGTTGTTTGATGACTAATTCTGAGTCCCCCTGGACAACTATCCTCTTGGCCCCTAGTTTTTTCAATAGATGCAATCCTAGGATGAGAGCCTCGTACTCTGCAATGTTGTTTGTGCACTTAAAGTCTAGCTTGAAATCATGGCTCTCAATATGATTGTTTTCAGCATTGTGCAACCATACCCCAACTCCTGCATTCTTTTTAGTGCAAGACCCATCAAATTTCATGCACCATAAAGGATTGTTTGTGGGATTGGCATCATTTTCATCCCTAATGCCATGTTCACCATTATGTTGCATTCTAAGGTCTGCACCATGTTGTTTTGTGTCTTTTTCTTCAGGATTTTCATGGAGTTCAGAGTGATGGGTAATCTTTTGTTTGCATTCTTGGCTTTGTTCACTCTGGTTTTTTGTTTCAGCACATTGTTCAAAGGTTTCTCTCTTGTTTTCCTCTATATCTAGAGCTGCCATTACATTGAGATCTGTGGGCTCTACTCTGTTGTTTGAATTTCTGTCTTCCATCTCTGGCTCATCTGCGAATTCATCGTTGTAAAGGATAAAGGAATCTAGGTCTGTATGGAAAAAGTATAGGGGGGAATTTTCAGGTTTTTCTGAGCTGCTAACCATAAAATTCATGTGTGCCTCCCTATATAGTCTTCTAAGATGGCTAAAGACAGGTATTGTGGCATAAGTCATATCCATTTGCATTGTGCCTTGGAGTTTAGCACCCCATGATATTGACAACAACATGCCATACTTAGGGGGTACATTAGCCACCACAACATCCATGACCATGCACTTGGTTGGGATTTGAGTCAAATTCACATAAAGATCTTTGATTAGGCCAAGGCACTTCATTCTGCTATAGTCAAAAGAATATAAATACGTGTAAGGTATGGTTATCTATAGGCCTAGCTTTTCCATTATCACTTTTGGCATAAGGTTGTGTGAAGCTCCAGAGTCATGCATAGCATTATGCAGGATTTTTTCATGGATATTGAGGCTGACATAGAAAGGAGGTACTACCCCTTTCTGAAATTTCCCTTCAATTTTTGGGCGAAACAAGAGAGTTGTTTGATCGTCATTTAAATTGACAGTGTCACTGTTTTCTCCTAAGTTTAAATCTTTCAAAATTTGACTCTTATATACATCTTGGGTGCCCAACTCAGTGAGAGGGGTAGAAATTTTAATTTTGGCTATTTCACTCTCCAAAATAAAAGGAGACTGACTCTTTAAGAGGTTCAATTCTGTCTTGTTGGGCACCGTTTTATTAGCAAGATCAGCTTGCTGATTTTCAGTATGTCCAATGTTTGAAGCTGTTTTATCAGGAGAATTAGCTGCAATTCTAGTGCTGCTAGATTCTTGACTTGATTTGTCACTAGTTTGGGTGTCCTTATCTTTGTTTTTACCAGAATTCTCAACTGTTGATTTACTGCTTTCAATAGTCATTTTAGGAGTCTTTTTAGGTCTTTTCTTAATAGTGATTTCAGAGGCTTTTGGTTTGGGATTATCTATGTTCTTTTTGCTTCTGAGGTTGTATTGTTCTTGGACCTGCATGATGGCATTCTCGAATCCTAACCTTTATTCCTTATTTTCCAACCCTTCCTCGTTCCAGTGTGAGTATGAGGCTTGGTTATATTCTGTGGAAAAGGTGTGATCTTGTTCATCCACTTCCACCATGTTTATGATAGTTCCCTCTGATTTTTCTATTATCCCTTCATCCTCATCAAGAAAATTCTCTTGGAATGGAGGTATGACTTGTTGATCAGATTCTCTTTGTCTATTTGGGGGATTGTTTCTTGTAGATTTTTGGTTTTTGTTTTGATTATTGACTTGGATGACCATTTTCTCCATCATTATTTCCATCCTCTCCATGTTTTTGGCTAGACTATCATATTTGGAATCAAATAAAGAAGTTGTGTTGTCATCCTTATGGGTTACCTTTTTCTCAGCTCTCATCCTAGCTCTTTTTTCAATCAAGTTTGCCTCTACACTCACTGCTCCTTTCTTCATGTCTTCCAATGTGTTATAATCTATTTCCCTAAGCTGATAGGTCATATCGGCATCAAAACCATCAAGATATTTCACCAAGGCCATCCCTTGGGGAGGTTTCATGTGTGGTGGAAGAGCATTGTAGACACTGTTAAATTTAGTAGAGTAGTCATGGACACTCTCTTCTTGATTTCTTTTAAGATTCTTATATTTTGCTAAGATTTGGAGAGGGGTGCTTTTGACTTCCCATTTGTTTATAAAAGTTTGAAGTAATGAGGGGAGATCATTGATGCTATTAGGAGGTAAGAATTTAAACCAATTCTTCACTTCTCCTCCTAAACTCTGAGTGAAGATCCTTATCTTAATTGTCTCATCCTCTATTTCCATGTAGTCAAAGGCATCTTCCATCCTTTCTACATGGTGTTGAGTTGTAGTAGATTCGTTCCCAGTGAAATGAGGAATTTTAGACTAATATCATTGGGTAAAGGAGCTAAAGGCTGTGGTAACACCAAGGGAGCATACCATGCTGCCATGACGGTGTTTTGTGGAGGTAAAGGATGGGCTTGAGTAGCAGGTATATGAATGACAGAAATGCTAGGACTAGCAGCAAAATGTTGAGTAGATCTACGGTGAGAGAGACCCAAGTTATGAATGAAATGTATATCAAGAGGTGTGGATGGAGGGGTTTCTCTGTCACCAATATGCTAATCACTATGAGGAGGTGAGTTTGGGGGCTCAAATTTTGTCTGATATAAACTACTGAATGACTTAGTTCTTCGTAAATTTCTTGGTAAGTCTAAATCAAATTGAGGCTCTGATAGAGCTATAAGGTTTTTAGGTGCTGAATTAGCTCTATAAATGTGTCTGACAATGGTTGGGTCCCTATATGAATAAGGCTTCCTAAGAATACTCTTAGGGTTGTCCACTATTATAGGGGGGTTTGGATTAGGATAAGCTCTGGTATGGATTGTTCTTGAAGCCAGTATGTATAACAATCTCAACGAAGAACGTTTGCTAGATATGACATTCTTTAAGAGGAAAACTATATTCAAACAAAGAAGCTTAATCCTATGTGTTTCCTTTAAAATGGATGATATTGTAATAAAACTGGTCTCCCAGTGGAGTCTTGTGAAAAAAAATATAATCAGCAGGCCTATTGATCACCAGTGGAGTCTTTTGGTCATTCAAGAACTGTGGAGTCGCCAGGTGGAAGGTTTAAAGTGTCTTGAAGGAGATTTACTATCCACCACAGTGATTTACTACCAAAAATAGGCTAATATGGTCTTGTTCCCTAGTAAAGTCGCCAGAATGTTAGGTCTATGTAATTTGAAAGTTTGGAAAATACAAACTGCAAAGCCTACATATGAACCACTTTGGGATTCTAGGATCTAGCCCTCCTAAATCTAGAGAGGTAACTCTCTATAATTGCGTTTAAAGATATGATATTTAAGGCTTGAAATGTGATATTAGGCTAGTTATGAAGAGCATGGGTTTTGTTTGTTTTTGGTTGGGAAAAGACATGATGAAGGTGAAGGCAGTTTAAATGAAGGGGGAAGGTGTATGCAAGTGAAGGGATGATTCAGATGATAAGATAGGAAAAAACAACTTCAATCCATTGGGCTATGGAGTCATAAGAGGTTTTAATTGGACAACAAGGTTCAAGAGTGGTCCATGGGGCAAGTCATCTATGTCAAAGGATCTCTTTAAGTTGATTTTATAGAATGAAACAAATAAGAAATGGAGAACAAACAAATGAAGAACAAAGAGCAGCCTAAGATCAAGTAAGTACTTTGAAACTATCCTACTTTTGGCATGCACTTAAGGAAAAACATAAAAGTAATCTAAGATCAGGTAAATACTTTGAAACTAGCTTGCTTTTGATGTACTTTCAACATAAAACATCTAATACACTTAGAATAGCTTAAGATCAGGTAAGGACTTTGAACCTATCCTACTTTCAGCATATTCCATGGGAAAACACAGATGATAAACATAAATAGTAGTCTAAGATTAGGTAAGTTCTTTGAAACTGACCCGCTTTCAATGTACTCTTAAGGGAAACTTTCGAAGGAGGAAAACATAGAAATAAATCTTATCAGTGAGAGTAGGTTATTGGTAAGAGTAACTCCTAGCTTTGTATTTGTTGTTCTTTATCAGATAAAGTTGAAAAAATGAAGAAACAAAGAAAATAACAATTAACAATAAGAAACACATCACCATTGACATAGACCAGGATCCCATAAATCATCTTGTATTTTATGTTCAAACCAGTTACAATCATCAAGCCCGGTGGGTCTCTACAACTTCAAACTCCTTGTTTCAGCTTATGTATCTTAAATTACAAATAGGGCTTAAGCAACTTCAAAAAAATATTAACATGCAATAGATATCCAGAGACCAACCTTTTTCAATGTGCTCCTCAAGGAGAATTTATAATAAAATCAGGAAGTGGGAGAGTTTCTAGGGTTCAAGTATCATTAATTCCATAATCAATGCAATTCCTAGCCTTGAAAACCATGCAAGGCATAAGGAAGGAATGCATTCTACCTATAACTCTATTTCATAAGTCTATTTTTTCTTTTTGATGCTTAATGGACGAGAAAATTGACTTTAGGGATATTTCTTATCTTTATAATAACTCTGCTGACAATTAGTAATAAGTTCCTTTGATTTGAAATAACTGTTCAGCTGTCTTTAGGCAAATATCTTTTGTTCTGGAAATAACTAGGCCTTCTTTAATTTCTATGAGGCTGCAAGTGTCTTTTGGTAGCTGGAGGGGGTTGGCTTTTGGTAGTTGGAGAGGGTTCAATTGACCTCTAATGTGGCGGTGGAGGCTTCTCGGACTGATAGATTTCTTTGTCTTTATCTTAAAACACTGTTAATTTGTCTTGATCTTATGTTTTAGGCTTAATTAGGCCTTGATATTCTTTTCTGGTCTTCATACTGTCTCTTCGTTCTTTAATCACTATATTATATCATTAATCTTCAATAATATACTTTTAATCCCTTTAAACTATCACTGATACTCTTTGCCACTTCTTTTCTGATCTATTTGTGAATATGTAGGTTTTAATGGTGCTGGAGGGTTTGAAAAAGAGTTTAACATTGATATTTTAATGAACACATGTCTTTAAACCTCTTTAGTGGTCTTCCCTACGCTTTCGGCTCTGAAAAATGGCATTTTGTGCCTTGTATTTCCCTGATTGCGACTGTGTAAAAATAATAATTCTTATACTGTCTATAACCTTGAAAAAACCCAATAAACATGTTAAGAAAATCCTCAGGGAGTGGGAGGGAGTGTTGTGGAGGACCTTGGGAATGGTGGCGCAGCAGTGAGAATGGAGGACGTAGGCGAAAAAATGAGTAAAAATTATGGCGGAATGGAGGAAAACTACCCTGATGAAGTTCTGGGGCGTTGGGCATTCTAGATCGTTGGATTAGATTAAATAGTGGCAATCTACAATTAGGATTCACCGATGGAGTTTTTTAGATGGTTAGACTGGTGGAAAATGAATGGATGTGTAATTATATTAGAGCCATCGGATTGAAGAAACCAATGGCTAAGATCAGTGGATGAGATTGGTCGGGAGAATAAGTGAAAGGGAAATGGGTAGAGGTAAGATTGAATCTAGGCTTTTAGATCAGATCAACGAACGACTGTGATCAAACAGGAAATACACCATGGAGGATGGTGGTAAGAAAAAACCGACAGCGGTTTTCACACGGGGTCGAGGGTGGTATACGATATTCAAGAAATTCACGCGATTCCACTCATCGCGCACCATGTGGCAAAAAAAAACCACCCATATTGCGTGATTTCTAGCCATTAATGTTTGGACCACAACAAAAACGCGATATGCACCTCAGCCATCGAATGGAGGGGCGGGAGATTTGAAGGTGTAGGTTATGGCACGATGAGGAAAGATGCATGGTGGAGGTAAACACATTTTTTGTGGACCGTAGGATTGGCATAGATGAACAACTGTGATTTTCTGTTGGGTGGCATTATAAGTTGGGCCATCGGTTTTTACTCTGGCCGTTAGATTTAAGCGAATAGACGGTTAAGATTTGATATCGGGCCGAAGTGTTTTGAAAGGGAAATGGAGGCTTCAGAAAGGCGGGTGGAGGGCAACATGATCTGGACCATTGGTTCTTGTGGATTCAACGGTCCAGATCTGTTCAAAGATATTAATTGTTGGAAAAGGTGGAATGGACTGGAAGACTGTAAGGAGACCAGATGGTCGTCGATCTTGTGCAGATCGATGGTCCACAATTCACTTGACTCAACATGGCGGGGAAAGGAGAAAATGAAAGGAAAGAGGGTGTTGATATGGTTTTTCAAACCTTTAAGCGCTTGTTCACACCATTTAGGTCCCATGAATGAGGGGTTAAGGAGAAATAAGGTCTTAGGGGCTTAACCTTCAATATTGTGAAAACAAGTGTTTTTATGCCTTTTTAAAGGGATTTTCAGCCTTTTTAGCACCCGGTTGCGGGGCCAAAGGCCTATGAAAAAGGGGGCTAAGCTGCATAAGCCCTCAGGGGCTAAGCCTCATATAGTGTAAAGAAGAGTGTTTTTAGTCCAAATTTAGTTCTTTTCAAGGCCAAATGAGGGGTTCTGGTAGGCAGAAAAGGGCATTTTTAAACCAAATGAAGGGAGCCATAAGGTTTAAAAAGGGTTGTAGGATGAGATGGAGAGTTAATGAATGGATTTTGAGGGATTTTGGAAGGGGAAAAAAGGGTGAAAATGGGGCTTTCAAAGGGATAAAATGAAGCAGATGAAGACTTTTTTGAAGCTTTTTCTTTCACAAATAGTGAGGCTTTTTTATGGACACAACATTGAGGATTTATTCAGAGGAAAAAACACATGAAGGCTTTCAAGAGTGATAGGTTTTCAAGGAAAATGTTCCTCTTGAAGACTTAGAAACCATTTAGCCACCTGTTTTCTATGCCTAAATTTTATAGGTGGCTAACAGGACGCATGGCAGCAACTGAATGGAATCGCGCCCATTCAGGTTAAAACCATTAATCATCTATTCCTTGTGCGAATACCGCCTGGTTTTCGCCAAAAAACATTTTTTTCCATTTTGCGCACTAATTCAAATATTTCCCCTGTTTCTTCATGGTTCCATCCATAGAAACCCTTCTGCGCATATTCTTCCTCTGAAATCGCTTCGTCACCTTCTCCCCGAGCCTCTGAATGTAGTCTACCCCAGCCTACAGGATTTATTTAATATTTTGGTTTGTGTGGCAGGTTTTAATGGTGGCTGAAGCTAAAAGGCAATCCCACAGCCAATCTAAGTGGCTTTCTGTCTTTGGATGACAATCTAAGGACCAAATAGATGAAGCAGAAAGGGATATTTTAGGGTGTAATCTCAGAGTTTAATTAATGATTCATGGGCATTGATCTATTATGAAACCCTCTAGTGCAGCAACAAAAGACACTTGTACAAGAAAAATAAGATAGATTAGCGAAGAACAATGAATATTAAAGCTAAGTTAGCAGATTAAAGATAAAGGACACAGTTTGAAGACAAATGAATTAAAGTTAAAACAATCAGCAAAGTGACAAAGATAGAAGATGGATAAAGAAGGCCTAAAAGCATTATCAAAGGCCTAATTCAATTTTAAAGCCACAAAGCATGACAAATCAGCAAAAGACAACCTTAATTGTTAGACCATCAAGGTTATTTACTCTTCCGAAGACTAAAAATGCCACCTGCTAGCTTATTTACCTCAAAAGAATACAAATTGAATGCACAATCAGAGAGATTTCCAAAGACAGTTTAGAACATAATTTCCAACCTACCAAAAGCCTCAAAAGTCAACAAAAGTGACTGAAGTAGATGAAAGTTAATGTAAAAATCAATTAACGTAGTTAAGACATTAGATATCTTCTCCATTAGGCCTCCCAAAGGACGAGAATCATTTACTCTGTATTAATTGAATAATTAGACCTTCTTTTCACTCCACCTCCTCAATTTACCTATATATATCATATTAGGAGCCTCGTATTTTTGTTGGTTTAATAATTATTGAATGTAAATAGCTATTGAGGCTGCTGAAGCTCTGTTAGTAATTGAAGAAAGATAGGTTGAGAAAAGAAATTTGAAGCTGTAAAGACCTATTGGACTTGAACATTGTAACTGGTTTGAACATAAAATATACAAGTTGTTTTATGGGATCCTGGTCTATGTAAATGGTGATGTTTTTATTACTGTAATTGTTGTTTTTCTTATGTTTCCATACTGTCCACTTTCTCTGATAAAGAACAACAAATTTAGATTAGGATTTACTGTAAAAGGTACCCTAATTCTTACTGATAAGCTTTATCTTTATGTTTTATTCTAACTGTGTTTCAATGGTGATTCAATAGAGTATAACCAGTGAAATGTTGGTGAGCCCATGTTTCCTGAGTACAACTTGAGATATTATCTTTGAAAGTTCTTGAAAAGTCTGCTAATTAAAGTTGAACTAGACAAGTCTATGGTTAGCCTTGTCCTCTAGTTTATCTCCAACAGTTGCTTTGAAAATATCCCTGAGATTATGCCAAAAGCAGGATAGGTTCAAAGTCCTTACCTGATCTTAGGCTACCCTTTGTTCTCTTATATGTTTTCTTCTATCTGAAGGTAATCTATTAGATTGCTGGATTATTGTCTGAAAAGTGTGCTTTAGTAAAATTTTGCCCAAAGAAGTCTATGGTTTTCCCTGTCCTTTGGCTTGCTTCAAAACAGTTACTTTGAAAGGATTTTCTTGTTTTAGTGAAGTTAATAGATTCTTAAATGGTTATTAGCTTTTCTTCTTTCACAACACTTTTAACGTTCCATATCACAAATCAATCTAAAAAGATCCTTTTATATATATGACTTGCCCCATGGACCACTCTTGAAACTTGTTGTGCAATTAAATTCTTTTGTGACTCCATAGCCCAATGGATTGATACTGTCTCTTACCTATCCTATCAGTTGAGCCATTCTTTCAACTTACTCACACCTTTACACTTCAGAAGACTTCCTCTATTTTGATGATATCCTACCCAACCAAAACCAGAATAATTTCCCTTGAGCTTCATAACTAGCCTATTATCATATCATGAGCCTATAAGCATATCATTCTAAAACACATATAGAGAGATCCCTCTCTAAATCAAGGAGGGCTAGATCCTAGGATTCCAAAGTGGTTCTGATGTAGGCCCTGCAATGTTTTTTATTGCCAATATTGCAAACTACGTGGATGCTTATCATGAGCTTGTTCATACAGGAGGACAAGGTCTCCTTCAACGAAGGAATGAGGGGAAACTAATCGGTCAAAATGATCTTTGACCCGCTTCTTTTGTGCTTCAATAATGAGATTATCAAAGCGACGATTTTCATCCAGCCTTTCTAAATAGAGGAGACACTCTTATTCTGGTGAAGTGTTTGGAAGTAATTGAAAAACCAACTTGAGCGAAGGTATTTCACATTCAATCGGGAGAGTAGCTTCCAGACCATAAACCAACTAAAAAGGAGTAAATCTGGTCGCATTCTTAACTGAGGTTCAGTACGCCTAAAGAGACGAAAATAACATGAGATTTTAAATGGACTTGTGGATCCCAATTATACGTTGAAGCATGGTGACAAGAAATTTGTTCATAGCTTCAACCTAGCCATTGGCCTGAGGATAGTACAACGTTGAGCTGTCGTGATGTAGACCCAACTTAGAAGTCAACTCTGCCACCATATAATGCTGAAAATGGGAACAATGATTGGTGACAATGGCTTGAGGGACACAAAACCTAGCAATGATGTGATTGAATATGAATTGAGCAGCTGCCTTATCGTCAAAGGCAAGTGTAGGCATTACTTTGGCCCATTTGTTGAAGTAGTCAACGACTACGATAATATAAGCATGCCCCCCGGACGAGTGAGGGTTACACATCATAAAATCGATGCCCCACTTCACAAAGGGACCAATGGTAATAATAGGATAAAGAGGTACAGGAAGTGCATGCATCTTGCGCTGGTAGATCTGGAAATCATGACATTTACGAACCGCGACAATGAAATCCTTGAAGATAGAAGGCCAGAAATAACCAGCACAAAGAATCTTCTGTGCAGTGGCATAACTAGACATGTGATTGCCACAGGCACCACTGTGACAATCATTTAGGGCTTTCTCAGCTTCCTCGAGAGTCAAACATTGGTGGAGTATGGAATCCACTCCGACGCGATAGAGTGTATCGCCGATGATATGATAAGGTTGTGATTGGTGCCAGAAGAATTGGCGAGCATCCTTCGTCAATTCAGATTTGAAATTAGAAGTCTAGAGATAGACGATGATATCACTATACCAAGGATCGAGGGTGCTAATCAAGAAAAGCATATCATCTGGAATGTATTCCTCAGAACGAGATGAAGCAGAGTCTGACAGAAGGGAATAGATCAAATCAACAAAGACTAATGATTTATTTGACTTGGTAGCAGTGAATTCCAAATCGAACTCTTGGAGAATAACAATCCATTTTGAGTATTTTCCCCTAGAAATTGTCGAGACAATATATAGTTCATAGGGTTGCAATAAAAAATCACAGTCACAGTACGCAAAAGGATATAATGACAAAAGCACTGAATGACTTGAACTGCTGCTAATGCTAACTTCTTGATATGTGCATAGCATGTCTCATGGTTGCGAAGGTTACGAGACAATTAGTAAATAATGTGCTCGTTACCATCATCATCGTCTTGTACCAGAACCATGGCAATCATGTTGAAAGCGGCAGCTAAATAGAGGGAAAAATAACAATGGAAATTTGGAGGATGCAGCAGAGGAGCATTGACAAGCAATGTTTTCAGTGCGTCAAAGGACCTCTAAGAAATTTCATCCCAACAGAATGGGACGCCTTATTTTAATAATCGTGTGAATCCTTTAGCTACTTATGCATAGTTAGGTATGAAACGACGTAGAAAATTAGCCTTCCCTTACAAACTCTGCAATTAATGTAATGAGGAGGGAGAAGGGAGATTGACAACAGCCTCAACCTTGAGTGGATCGAGGTGAATTATATATTTAGACATGATAAACCCCAAGAGTCTACTGGAATCAACGTAGAAGACGTACTTGTGCAGATTAAGCCGAATCTTGTAGCATCGACAATGAAGAAAAATCTGACGAATATGGTGAGGATGATCCATACGCTTAGCTGAATGAGCCAAACGGTCATCCAGATAAGGTTGAACGATGGGACAAATATCATGAAAAGCATACGACATTGCTCGCTGAAATGTGGACCCAACATTATTTAAACCAAAAGGGAGTTTCTTATATGTGAAGGTACCCCGAGGACAGATGAAGGAATTCTTATTTTGATTAGTCGGGAGAATGTTAATCTGATTATAACTAGAAAAACCATCCATGAGGGAAAAAATATCACTCCCAGCACAGTCATCAATGATTTGATCAATAAAGGGAGTAGGATAATTATCTTTAGAACAAGCTCGATCGATATCACGATAATCAACGTAGGCATGATTCTTTCCCTGTTTCTTATCTACAAGAAAAATATTAGAGACCCATTCTTTCAAAGGAATTGGATAAATGAAACCAGCTCTGAGGAGTTTTTCTACTTCACCTTTAATGGCAGCATCTTTTCTCGGGTGCACAGAACGAAGACGTAGGCAAACAGGTTTTGAACCAGGGTAAGTAGGAATTTCATGCACCACTATACTAGGATCAATGCCGAGCATTTCTTCATAAGACAAGGAAAAGACATCATGGAACTCGCGGAAAAGGCTACTGTAAACTTGGACTTCATCGAACGAAAAAGTGACCCCGATATGGATGTTCTTGATGATTCCCAGTTTAACAGAAATGCCAATAGGCATCATCTGTGTAATATTACTCAAGTTACCTTCCGTAAAAACGTCGTGCATCAGAATTAGCATTTGAAGAAGATGAGAAGGAACCTGAGATGTAAATCACTCAAGACATGTAGACATGGCCCTGAGACTAGGCATGCATGAGGAACAATGATGACTATCGTCCCACGACAGCTCTTCGAGAGACATGGTTTCCACGATGGCCTCGTCGGAGGAAACACTTCTTTCAAAGGATTAGGTGAATCTGAATCACCAAGCCAGGGGGATTGAGAATAAATGTCAAGAGACATGCTCAAAGGAGCACCATCAGAAAACAGAGTGCTCGAAGCCATAATGAGCTCGCAATAGTCAATCTCAATCGGACTCAATGGCATCGAATCTTCGAAGGAATAGATCTTTTCAGGTGAAGGGATAATCCATGGGTCATCATATTGAGAGATCATATTGATATGAACAGTGTTTGGTGGAGGAAGAGGAAAAATACCCATGAGGGTAGGATCCTTGAAAAGGCCTAGCCCTATGCTCTCATAGGGAGTAGGAATCTTATCCACATACGAAAATTTGTTCTCAAAAGAAGAGGTGAAGAAGGACAATTGATCAACAGTAACAATCTTTCCTTCGTGTGGAAATTTCAGAACACAAAAGAGAGTGGATGGAATGCACAGCATGGCATGAGTCCAACTGCGCCCAAGGATAAGATTATAATTGAGTTTGGCATCAACTACCTCTACCTCGACATTGAATTTCTTCCCTTTCAAAGTAATCGGTAAACTAGCGAGAACACCTAAAGGCTTTGATTCCCTTCCATCAAATGCTTCAAGGGAATTTGGTGATGAATTCAGGGCCCAAGAACCAATAGCTTTCCAGCAAGAAGATGACATGATATAGGTTGATGCACCCTCATCCACAACTACTCGATGGATATCGATACCACTAATAAACACTTGGA
Source organism: Pinus albicaulis (assembly GCA_034641835.2). Lineage (NCBI taxonomy): Eukaryota > Viridiplantae > Streptophyta > Pinopsida > Pinales > Pinaceae > Pinus > Pinus albicaulis. The sequence continues at coordinate 1,260,070,964 of CM076574.1, read as the reverse complement.
TAATAAGCACAATATAATGTGGAAGTCATGGAAAGAAATTCTCTAAATCGAAAGAGAGAAGGCTAGTATCGGTAGGATCAACCCCACCAATCGCAGACAACAAAGCCTTTTGTTGAGACAGACAAATTTGAAGTACTTCTATTGCGGACATTGCAGACGACACTTGAGCCAAATCCTCAATGATACTGTAATGCTGAGCAGCTCAGGCATTGGGATTGTAAGAGGACTTACAGAGTACACCTTTGGAAGGTGGTCGTACAACGGATTCAACATTGGGCCTTTCAATCTCAAGAGGGCCGGAAACAGGTGGAGGAGGAGGACCATCAGCGATCTCTTTCCCCGCTTCCTCACACGATCCAGTATAATATTTTGATTGAGTTGTAATAGAAATGGGCGTAGAAACATTCATCATGAACACCTGAGAGCCAAACAGGGGAGAGGATGGAGGCTGCTCTACCATCTGGGTCTGCTGAGATGGGAAAGGTTATTTAAGAAAAGTTGGAGTTCCTTGGGTGCCTTTGAGCAACCGACTCACTTCAGACTGTCGAAGACAGTCCTTGGTGAAGTGTTCTTCATCACAAATCAAACAAGGGTACTTCGGCTTACGTTGAGAACCATCACTAGTATGAGGTTTCTGAGAATCCTGTTTCAGGGTATTGGCTTTGGCCTTACCTTTACCCTTCTTTTTTCCTTTAGAAGCATTATCCGTCGGATTTTCCTGAATGGAATTAACTTCTGCGGGCTTACCAGAATTCGAGGTGGACTGAGAAGCAAAATTGTTGGAAGAAGTAGACTTTGGCTTCCCAGATTTTGAGGAAGAAGACTTCTGAGAAGTCTAAGATACATAACCAATAATACCATCGACGGATGGAGTCACTGGTGGTTTAGAAGTTCCAGGTCAGGGAGCATTAGGAAAGATATCATACAATGTGCCAAACTGAGAGTACACAATATCAAGGTACTGGGCGTAAGCAATGGCTTGTTCCTTGGTCACACATGCCCCCATAGCTATGTCTTTCGCAATATGATTGAAAAAGGAGGTGGTGAACCAATGAGTCAAAAGCTGATCAGGAATTTAAAATTTGATCATGTGATGACGACGTCACCACTCATGAATATGATCTGAGATATGAGTAGCTCAGTCCTGTTTTAATGAAGTGAGGAGGTGCATCAGGGTCTCATAACAGATCGGTAACTGAAAACGTGTAAGGAGCGCCATGGCTAAAGAATTGAAATCCTGGAAGATGCCACAAGACAACTCAATGTACCATTTTGCAGTGGAACCAGTAAGAGTTTGTTGTAAAAGATATAGTCGAATGGAATCCTGAACCCAAGAGTTAGAGGAACAGCATAAGTGGTAAGTCATAACATGCACTTGGGGGCCTTCTCTAGACTTGCCATCAAACTTAGGACAATCACCAGGAATCTTGGTTGGAACCGAAGGCCAATATGGGTTATGAAGAATGGGATCGTTCATTAACTTTGACACATCTGGTAACTCCAACGTAGCAAGAAATGGAAATTGAGGATTGAAAGTCATTGGAGGTCTCTGGTAAGGACTCGTGTTTACATTCCACCAAGTCCGAGAGGAATTCTGCCCCCACATATTCTGCCCCGAAGGATTCTGACCATAGGGGTTAGAAGAAGGATAATTCTGTTGATACTAGGGTTGAGGACCAAGATACTGAGTCTGAGGAGACCATTGAGGTCCCTGTTGAGCAATGTATGGATTCTGTTACGGAATGTAAGCATGGCTTTGAGGTTGATTATATACCAATGAAGGTTGATTTTGAGGTTAAAAACCTTGGGGTGCTCTATATACCGGCTGACCTTGAGGGTAATAAGCGCCTTGTGGTTGAGTAGGTGGGCCCTGATGAGCAGGTTGAGCGGGCTGCTGAGCAGGTGGACCTAGCTGAATTGGACAAACAAGTAGAACCAGTTGTTGAACCAATTGAATCGGCTGAGGAGCAGGTTGAACCAGCCGCTGAGCTGGTTGAATTAAATACTAAGGCCCACCACGTTGCCCTTGCGGGAGGGGTTGGCCCAATGGTTGCGATGGACCAGGTTGTCCCTGATAACCAGGTTGACCTGGAGGAGGATCATAGGGTTGTCCTTGTTGCACAAAGTTTTGGCCATACGGAACATGTGGTGACGGTTGTGGTGCAAAATGTTGTCCCTGTGGTGGATATATTTCCCCCCCAGAAGCATAAGATGGTCCTGGTTGATTCTAAGGTTGACCAGACGAACCGTAGGGTTGACCTTGTGGACCAAACGTTGACCTTGTGAAGGTTGGCCTTGTGGAATGAAAGGTTGTCCCTGTGGACCAGAGACAGAGCCCTGCACAGCCAAAGGTTGTCCCGACGAGGGTTGTGCTTGTAAGCCAAAGGGTTGCGCAGGTGATTTGAAAATGGAAGTACTTGAAGATGTGTGTAATGTATCCATTTTCATTAACTTAAATGTGAAACTTCTTAGATCTATTCCAGAGATTGACTGTAGGGGAATTTACTGGATATGTCACCTTTGATAAAAGGATGAGATCCAGAGGCTACCCAGCCCTTTTCAGACTCTGTCTTTATAACTTCAATAATTTAACACTCATAATCTGAAAATGAAATTACCTGTATTTCTTGTTCAAGGTATTCATTTCCATAAAATTATATATGCAAATTGTCATTCATGTCTTTCAATTGAAACAAAGTTCTTTTGGTAAATTTCTGAGTCTTATGTGTGAAGGAGTGTTATTTCTTTTTACTGTTTAACATATCAAATCTGAAAAACATAACAAGATAAGATCACATAATATAACACAACAGCTGATGAGGCAATTCACCCCTCCTGTGTTAGAGAATTAAATATTATGGAGCAATGCAACACATAAAATATGCGGAAAATAAAAGCACAAAAAAAACATAAAACTATAGAGACACAGATATACGTGGTTCACCCAGTTTGGGCTACGTCCACCCCGAACAGCCAGTCCTTCCTTTCTATTATCTAGCAAAAATGAAGAGACAAAACCTACAGCAAATCCACTGCAATATCCTCTGTTCTCTCTCACAGTCTCCCTCTCTGTTTCTCGCTCCGAGAATACACACATAATCCACAGCCACAATACAATACCCTCATATATACAAGGGGGTTTCCTTCTAGGGAAAAAAATCCTAATCTAAACATAACTTCTACCATCAGATCATTTGCCTAATGAACAACCCAGATTGACTAGAAATTACTATACTTTTACAAGGCAATTTTACATCTATTTTTAGCTTCGGGGGCACTGCCCCCGAAAAACCCCGCCAGGGGGGGGCTCCGAAAAGTGCTGCCGCCCCCCCTGGACCCCCCACGACATCGATTAATTACGAGCAGCGTTGCTGCCCCTTTTAAGGTACAGGGGTCCAATGCTGTGATACAAAGTAAATAAGATAATCAAGCTCCACACCCAACAATCTCCCACTTGGAGACTGATTGTAGCAACTCCACCGCTGCTTCATTTGCTAGACAATGACTCCTCTTTGGACCTGGTTGTTCCTCATCTTCATCGTCATCCTTGAAGACCAATTGAAACTAAGCATGTTCTCAGTTTCTCCTTGGTTACAACTTTTGTTAGCATATCTGCAAGATTCTGGCTAGTGTGTATCTTTTCCAGCTTCAACTCTCCATCTTCCAATACTGACCGTATGAAATGGTACTTGAGATGTATGTGTTTAGTCCTGGAATGAAATGTTGAGTTCTTTGCAAGATGAATATCACTTTGGCTATCACTGTATAGTGTGCCCATATCATGCTTCTTACCCAATTCATCCATAAACCTTTGTAACCAAATCATTTCTTTACTAGCCTCTGTAGCAACAACATACTCGGCTTCTGTTGTTGAAAGTGCAACAACACTTTGGATTTTTAAAACCCAACTGACAGCTGTTCCACCTACAGTAAATACATATCCTGTAGTGCTCCTCCTGTTATCTCTGTCACCTGCCATATCTGCATCAACATATCCCTATAGAGCAATGTTTGAACCACCAAAGCATAATGCTTGATTTGTGGTACCTCTCAAATATCTGAGAATCCATTTTACTGCCATCCAATGTTATTTTCCTGGATTTTTCATGTACCTGCTTACAACTCCCATTGCATGTGCAATATCAGGCCTTGTGCAGACCATTGCATACATTAAGCTTCCAACTGCTGATGCATATGGAACTTTAGACATATAATCCATGTCTTCTTGGGTCTTTGGGCACATCTCCTTACTAAGTTTGAAATGGCTATCAAAAGGTGTACTAACTGGTTTTGCATTCTGCTTATTAAATCTTTTCAACACCTTCTCTATGTACTCATTCTGAGACAATGTTAATTTGTGATTTTTCCTGTCTCTAGTTATCCTCATACGAAGGATTTTTTTTGCAGCTCCCAAATCCTTCATTGCAAATGAATTTTCCATTTTTCTTTTGAGCGCATTTATTTCCTGCATGTTAGACCCTGCAACAAGCATGTAATCTACATACAATAATAATATAATATAGCTGCCATCATTTTTCCTTTTCAAATAAACACAATGATCAGAGCGACATCTAGTATAACCTTGTTCAGACATAAACTTGTCAAATTTTAGATACCACTGCATTGGAGCCTGCTTTAAGCCATACAAGGTCTTCTTTAACCTGCACACCAATTTTTCTTTCCCTTTTACCTCATATCCTTCTGGTTTCTACGTGTATATCTCTTCCTCCAAATCTCCATCGAGAAATGTTGTCTTTACATCTAACTGTTCAAGATGTGAATCTTTCGCTGCTACAAGAATTAAAATAGTTCTTATTGAATTCATCTTAACAACAGGAGAAAATATTTCATCAAAATCAATACCTTTCTTCTGTGCAAACCCCTTCACCACAAGTCTATCTTTGCACCTCTGTTTTCCTCCATCTTCTTCCTTCAGCCTGTAAACCCATTTATTCTGCAATGTAGTTTTACCTGCAGGCAACCTGACTAAGTCCCAAGTCTGGTTATGCATTAAGGAGTCCATCTCTTCTTCCATGGCTAGCTCCCACTTCTTCCTGCTTTCAACCTGCATTGCTTCTTCATAAGATTCAGGTTCACCAGAATCAGTCAACAATAAATAATATAATGAAGGAGAGTATCGTTCAGGGGGTCAACTTATCCTGGTAGATCTTCTAATGCCACTTTCAGGTGTTTGAGGTGCCTGTTGCTGTTGTGGTGGTTGCTGCTACTGTGGTTGTTGATTATTATTATTTTCAGGCACCTTTACTTTTTCAGTTATCTCATCCAGAACCGTGTATTCCTTGCTTTCTTTTTCCTGTTTCTTTTCCTGCAGTTGATTCTTATACAATAACTTTTCATTGAATAGCATGTCTCTACTCCTAATGATTTTGTGATTTTCATAATAATATAAGCGATAACCAAAATCATTAGCACCATATCCAATAAAGGTACATTTCTTTGATTTTGCCTCAAGATTTGTTCTATTTTCTTTATTAATATGGACAAAGCCATCACAACCAAAAGGCTTTAAAAAAGAGTAGTTTACCTTTTTACCTGTCCATGCTTCCTCTGGAATACCACCATCCAAGGAACTTGAAGGCCCTCTGTTTATTAGATAAACAACAGTATCTACAACATCTACCCAAAATTTTAAAGGCAATCCTACATGCAATCTCATGCACCTTTCATGCTCCATGATTGTTCTGTTCATCCTTTCTGACACACCATTTTCTTGTGGTGTTCTTGGAACTGTCTTCTCTCTACAAATTCCATGCTCTGAACAGTACCTATCAAACTCTTTGCTGCAATATTCACCTCCATTGTCTGATCTGAGACACTTCAACTTCTTTCGTGTCTCAATCTCAACCAAAGCTTTCCATTTCTTGAAAGTATCAAATACATCAGATTTATTCTGAATACAATAAATCCATGTTTCTATAGTTGCATCATCAATAAAAGTAACATAATAACGAGAGTCACCGAGAGATGATACCTGAGTAGGTCCCCATACATCTGTATGCACAAGTTCCAATTTTTCACTCTTCTTTTCTTTCCCAACTCTGAGAAATCTGACTCTCTTTTGTTTTCCATAAATGCAATTTTCACAGAAATCCAAATCAACATTCTTCAAACCTGGCAACAAATTTCTTGAGTGAAGAATCTTCATTCCCTTCTCACTCATGTGTCCTAGCCTATGATGCCATAATGCTGCATCTGCTCCTTTGGAAGTTAAAGCATTAACAGAGTTAGAAATACCATTGCATAAATACAATGTACCAACCTTTTCGCCTTTTGCTATTACCAAGGCTCCTTTGGTGACCTTCCAAGTTTTATCCGTGAAAGTTGTCACACAACCTTCACCGCCTAACTGCCCTGTTGAAATCAGATTTTTCTTCAGATCTGGAACGTGTCTTACCTCCTTTAGTAGCCATTGGTTTCCATTCTGTTGTTTTACAAGAACTTTACCCATTCCAACAATTTTACAGGGTTTATCATCACCCAAACGAACTTGTCCAAAATCTCCTTGAACATAGTCAAGAAAATATTTCTTATCAAGTGTGGCATGGAATGAAGCCCCTGAATCTACAACCCAAGAATCAGTAACATTTTCAAAAGAAAGAATCAAAGAATCTTGTAACACATCACCTGTCACATTTGCTTCATGATTGTTTTCTTGTTGTGTGTCTCCTTCTTTTCCCTTTAGAGATCTACATTATTTCTTTAGGTGTCCTTTTCTTTCCCACATCTCCAAAGACACTATCCCCATCCTGACTTGGATCCGCCTTTCCACATTTATCGTATAAACCCAGCTTTTCTCTTTCCATTCTTCTTCCCCTAGACTCTGCACTCAAAGCATTACCTGATGTCTCACCGGAGCTTTTCCATCGCATTTCCTCGCTAAGGATAGCACCAACAACATCATCAAACTTTAAAGTACTAGATCCAGAGACAGAGTTACTAATGGCCATTACTAAACCATTCCAACTCTCTGGCAATGAGCACAAGAATAACAAAGCTCTAACTTCATCATCAAAGTTTACCCCTACAGAACTTAACTGACTGGTAACTGTATTAAATTGATTTAAATGGTCTGCAACAGAACCACCTTCCGACATCTTCATATTAAATAGTCGTTTCATAAGAAATACCTTGTTTGAGGCCGAGGGTTTTTCATATAGTTTTGCCAACGTCTGCATCAAACCCTCTGTTGTTGTTTCCTTTGAAATATTGAAGGCGATGGATGCCGCAAGGCACAACCGTACTGTTCCGAGTGCCTTTCTATCGAGAATGTTCCATTCCGCATCTGTCATGGCTGCCGGCTTATTTTTTTTTCCGCTCAATGGTAGGTATAGATCTTTCTAATATAGATAATCTTCCATCTGCATCTTCCACAGCGGGAAGTTTTGGCCGTTAAATTTCTCGACCCTAAACTTACCATCGTCCGCCATTGCTCCGACTCGAACTAGGAACCCTTCTTTCCTGTGAGTTTATCAGCCAAATATACCTTCAACTTTGATACCAGTTGTTAGAAAATTAAATATTATGGAGCAATGCAACACATAAAATATGCGGAAAATAAAAGCACACAAAACACATAAAACTAGAGAGACACAGATATACGTGGTTCACCCAGTTTGGGCTACGTCCACCCCGAACAGCTAGTCCTTCCTTTCTATTATCTAGCAAAAATGAAGAAACAAAACCTACAGCAGATCCACTTTAATATCCTCTGTTCTCTCTCACAGTCTCCCTCTCTATTTCTCGCTCCGAGAATACACACATAATCCACAGCCGCAATACAATACCCTCATATATACAAGGGGGTTTCCTTCTAGGGAAAAAAACCCTAATCTAAGCATAAATTCTACCGTCAGATCATTTTCCTAATGAACGGCCCAGATTGACTAGAAATTACTAAAGTTTTACAAGGCAATTTTACATCTGTTTTTAGCTTCAGGGGTGCTGCCCCCAAGAAACCCCGCCAGGGGGGGGGGCCCGAAAAGCACTGCTGCCCCCCCTGGACCCCCCACGGTAGCGATTAATTACGGGCGGCATTGCTGCCCCTTTTAAGGTACAAGGGTCCAATGCTGTGATACAAAGTAAACAAGATAATCAGGCTCCACACCCAACATCCTGGGCTACATCTGTCGGGTCCAAGGCCCCCAAATGGGCATGTCCTTGCTCTATTATATGCTCAAATTGATTATACAGTGATCAGAAAGCCTAAAAAGGAAAAATAAGCTGTAGAAATGAGTTCAAAACATAGAAATAGTAAATATTAGCTTTTGTTTCACCTCCAATGGTTACCCATAGCCCAATACAGCTCCAACACTCCCTAGGCCTTGATGGCTCTCCAACCTTCTCTGCTGAAAAATTACCTAAATATGAGCTCTGTTGCCTCTCCAAACTACACCATTGGCTTTGGAATGCTCAAAATAACCAAAAAAAAAAAAAAAAAAAATTCCAAAAGGTTCTCCCTATCAAAAGTTATGCTCAGAACCATTTTTGCCCAATCTAGCCTAAAAAACCTCCACTAATTGTGGAGAACTGGAGTTAACCCGACTAAAGTTGGCATAAGCCACTGAAATTGGTGGCGCGCTCTAGATTGGCGAAACCATTTGCTTGAAATTAAATGTTGGGTTTAACGTGCCTACATGCGGAGAATGTGCCAACAATTTAGAAACCGTGGCATTTATGGTCACCGCAACTGCCGTTGTTTATATATGTGAACACTCCTTACGATAACCACAACCGTCGAAGGTTAATTCTATGACTAGGGTTCTCCTCCCAAGGTCCTATGCATAGGGGGTTGGCCCCCTTTTTTCCCCAACCATAACTTCTCCAAAGTTTATATAGAAGTATGGACCTATGATAGTTAAGAACTACCACGAGCCTGGGCGGTAAGGCCTTGGGGCTACCACCCGCTCGACCCGCGATCGAAACCCGTTAACTCCAATATATTTTGCCAACCAAAAAAACTCTGTAGACTTGGGGCCACGTGGCAGCCTCCGAGCAAGCCACGTGGCACCCATTGATTGGTCCATTTGTATATGGTCACCCATATATCCAAACACCAAATGCCAATTGTCGACCTCTGATTAGTTGACAGAGAATATTCTATGGAATATTTTGACGAATATTCTATGGAATATTCCTTTTTTAATATTTTTTTATTCAAATTCAAACCAAGTCAAACTGGACTTTTACATGAAATTGTGAAATTTCAAAATTGAATATCTTTCACATACAGTATCGGATTTGAGTGTCATTCCTGGTGCCGAGATCGTATCGACGAGGCCTATCTGGTTGCTTAGGTTCCAACCGATTTTGAGAAATTTAAATTTTGAGTATTTTTACAACTTAGGACATGATCACCTGATCACACCTCCAAAATGGGAAGCTTTTGGACCTACAAAAGCTCTCTGATTATAGAAAATGAAGATGAGGAGACTGATTCTCCACTCTTCCAACTTTGAACCACTGAAATCTTCCTGACTTCATCAAATTGAGCTTCTGATAAAAAGATAAATTGTTCCTTGAATTCACTGACCAACCGTTGCTAACATTGACTGAGTCATGATGCAAATTCTTGAAATTTGCATAACAACAACTATATTTTGCAGAAAGCATACTGTTTCTACAATGGTCAAAATTCAAAGAAGACTGAAAATAAGATTAACCTTGCCAACTGTTCACATGGCGAATTTTTGCTGAATGAACCCTGTACTTGTGCCGAATCCCGACCAAGTTTTCTCGCCATACCAATCTGTCATTCCAAAACCAACATTGACCCATGTTGAACTGTGTGCCCTCTTTGCTTGCATGCCTTTCCAACTCATGGAATATTGCACCGCTTTGCACCGACACTTCGTTCTCTGCACTGATCGACACCAAAGGTACCTTGTGCAACATATTGTCACCTTCTTTTAAAGACGAACTGTTATCTAACTGAAACATATCATCATTTATATCCGCAATATTATGAAAAGGAAAATGTACAAAATATTTTTGTTTAGCCATCAACAAAGTCAGATGTTGACTTCCATTAACTAGCCTTTTCAGTTGCCCTGCATGTACTAAAGAAGATTCGAGATTCTTCTTATGTGCTCTCACAATGTACTCTTTTCCATCCTTGAACAAGTGATACTTGTTCTCATGGCGATGGAAGATGGCCTTTCTTTCATATAAATATGGACTACCCAACACAATACTTGTAATTTCAAGTGGTACTACATCCAGTTCAACCCAATCAACATAATGAGCTATTATGGCGAAGCACAAGATACACTTCTTTGAGACTTGTAAGTTTTCATCCTTGCATATCCACCCAAGTGGATAAGGATTTGGATGTGGAATTGTCTCAAGTTTTAGTTGTTTGACCAAGTCTTCTGAGATGAGATTAGCTTGAGACCCACTATCAAAAAGTGTGTCTATCTTTGTGTGGTTAGAGATTATCCTCACATGAAATAGCTCTATCCTCCTCTTTTCATTTTGAGTTTATTTGTGAAATTTTAATGTGCTAGAACTAGGATTTGTTTCTTATATAACCTCTTTCCCTTTTATGTTCTTTAATACCATGGCGATACTTTTTGTCTCATCACTTGATTCAGACCCTAAGTCTTGTTCAACAGTTGCAACAATTTTTACCTTTTCTTTGGTTTTGTCTTTGTTTTTATATTTCTCTCGTTTCAGCTTCGGATGAAGCTTCCAATAGTGATCTTCATCATGGCTTGTTTTTGAATAGTTCTTGCAAAATAATTTCCCTTTTTCCTTTCTAGAGTTTGCAATCCTTTTTCTTCATTTGCCTTTAAAATCACTACCCTCATTTAGTGCATCAAAATTGTTTTTCCCTCTAGCCTCCAAATGCATAGCTTGTACACAAACTTCGTCTATAATAGTAGGATTAAACATAAGGATAGTATGTATAAGGTAATTATGAAAACCACCTATATAATTCAGCAAAATATATTGACTTTGTAAGTCTACTCCTAAAAACAATGCTCTTCTCCTAAACTCTTGAGTGTATTCTTGAACACTTTGTCCTTTAAGTTGTCTAAAGTTTTGCCAATTAATTATAGCCTTTTGTAGATGAGCAAGAGGATAGAATTGCTTCTTAATTGAGGAAATAGATTCAACCCATGATAAATTAAGCTTACCATGTTTTCTAATTTCCTCTTTGGTCTTAGCTTGCCACCATACCAAAGTTGCTCCTTCCATCCTTAATGAGGCTAACTAAATCTTGGTGTCGTCATCATGAAGGTTTTGAATCCTTAAATAAACTTCCAATTGTCTGATCCAATTGTCTAGTTTCTCTACATTGACTTCATCGTTAAACATGGGCAATTCAAATTTGACATCAAGCTTTAAAAAAATATTTTTACCAGTGGTTTTCGACTTATGTGACTGATTTAACGAAGTCGAAGAAGACGATGACGAGGAAGAGGATGACGATGGAGATGAAGGATCACCATTTCCTCCATTCCCTTTCTTTGACTGATCATTACCCTTCTTTCCTCCTGAGGAATCCTCTCCTTCTTTTTGGTTTTTATACCTTCTCCAACAATCCTATCATTTCTTTCTTGATAGAGGATCCTTACTGTTAGATCTCCGTAGTTTGCAAGATTGGAAAATACAAATGCTGCAGAGCCTACTTTAAAACCACTTTGGAATCTGAGGATTTAGCCATCCTAGATTCAGAGAGGGATCTCTCTATATGAATGTTTTCAAAGATATTATCTTTAAGGCTTTATGATATGATTTTAGGCTAGTTATAAAGCACAAGGGTTTTGTTTGTTTTGGTTGGGATGAAAATCATTAAAATGAAGGAAGTCTTTTGAAGGGTAAAGTTGTGAGTAGGTTGAAAATGATTCAGCTGATAAGATAAGTAAGAAATAGTGTCAATCCATTGGGCTATGGAGTTATAAAGGATTTAATTGCACAACAAGTTTCAAGAGTGGTCTGTGGGGCAAGTCATCTATGTCAAAGGATCTCTTTAAGTTTTTTTTATGGAATAAAACAGTAAGAGTGTTGCTAAGGAAGAAAACACACAAGAAAAACAAAGGACAACCTAAGATTAGGTAAGTACTTTCAAACTATCCCGCTTTTGACATGCACTTAATAGAGAGACACAAAGTAACCTAAGATCAGGTAAGTACTTTTAAACTAGCCTGCTTTTGATATACTTTCAAGAGAAAACATTAAAAAAAAGGAATAGCTTAAGATCAAGTAAAGAATTTTAACTTAGCCTACTTTTAGCATATTCTCAAAAGAAAACATTCATAACGAACATAAAAAGTAGTCTAAGATCAGGTAAGTAATTTTAAACTAGCCTACTTTCAACATACTCTTAAGGGAAATTTTCAAAGCAAATGTTGGAGATAAACTAGAGGATAGGGCTAACCATAAACTTCTCTAGCTCAACTTTCATAAGTAGTCTTTTCAAGAACATTCAAAGACAATATCTCAAGTTGTACTTAGGAAACATGGGCTTACCAACACTTCACTGGTTATACGCTATTGAATTACCTTCAAAACACATTTTAGAAGAAAACATAAAGGATAAAGATTTATCAGTGAGATTTAGGGTACTTTAGAAGTAAATCCTAATCTATATTTGCTGTTCTTTATCAGAGAAAAAGTGGACAAAATGAAAACATAAAGAAAATAACAATTACAGTAAGAAACACATCACCATTGACATAGACCAGGATCCCATAAATCAGCTTGTATTTGATGTTCAAGCCAGTTACAATCTTCAAGTCCAATGGCTCTTTACAGCTTCAGACTTCTTATCTCAGCCTATCCTTCTTCTATTACAAAATAGAGCTTCAGCATTTTCAAAGCTATTTACACTTGATGAGTATTCAAAGACCAACCGGTATACTATTTTCTAGAGAAGTATTTATAGAAGAATGAGGAGGTGGAGTGAAAGAAGGCCTATTTGTTCAATTAATGCAGAGTAAGTGCTTCTCGGCCTTTCAAGGGCCAAATGGAGAAGTCATCTGATGTTTTAACTCTGCCAATTGATTATTACATTAAATTCATCAACTTCAGTTATTTTTGTTGAATTTGGGGTCTTTTAGTAAGCTTGATCTGGGGTAAAATCTTGATACCCCTTAACCAAGACCTTTTAATTCGGCTGATAAATAGAATTGCATTTAATTAAAGACGTTAAAGAACTAAAATGAATGATTTTAGCTGAAAATAAGAGGAACATAAATGAACAAGATCAGCAATCATAAGAACACGTCGTTTGATGACGAGTTCGTCCAGGAGGGACTACATCTCCGGGCCTCGGTGTCAAGATGGTGTAGGCCGCTGCATTATGTGTTGTAAGAAGAGATGTACATGGATGTGTTTCACTATGACATACAAGGAAAAATTTCCCTCACGCAGGAGTGGCTTGACTTCTTTAAGAGATGTTCTACTGCGGAAATCTCATACGTAAAGAAAGACTCCTATCAGTATGACCATAGCTGACATGTAGCAAACAAGAGTATCCCGCCAATCCTGGCAAACAAGGGATCTCAAAATACACATAGCAAATAAGAGCATCCCACCAATGTGGCATAAAAGGGACTCATACATGACACAAATCCATAGCTGAAAGTACATCAAAAACAACACAAAGCAAGATCCCACAACTCATGTATCAACCGGGATCTGCAAGACATAATGCATCTCAATGAGAAATAAATGAAGAAGTACATGGAATACACATCATATACCTCATGCTGCCATTTGCTGAAGGCTGAACTGTTTTGCAGCTGAATCTGAAAGCACCATCAATCTTGTGGCGTCGAGAAAGGTGAAAACGACTGCTCACATGTGCAAATCTGACACCGGCATAGTCCACTTCCAAAAGTGGCTGGAAAATCGAAAACTCAGATGCAGAAACTAAGCACGCCATCAAACTCGTGGCGTTGAGTAGTGCTGAAATGACATAAAATTTGTCCCATTTGGACAAAGTCAAAATTTCGCCCTCTTGAAAATTTGCCTCAATCGAGGTTCCGCCTGCCTCTTTCTGGGCTCATGGTTCCACATGACCTGCAATTAAAAAAATATTAAATCTCGATCTGCGTGCGTGCTCTCCCGCTCTTCCATGCTTGGGCACAATGGTAAAAAGACGAGTTTATATAAAATTTGTTGGGCGGACTTACCCAAGTCCCACCGTTGGCGCATTGGTAAAGTTTAGAAAACGTTGAGGAGAGGTCGGGGGGTCAAATCCCGCCCCTCCCAACATAGCACGCATTTTTTTTTTTTAAAACAATATAATATTGTTTTGGGGGGCCAGGCCCGCATTGGGTGGCCCGCCCCCAACCACCTCTGACACGTTATAACATATTTTTTATATACATATATTTGTTTTAACAAACATGCATGTTATGACCCATATATTTTTTAATATTTTGTGGCCGTTGGTTGTATTTGTTATGTGTAGGTTGGGCCGCCCGTGGATCGGGCCGGCCCACGTGGCCGGGCGGGTTCGATTCCCGGCGGCCCATATATGGTGCCATGTGGTCGAGTGGGGTGGCGGGGGTGGTGGCCTGCCACCCCTTTTTTTTAAATAATTTTTGTTTAATATAAAACAGAACGGACATTTTGAAAAATCCGAAATTTGACCATAGGAGTCATTTTAACCAGGCCACAATTTCGCCTGGAATCTGGCCTGAGCTTGCCAGAATCCGGTGGCCGGAAAAAGTCGAATTGGTGTCCTCTTTAACGCTGCCTAGTCACCAAGTCAACCTGGAACTTTGACCGCTTATAAATTCTTCATACGGACTCGGAATTGAGTGCCGTCTGCGCCGTTGGATTCAAAATTACGAGATATACAACTTGAACTTGGTTCGAGAGTAATCCAAACACTTTGATTTTTGAGCCTTTTACTCAGGCCACTTGTACCTGTACCTGATTATTCCACCTGGATCAAACCTCTCTACTGAGGAGCTTTTGGTCCTCCAAAAGCATCAAGCTTTACGTATCATCAACTGTCTGCAAATTTCATTGAAAGGCGCATCCCCACATGACTCCTTCACCTGGCGTACTTCAGAATCAAGATGCAAAGCCATCATGTACAACTGCTACAATGTGATGTCTGAAAAGGCATATCCCTTGAAGACTCCTTTACCTTACGTACTTCAGAATCAAGATGCAAAGCCAACACCTGCAACTGTTGAAATTCAAATGTCTGAAAAGGCACATCACATGAAGACTCCTTCACCTCACGTACTTCGGAATCGAGATGCAAAGCCAACACCTGCAACTTCTGAAATGCAAATGTCTGAAAAGGCACATCCCATGAAGACTCCTCCACCTCACGTACTTCGGAATCGAGATGCAAAGCCAACACCTGCAACTGCTGAAATGCAAATGTCTGAAAAGGCACATCCCTTGAAGACTCCTTCACTTCTGTCTTTCAGAATCGGAATGCCAACACCTGCCTAAAGCTGCAACGAACATTACATTCTCAATGTGACCAATAATGACCCAGATGTTTCCATACTTGCCACGAGTTTTTAACATGTACTCGGTCGTCAAGCTTACAACAAAATGGAAATCATACATCAACAAAATTATAAGACCAGACCTCATCGTCGCATTTGGAAGTGATGGCAAAACTCCTCATCACTTTTACATGAAAGAAATGCATTAGACGACTCATAGCACATGACCAAAAACATAATCGTCACATCTCAAAGTGATGGCAACAATCATCACTTTTACATGAAAGAGATTCAACATACGATTTATAAAACAAGGCCAAAAATAATATCATGGTCGCTTAAACGAGTGATGGAAACACATCATCACTTTCATAATAAAAATGCGACAAATGACTTACAAGCATGGCCACGACAAGCTTAACATCTCTAGAAAAGAAAACAATCTAGAAGAACCACTTCTCATTTATTAAAACGAGTGGATCATTTCCCTGTGGCGAACTTGCTTGTCGATTAGCTCTTTCAACTGGTGTATGCATGGGCGCTTTGTCTTTACGACGCTGCTCTGGATGAAGTTTCCAGCATGTGGCTCTTTGGTGGCCACTTCGATCACAATGGGTGCAAAAGTTCTTTTTCCTCCAAACCTGCTTAACTGATTTCTTTTCCTGTTGGGGAGAAGGCTTTTCGTGCCTCTTCCTTCTTTGCGCTACCATCCTCTTCCAGCACTTAGAAATCACATGGTTATTTAAACCACAAAAATAACAAGTTTTACGATGCCATATTTTACGACCATGGTTATCGACATTCTTGTAATCAAAATTCACTCTGGAATAATGAGACTTAGTATAACTTCTGGGGTGGTCTCCGGTGCCATCATGATGGTGGGAGCTCACCTCAGTTCCTTCACTGCAACGTTCACTGCCGTGGAATGATGGCGAAGTGTCCCTATCATTCCTCTTCCTTGGAGAGTTCATCATTATCTGTTTGCCTTTGATGTCCTTCGAACATCCTTCGTCAATGTACCCCAAACCTGCATAACGAGGTCATTGCACAACCTCCAATGGTTCGGTGATGCCTTGGCCACGAATGCCAAGTCCTCCTCCTCTGTACCCCATTTTAGTGAGGAGCCTCATGCCGGTACCTGTGATTGGTATCTCCACACTTCCAACTGAAATAACATCATGTGAAGACACTGAAGAAAAATCAACACTATTTACCTTAGGTGTTGATTGCGAAACAGATGAAGAAAGCTGTTGTAAGCCTTCGTCGCGCTTCACTTCTATCACTACCTCTGACACGGCTTGTAGCTGAAGCTGCATCTGCTGCATCTCCTCCTTCTCTTTCTGTAGGAATGCTTTTAAGGCATCATGATCTCTCTGAAGAGTTTTGTTGTTGCGTTTCAAATATTCCCACGCCTCTGTCGTGGCTTGCAACTGAAGCTGCAACTGCTGCTTCTCCTCCTTCTCTTCATGTAGGAACGCCTTCAAGGCATCATGATATGCTTGCAGAATTTCATTGTTGCGCTTCCAATCTTCCAACACTTCTGTTGTGGCTTGCAACTGAAGCTGCAAATGTTGTTTTTCCTCCTCCTCTTTGTGTAGGAGGGTCTTCAATTCTTCGTTCTCTACTGCTTGTTTTTCGTAAGCCTCGTACAGTATGTCCGCTTTCTTGGACACCCTGAGCATGGTTTCATACATGTCCTTGACACTTTCCATGGCTCAACTCAGCAAACATCCAATGTTCATGCCCTGCAATCCAATCAGCAAGAATACCTGCTCTGATACCACTTGATCCGGGGAAAAATATTGATACCCCTTAACCAAGACCTTTTAATTCGGCTGATAAATAGAATTGCATTTAATTAAAGACGTTAAAGAACTGAAATGAACGATTATAGCTGAAAATAAGAGGAACATAAATGAACAAGATCAGCAATCATAAGAACACGTCGTTTTATGACGGAGTTTGTCCAGGAGGGACTACATCTCCGGGCCTCGGTGTCAAGATGGTGTAGGCCGCTGCATTATGTGTTGTAAGAAGAGATGTACATGGATGTGTTTCACTATGACATACAAGGAAAAATTTCGCTCACGCAGGAGTGGCTTGACTTCTTTAAGAGATGTTCTACTGCGGAACTCTCATACGTAAAGAAAGACTCCTATCAGTATGACCATAGCTGACATGTAGCAAACAAGAGTATCCCGCTAATCTTGGAAAACAAGGGATCTCAAAATACACATAGAAAATAAGAGCATCCCGCCAATGTGGCATAAAAGGGACTCATACATGACACAAATCCATAGCTGAAAGTACATCAAAAACAACACAAAGCAAGATCCCACAACTCATGTATCAACCGGGATCTGCAAGACATAATGCATCTCAATGAGAAATAAATGAAGAAGTACATGGAATACACATCATATACCTCATGCTGCCATTTGCTGAAGGCTGAACTATTTTGCAGCTGAATCTGAAAGCACCATCAATCTTGTGGCGTCGAGAAAGTTGAAAACGACTGCTCACATGTGCAAATCTGACACCGGCATAGTCCACTTCCAAAAGTGGCTGGAAAATCGAAAAATCAGATGCAGAAACTAAGCACGCCATCAAACTCGTGGCGTCGAGTAGTGCTGAAATGACATAAAATTTGTCCCATTTGGACAAAGTCAAAATTTCGCCCTCTTGAAAATTTGCCTCAACCGAGGTTCTGCCTGCCTCTTTCTGGGCTCATGGTTCCACATGACCTGCAATTAAAAAAATATTAAATCTCGATCTGCGTGTGCGCTCTCCCACTCTTCCATGCTTGGGCGCACTGGTAAAAAGATGAGTTTATATAAAATTTGCTGGGCGGACTTACCCAAGTCCCACCGTTGGTGCATTGGTAAAGTTTAGAAAACGTTGAGGAGAGGTCGGGGGGTCAAATCCCGCCCCTCCCAACATAGCACGCGTTTTTGTTTTTCAAAACAATATAATATTGTTTTGGGGGGCCAGGCCCACATTGGGTGGCCCGCCCCCAACCACCGCCGACACGTTATAACATATTTTTTATATACATATATTTGTTTTAACAAACATGCATGTTATGGCCCATATATTTTTTAATATTTTGTGGCCGTTGGTTGTATTTGTTATGTGTAGGTTGGGCCGCCCGTGGATCGGGCCGGCCCACGTGGCCGGGCGGGTTCGATTCCCGCCGGCCCATATATGGTGCCATGTGGTCGAGTGGGGTGGCGGGGGTGGTGGTCTGCCACCCTTTTTTTTTTAAATAATTTTTGTTTAATATAAAACAGAACGGACATTTTGAAAAATCCGAAATTTGACCGTAGGAGTCATTTTAACCAGGCCACAATTTCGCCTGGAATCTAGCATGAGCTTGCCGGAATCCGGTGGCTGGAAAAAGTCGAATTTGTGTCCTCTTTAAGGCTGCCTAGTCACCAAGTCAACCTGGAACTTTGACCGCTTATAAATTCTTCATACAGACTCGGAATTGAGTGCCGTCTACGCCGTTGGATTCAGAATTACGAGATCTACAACTTGAACTTGGTTCGAGAGTAATCCAAACACTTTTATTTTTGAGCCTTTTACTCAGGCCACTTGTACCTATACCTGATTATTCCACCTGGATCAAAGCTGGTAATTGATTTTGAGCTTTCTTTAGAAATATCTCTGACTGTGTAATTAATATGCACTCTTTTAGATGAAATCAGATGGTAGGTGGCATTTTGAGGAGTAATAGCCTCAATGATGTGGCATTTGGAGGCTTCTTTTACTAATCTGTCTGTTTTTGTGGCTTTAAAACACTATTTCTGTCTATTTTTGTGGCTTTAAAACACTGTTTTAACTCTGATTCTGCTTCATGCCCTTATAATCATCTTCAGGGCCTTTAAACTGTAAGATTATGTTTTTAATCTTCAACCTCATGCACTAATCCTTTAACTTTGACGATTTCTATGGGATTTTCCCTTTGATCTACTATTTTAGTCTTTAACCGCTTTGTACTGACTACTTTAACCTATAAAATATCCATTTTATTTGGTTTTAGTTCCTCTTTGTCGAGTTATGCCTTTTTATGTTCAATCTTCATGTATTAACCCTTTATCCTTAAGTAATTGATGACTTCCTCTTAACCCCCTGCTATCAATATTTAAACTGTGCTTTATTATTAAAACTATAGGATTAAAACTCAAATCCTTTAATCTTACAAATTTGAACCTTTTCACTTTGACTGTCCGCTGACCTTCCCTTTAATCCATAGTTATTTCCCTTTTGTTATGCGCAGGAGGCTTTTAGTGCTTTGGGGGGCTTCACTAAAATACAGAATGACCATGATATATTTCTTGTGACATGGAAATCAGACCTTTGGCCCTTTTTTCTTTTGTTTTGGGCCACAAGGATCATCACCCTCGGCCCTATCCTTTTACTGAACTATGGGGACGGTTCCCACTTTAAAAAACTGCCATCAAACCTGCAAAAAACTAAAAAACCTATTAATAAATCTTATGGGGTTGGAAAACTGTATGCAGAGACTGGCAGAGGCGGAAGAGCATATGGAGAGAATGAATGCGTAGATGGGTTTTATGGAGGAAAATGCGAATAAAATGGGTTTCAAATAGTCCTGGCACGAAAATTTGAATGAAAGTGGTTTTCGAAAACCACCCGTGGTTTTCGCGTGACCCTCAGGCGGTAAATGGTTTTCAATAAAACGAACGCGATCCAATTAAAATGCGCCATGTGTCCTCCATAATACCACTAGTCTCGTATGGGTTCAAGCGATTAAAACTCGGCACAAGAAACTACGCGAAATGCAATGCGCACCATCGGATGAGAAGGGACAGATCCGACAGTGGAGATCTGGCACAACGAAAAGTTGCAGGGCAGGAGGGTTAGTGGGGGATAGGTGTCGGGAGGGGATTAGGAGAGGGGGTTGATTAGTGGGAGGTGGGTCCGGAGGGAAGGTTGGGTGCTAGGACGAAGGACGACCGTTGATCTATATAGATTTACGGTGGAGTTTGCAGGATGGAGTGACAAGGCGGGGATAAGAAAAAAGGAAGGGAAGGAAGGGAGGGATGGCGGAGTGAATAACCGCTGTTAGATCTCATATATCTATGGCCAAGATCCATCGTTGGGGGGAAAATAAAGGTAAAAGGTGAGGGGCTAAGGATTAGGTAGGGGCGCTATTTTTTGGGGGAGCAGAGGACCATGGTGGAAAGAAAGGGGTTAGGGGTATAAGATTAGGTGCTTGGTTATAGCGCTTGGTCTTATGATGGAAAGGGCGGAAAGACTTAAGCCCTGAAGGGCCTAAAGGCTAAAAGGGGTGGGAAAAAGGGGTTTTTCAGAGGTTTTATGCATTTTTGTGGGTTTTCATGATTTTTTCAAGTTCCGATAGAGCAAAAAAGCAGGGTTTTTAAACCATTTGAAAGGGATTTCATGGTTAAAAGGGTTTTTAAGGGGATGGAGAGTAAATGAAAGGGAAGAAGGGGCTTTTAGATAACAGTTTTCAAAGGGAACAACTAGCCTAACTTGGTGGATTTCTTCTAAGGGAACAACAATATTTTGTAAGGGAACAACACTTAAGGAAGAACGATGTTAAGAAATAGCACTGTTTAGGGAACAACACTTACGGAACAACATTGTTTAGGGAACAACAATGTTAAGGAACAACACTTACGGAACAACACTGTTTAAGGAACAACATTGTTAAGGAACAACACTATTAGGGAACAACACTATTAGGGAACAAAAGACTTCAAGAATGAGCAGTTTTGTATGAAAAAAATCTCTTGAAGGCTTAGGACTTGATTTAGCCATAATTTTCTTTGTCAAAAATTTACTGATGGCTAACAGTGGCTCCACTTGGGGATGTCAGCTCCTTGGAGGTGTCAAGAACTTTAGAATTTGATCTCTGGGATGTAGACCTGTGCCTTTATCCATTGACAACCTTTCTTCTCTGATCATGCTGCTTTAGAAAAGATGATCAATATTTACATAAAATAGAGTTATCTCCCAAACAAATACCTACACAGCCTACTTCCTATCATTTTTCTTCAGATGGTGCACTTGGACTTGCAGACCTTAAACATCAACTTTTTGTTCTTTTGAAAGCAAGAAAAACTAATCTAAATCTACCCTTATTTCTCCCATGAGTTCAGATTAAACTGTTGAACTCATAAATTCTCTACCTAAGCTACTATCTCCCAGGATTAAATTATCTGGCAGATTTTATTCTCTATTCTCTTAAACAGAAATTTTTAAAACATAGTCAAATCAGGATTAGACTGTCTAATTTGCCATGGTGCCTATGGTTGTATGCACAAGCTAAACATGGACTTTATTTGCAGAAAATAAAAGCAAAATGTGAAGGCTTAAGATCTGAAAAATAAAAAACATCATTCATTCTTTCTGTCAGCTTTGGTTTTGATCTTTTTGAGCTATTCTTTTCTTTTCTCTTGGTTAAGATTTTGAGCATATTAGAACCAATTCTTCAACAATCTTATAGGTTTAGATTTTTAGTTTGTTTGAACAACTGTTTTTCTATCCTAATCTAATCTACTGATAAGTCAAGATTAAACAGTTTGGCAAATCTTCTTCACTAACCTATCAACAGTAAATTGAAATCTACTTTAGTCATGATTAGGCTATATGACTAAATAGCAGTGTTGTTTTTGGCAGTGGCATTTAAGCTTGCACATTTTCATATTTTTCCTTCCTTTTGGTATGGGGTTGTACCTTTCTTGTTTTATTTTTTCCCTCTTTTCTTTTTCTACTGTTTTAAAGTTTTTTCTTTTTCCATATTGAAAAGCAGTGATATATACAATGAACAAAGCTTTGAAACTAAAAAATATCAGTCAACAGAAATAATGTTTGAAGACCCTGCCAGTGACAGGGCCTCCAAAGTATTGAGCTCCATCCAATTCTTGCCAAAAAAATGCATTTTTTCCAATGGCAGATTGGATAAGATAAGGGCCTTGCCATAAATTGTCAAATTTTCCATGTTTGACCTTATTTTCTCTTCTTGAATCCCATTTCAAAAATTTATCACCAATCTTGAAATCACTTGCCTTGGTTCTTTTGTCAAACAACTTCTCGATGTTTTCTTTTGTTGCTGTGCTCTGATGTATACTTCCTCTCTGATTTGTTGTAGATGTATAGTCTGATTTATTCTTCTTGTCATATCATTATCTTCAGACTGAACTTCTTGGATCAGCTTCATGACTGACACTCTTAAACTGGTTGGAAATATTGCATCTGTTCCATAAACTATTTGGTAATGAGACATTCCAATTGTCTTCTTAACTATAAATCTGTTTGCCCATAAAGCATGTATTAGCTTATTGTGTTATTATTTCTTGTTATATTCCAGCAACTTTTTGATTATGTTTACCAAACATTTGTTTGAGGATTCTGCAAGCCCATTACCTTGGGGGTAATAAGTTGTGGAATGACCCTATATAATCTGAAACTTATGATAGAATTCTACCATCTTCTTGGATCCAAATGTAGCAGCATTATCAGTTATGATCTTTCTACGACAGCCAAATCTAGATAATATATGGTTTTCAAGGAATGAAACGATGATTGAGTCTGTGGCATTCCTGGATGGGATGGCTTCTATCCACTTGGTAAAATAGTCTGTTGCTGTGAGGATCCATCTATGTTGGGTAGATGAGGGAGGATGGATTTCCCCAATGAAGTCTAGACCTCACTGCTAAAAAGGAGTTTTAACGGTGATTGGTTGTAGAGGTAATGGAAGCAGTTTTATTTTACCTTCAAAATTTTGGCATTTGTGATAGGCAATAATCATTTTATGGACATATTGAAAGAGGGTGGGCCAGTAGTAACCATCTCTAAGGATTTTGTTAGCAGTTGACTTCCAGTAGAGGTGGCCTCCACATTCTCCTTCATGAAACTCATGCTTAATCTTTTCTGCATCATTCTCAGGAAAAAATTTAAGCAATAATCCACTAGCATTTTTCCAATATAAACATTTATTCAAAATGTAGCAATTTACAGCTTTTAACTTTAAAAATCTTGCCTTTGTTTTAGAAAAACTAGGAGGAACATTAGGATTGAGAAAAACATACAAAATGTCAGCATACCAAGATGAATTCAGAAAATGATCTTCAATAATTGGAGTTGAAAACTCCTCCCGTTCATCTAATGCATTAAACATGTTTATATCAAGAGCTTCGAAGTTGGATTCAGCCATAATTTTAGCTATTCCTTGACCTTTTATGAGTTTAGTGGGTTTGATTTCTAATTCATACTCTAAAATTACAGCAATCCACTTTCATCTTTTGCCATCTGGATCTTGGGTTAATATGTCTTTTACAACTGAATGAGGCATAAAGGCTATAATGTGAGAGTGTAAAATGTAAAATCTGAAGTATTTTAAGGTTTTGACTAAATTAAAGGCTTGTTTTTCCATTATGTTGTACTTCAGAGGTGCATCTCTTAACGCCTTGCTGAAAAATGCAATGGGCTGCTCTTGTCCATTCAAATTCTTCTGTAATAGCACAATAGCTACTGTGTGTTCTGATGCAAATGAAAAATTGAAGAAATCCTTGGAAAAATTGAGACTAATAAGAAATGGTGTTTTGGTAAGTTCTTTTTTTACCAGTTCAAATTATTTCTTTGTTTCTAAGGTCCATTTAACTCCTCTTTTTTAAAGCATATTTGTTATGTTTCTAAGGAGTTCATCTAAATTGGGTATGAACCTTCTCAAGAAATTAATCCTTCCAATGAAAGATTGAAGTTCCTTGATGTTTCTAGGATGGTTGATTTGCAATATACCATAAATTCTCTTTGGATATATCCTTATTCCTTCTTCAGATATGATATGCCCAAGAAGTTTACCTTCTTGGAGACCAAAAAATGTTTTCTTTGGATTTAAGGACAATCCAAATTTTCTGCATTTTTCAAAGACTTTTCTCAAGTGAATTAGGTGTTCTTCATCTGTTTTAGAATAGACAGAAATGTCATCTAAGTAAATTACTATGAAGTAACATATTTCTTCTGAAAATGAAATATCCATGGCTCTTTGAAATGTGGCACCAGCATTCATTAAACCAAATGACATTTTCAAATACATGAAAGTACCCCAAGGAGTAGTAAAGGTTATTTTAAGTTGATCATCAAGATGTACCAATATTTGATTGTAGCCTGAGAAGCCATCTAGAAAATAGATCCTTCTAGAACCAACTACCCTTTGCAATATATGATCCATTTTGGGTAAGGGATAATTTTCCTTTAATGAGGCTTTGTTTAAGTTTCTAAAATCAATGCAAAGCCTTATTTCTCTCGTTTTCTTCCTAACTGATACAAGATTTGACACCCACTATGAGTATCTAACTGGGACAATAATTCCAACATCATACATTTTTCTAATTTCTTTCTCTACCAGAGATAATTGAATAGGGTTAATTCTACACAATTTTTGTTTAAAGGGTTTTTGGTTTTCTTTGAGGGGTATCTTATGCTAGATTATTTCTATATCATATGATTTTAGAAATTCATAGCTCCATGCAAAAACATCAAAAAATTCTTTAAAGAGCTCAATATATTTCAGTTTAATGTGAGCAGGTAGTGTCTTGGATAATTCGATCATCTTGGGTTTCTGTTCACTACCTATGCTGCATTCTTCCACTTCAGTTTCTATGGGTTCCAGTTTTGGCTTCTTGGCCACATCATTTAAATCAAACAATTCCTCTAAAGGGACCAGTCCTTTTGGCAAGTTTTGGTCTTTAGATTGCAGCACTTTAAGTCTTCATCTTCTGAATCTATGCTAATTTCTGTTATTTGTTTGGGTTCATTTGTTAACAGATTTATTTCAGTAATCTCTGGAGACTTTTCTTCTTCAGTAAGTGGGTTTTCTTCAGTAGGATAGTCTTTATCATAATCTGAATCTTAGCTTGGTGTTTCAAATTCATTTTTGGACTGTAGGAAGTCTTCTATTTGTTTATCTCCATCAAAAACTTGCCAATATCTTTCATTATTTAGGACAGCTGGTCTAAATTTGACCTGGGTGGTGCATTGTTTGGTTTCATAAGGTGTTAGACAAGTTCTAACAGCAAAGGCTAAACCATTTGCAAGGACATTTTGGTTTCTTGGGATAAAGATAAGTTGGAATTCATAAAATGTTTTTAACAAGTCCTTGGCATCATCTCTATAGGCTCTAAGTTTGGGATGTTTAGCACTATACTCCCCATTTAATTGCCTAATAATCAACTCTGAATCTCCATGAACTTTTATCCTTTTGGCACCTAGTTTTTTCAATAAATGTAGGCCTAAAAGGAGAGCCTCATACTCAGCTATGTTGTTTGTACATTGAAAGTTTAATCTATAGGAATTCCCCTCAACATGATTGTTTCCAGTGTTATGTAACCATATGCCAGCTCCTACATCATTTTTAGTGTAAGACCCATCAAAATTCATGCTCAAAAGAGGACAGTTTTTAGATTTGTCATTTATTTCATTTCTATCCTCCTTGTTTTGTTTGCCAAATCTGTCACTGTATTGTTCTTGCAGGTCTGTACTATGCTAAATTTTGTTTTCTTCCTCAGGATGTTCAATGTTTTGAGGTTTTATTCTTTGATTTCCATGATCTACATCATTTTTATGACTATTTTGAACCTTAAGACCTGTGATCTGTTTGCTGTAATTTTCTAGATCAGCAAACTACCTTTAATTTCCTCCTTAATTTCCTCTTCATCGTTTGCTGCCACTATGTTTGGGTGTGTAGTGACCAATGTATTTGTTGATTTTTTATTGACTAAAACTTGCTCTTTAGGAATATCATCATTGTAAAGGATGAAAGAGTCAAGGTCAGTGTGTATGGAATAAAGAGGAGAATTTTCTGGTGTTTCTTGGCTACTCGCCATGTATTTGATGTGTGTTTCCCTATAGATTCTTTTAGGTTGACTAAAGACAAGGATGGTGGCATAAGTCATATCCATCTGCATAGTACCTTGTAACTTAGCGCCCCATGACCTTGAAAGAAGCATGCCATATTTGGGGGGTATATCAGCTACTACAATGTCCATCACTAAACTCTTGGTTGGTATTTGGGCTAAGTTAACACACAGATCCTTTATTAGGCCTAGGCATCTCACCCTACTTGAATCAAATGAATATAAGTCCTTGTAGGGTCTAGTTACCTCTAAGCATAATATTTCCATTATTACCTTGGGCATGAGGTTGTGTGATGCTCCTGAATCAAGCATGGGATTGTGCAGGATATTTTCATGGATGTTCAAACTGATGTAAAATGGAGGGGTGGTTCCTTCTTGAAATTTTCCTTCAATTTTTGGTCCAAATATGAGCTTTGGGGTATCATAATTTAAGTTAACTGTATCATGAACATCTTCTATGTTCAAAGCTTTCAAAATCTGACCTCTATATACATTTTGAGTGACTAATTTAGTGAGTGGGACAGAGATTTTGATTTTGGATATTTCATTCTCTAGGCTAAAAGGAATCATGTTTTTCAAAATGTTTGATTCAACCTTATTAGTCATTCCTTATTTAGCAAATTCAGATTGCTGATTTTTATTATTTACAACAGTTAAAATGGTTTTCTTCAGGAGCATTAGCTGAGGTGCTAGTGTTTTTGGCGTTAACACTCTTTTTTTCATTGGCTTGGGTGTTTTTCCCTTTGTTTGGATCCGAATTTACAACCACTATTTTATGAATTTTTGATATCTTTTTGGAAACATTTTCAGGGTTGTTTTTGGCAGTTTTATCAGAGGTTTTGTTTCTAGGAGTTTCTTGATTCTTTTTACTTCTCAGGTCATATTATCTATGTGATCCTATGATGGCATTTTCAAAGTCTTGTTCATAATAATCAGTTTCTGTTCTTCTATCATCATAGGGTGTATATAGACCTTGTCTTCTTTCATGGAGGAAAACAGAATCCTCATTGCTTACTTCGAGCATGTTTATGTTGTCATCCTATGTTTGTTCATTGGTTTATTCATCCTCATTCGCATAATTTTATTGGAAAGGGGGTATAATCTGTTGATCGTCCTCTCTTTGTCTGTTTTGAGGTTGATTTCTCCTAAAGTTCTGATTCTGATTTTGGGACTGATTTCTGTTTTGTGGAACTGATTGATTTTCCCTAGATTGTGCTCTCTCAAGTATGCTCATTTTCTTCATCATTTACTCCATCATTCTCTCCATTTTTCAACTAGATGTGGAAGGTGTAGTTTCCTCCCTAAATGATACTTTCTTTTCATTCCTCATCCTAGCTCTTTTTTCAATCAGATTTACTTCCACAACAAGAGCTCCCTTCTAGATGTCTTCCAGAGTCAAGGGATCTCTTTCTCTTAGCTAATAGGCCATTTCAGGATCGAATCCCTCAGGAAATTTGGCCAAAGCTGAGCCTTGTGGAGGTTTCAAATTTGGGGGTAGTGCATTATAAACACTATTGAACCTAATGCAATAATTTTGAACACTTTCCTCAGTGTTTCTCTTGAGGTTGTTGTAATCTAAAAGTATTTGGAGAGGGTTTTTTATAACTTCCCATTTTTTTAGGAATGACTAATGGAGAGATTGGAGGTCATTAATATTTATAGGGGTTAAGCTTTTAAATCATTTTCTTGCCTCTCCCCCTAAAATTTGAGAAAATAATCTAAGTTTGACAGTTTCATCATCTATCTCATTTCTATCAAAATAGTCATTCATCTTGTCCAGCTGTTGTGAAGCAGTAGTAGCACCACTGGTATCAAATAATGGAATTTTGGACTGAAAATCTTGTGGCAGATTAACTAAAGGTAAAGGAAGGACTAGGAGAGCATACCATGTTGCCATGATAAGAAGTTGTGGAAAAAATGGGGGGTTTACAAGTGGAGGGTTTATGAAAGGAGGAGGAGGATGGAATGGAGTAATTTGGATAGTGGATGTATGGATAACAGTAGTATTTGGACCAGAAAAAGACTATTGAGCAGATCTAGGGTGAGAGAAACCAAAGTTATGAATGAAATGAAGGTCAGGTGGAGTGGTTTCTCTACTACCAGGATGTTCACCACTATGTTGAGGTGAGTGTGGAGACTCAAAGTCTATCTAATATATATCACTAAGTGGCTTAGTTTTGGATGGGTTTCTTAAGTCAACTTGTGTATTTTGTAGAGCTAAGAGGTTTTCAGGGACATAATTAGCTCTATGAATTGGTTTGACAACAGTTTCAGTTTTAGAATTAGGGGATTTCCTAAGGATACTTTCTAGATTATCAACTGTATTAGGGGGAATTGGGTCAAGATAGGCTCTATTATAAACACTTCTAGAAGCCACTATACTATGTTTTCAGACCTAATGATAAGAAAATTTAAACCAAGTATGACAATCTTTAATAGGCTAACTGATCTTTGATAAGAAAAATTAATCCTTGAAGTTTCCTTAACTGATTTTTTATGATGTTATGATAGAAATGGGTTTATCAGTGGAGTCTTTAGGTCAACTCAGAAATGTGGAGTCGCCAGGTGGAAAATTTTAGCTTTAGGAGGTAAAATGTTTTATTGTCCACTACCACTAATTGGTCTGAATACCAATCTGATTTTTTTTTTTTTTGGGTTTTTTGAGTTTTTTACAGTCCTCTGGGTTATGAAAGTATCCTATATCTGTTTCAACACTTAGCTACGGTGATGAGACAAACAAAGTTCACTCTATGGCTTACTTAGCTGATTTCTCCAAGGTTTGATAAGGGTCTGTTAGAATCCTAAGAAGTACTTATATTGCCACTGATTCAGACAAGTTCTATCATGATTCACCAATATGCTTGGTAGTTCTTGAAGAAATATGATATTTTTTAAATGAATGTTGAGTGTTTGTTTAAGGGATTTTTACTCAGAAATCCCCAGTATGGTTGCCACTCTATTAGGTCTCTGTAGTTTGCAATATTGGCAAATACAAATGTTGTAGAGCCTACATCAAAACCACTTTGGAATCTGAGGATCTAGCCATCCTAGATTTAGAGAGGGATCTCTCTATATGAATGTTTTCAAAGATATGATATTTAAGGCTTTATGATACGATTTTAGGCTAGTTATAAAGCACAAGGGTTTTGTTTGTTTTGGTTGGGATGAAAATCATTAAAATGAAGGAAGTCTTTTGAAGGGTATAGTTGTGAGTAGGTTGAAAATGATTCAGCTGATAAGATAAGTAAGAATAGTGTCAATCCATTGGGCTATGGAGTTATAAAGGATTTAATTGCACAACAAGTTTCAAGAGTGGTCCATGGGGAAAATCATCTATGTCAAAAGACTCTTTAAGTTGATTTTATGGAATGAAACAGTAAGAGTGTTGTGAAGGAAGCAAACACACAAGAAAAACAAAGGACAACCTAAGATCAGGTAAGTACTTTCAAACTAGCCTGCTTTTGACATGCACTTAATAGAGAGACACACAGTAACCTAAGAACGGGTAAGCACTTTTAAACTAGCCCGCTTTTGATATACTTTCAAGAGAAAATATTAAAAAACAAAGAATAGCTTAAGATTAAGTAAAGACTTTTAACTTAGCTTGCTTTCAGCATATTCTCAAAAGAAAACGTTCATAACGAACATAAAAAGTAGTCTAAGATCAGGTAATTACTTTTAAACTAGCCTACTTTCAACATACTCTTAAGGGAACTTTTCAAAGCAACTATTGGAGATAAAATAGAGGACAGGGCTAACCATAAAGTTCTCTAGCTCAACTTTCATAAGCAGTCTTTTCAAGAACATTCAAAGAAAATATCTCAAGTTCTACTCAGGAAACATGGGCTTACCAAAAATTCACTGGTTATACTCTATTGAATTACCTTCAAAACACATTTTAGAATAAAACATAAAGGATAAAGATTTATTAGTGAGATTTAGCGTACTTTAGATGTAAATCCTAATCTATATTTGTTGTTCTTTATCAGAGAAAAAGTGGACAAAATGAAAACATAAAGAAAACAAAAATTACAGTAAGAAACACATCACCATTGACGTAGACCAGGATCCCATAAATCATCTTGTATTTGATGTTCAAACCAGTTACAATATTCAAGTCGAGTGGGTCTTTACAGCTTCAAACTTCTCATATCAGCCTATCCTTCTTCTATTACAAAACAAAGCTTCAATAGTTTCAAAGCTATTTACACTTGATGAGTATTCAAAGACCAACCTGTATACTGTCTTCTAGAGAAGTATTTATAGAAGAATGAGGAGGTGGAGTGAAAGAAGGCCTATCTATTCAATTAATGCAGAGTAAGTGATTATCGGCCTTTGAAGGGCCAAATGGAGAAGTCATCTGATGTTTTAACTCGCCAATTGATTATTACGTTAAAGTTCATCAACTTTAGTTATTTTTGTTGCCTTTGGGGGCTTTTAGTAGGCTAGTAATTAATTCTGAGCTTTCTTTAGAAATATCTCTAACTGTGTAATTAATATGCACTCTTTTAGATGAAATCAGCTCGTAGGTGGAATTTTGAGGAGTAATAGCCTCAATGATGTGGAATTTGGAGGCTTATTTTACTAATCTATCTATTTTTGTGGCTTTAAAACACTGTTTTAACTCTGATTATGCTTCATGCCCTTATAATCATCTTCGGGGCCTTTAAACTATAATATTATGTTTTTAATCTTCAACCTCATGCACTAATCCTTTAAATTTGACTATTTCGATGGGATTTTCCCTTTGATCCACTATTTTAGTCTTTAACCGCTTTGTACTGACTACTTTAATCTGTAAAATATCACTTTTCTTTGGTTTTAGGTCCTCTTTGTCGGGATATGCCTTTTTATGTTCAATGTTTATGTATTAACCCTTTATCCTTAAGTACTTGACGACTTCCTCTTAACCCCCTGCTATCAATCTTTAAACCGTGCTTTATTATTAAAACTACAAGATTAAAAATCAAATCCTTATTATTACAAATTTGAACCTTTTCACTTTTACTATCCACTCACCTTCCCTTTAATCCATAGTTATTTCCCTTTTGTTATGCGCCGGAGGATTTTAGTGCTTTGGGGGGCATCACTGAAATATAGAATGGCCATGATCTATTTCTTGTGACTTTGAAATCATCCCTTTGGCCCTTTTTTATTTTGTTTTGGGCCACGAGGATCATCACCCTCGGCCCTGTCCTTTTACTAAACTATGGGGAGGGTTCCCACTTTAACAAAATACCATCAAACCTGCGAAAAACAAAAAAACCTATTAATAGATCCCGCGGGGTTTGAAAACTGCATGCAGAGGCTGGCGGAGGCGGAAGAGCATATGGAGCGAATGAATGCGTAGATGGGTTTTATGGAGGAAACTGCGAAGAAAATGGGTTTCAAATAGTCTTGGCACAAACATTTGAATGAAAATGGTTTTTGAAAACCACCCGTGGTTTTCGTGTGACCCTCGAGCGGTAAATGGTTTTCAATAAAACGAACGCGATCCAATTAAAATGCTCCATGTGTCCTCCACAATACCACTGGTCTCGCGTGGGTTCAGGTGGTTAAACCTCGACATAGAAAACTATGCGAAATGAAATGCGCACTGTCAGATGAGAAGGGACAGATCTGACGGTGGAGATCTGGCATGATGAAAAGTTGCACGGCTGGAGGGTTAGTGGGGGACAGGTGTCGGGAGGGGATTGGGAGAGGGGGTTGATTAGTGGGAGGTGGGTCCGGAGGGAAGGTTGGGTGCCAGGACGAATGGCGACTATTGATCTATATAGATCTACAGTGGAGTTTGCAGGATGGAGTGATAAGGCGGGGATAAGAAAAAAGGAAGGGAGGGAAGGGAGGGATGGCGAAGTGAATAACCGTTGTTAGATCTCATGGATCTATGACCAAGATCCATCATCGAGGGGTGAATAAAGGTAAAATGTGAGGGGCTAAGGATTAGGTAGGGGCGCAATTTTTTGGGGGAGCAAAGGACCGGGGTGGAAATAAAAGGGTTAGGCGTATAAGATTAGGCGCTTGGTTATAGCGCTTGGTCTTATGATGGAAAGGGCGGAAATACTTAAGCCCTCAGGGACCTAAAGGAATAAAGGGGCCGAAAAAAGGGCTTTTCAGAGGTTTTATGCATTTTTTTTGGGTTTTCATGATTTTTCCAAGTTCCGATAGAGCGAAAAAGCAGGGTTTTTAAACCATTTGAAAGGGATTTCATGGTTAAAAAGGATTTTTAAGGGGATGGAAAGTAAATGAAAGGGAACAAGGGGTTTTTAGAAAACATTTTTCAAAGGGAACAACCGACCTAACCTAGTGGGTTTATTCTAAGGGAACAACAATATTTTGTAAGGGAATAGCACTTAGGGAAAAACATTGTTAAGGAATAGCACTGTTTAGGGAACAACACTTTTAAGGAACAACACTGTTAGGGAACAAAACTTACAGAAAAACACTGTTTAAGGAACAACACTGTTAAGGAACAACATTGTTAGGGAACAACACTATTAGGGAACATCAGACTTCAAGAATGAGAAGTTTTGTATGAAAAAAATCTCTTGAAGGCTTAGGACCTGATTTAGCCATCATTTGTTCTATCAAAAATTTACTGATGGCTAACAGTAGCTCACTTGGGGATGGCAGCTCCTTGGAGGTGTCAAGAACTTCAAAATTTGATCTCTGGGATGTAGACCTATGCCTTTATCCATTGACAACATTTCTTCTTTGATCATGTTGCTTTAGAAAATATGATCAGTATTTACATCAAACAGAGTTATCTCCCAAACAACTACCTACACAGCCTACTTCCTATCATTTTTCTTCAGATGGTGCACTTGGACTTGCAGACCTTAAACATCAACTTTTTATTCTTTTGAAAGTATGAAAAACTAATCTAAATCTACCCTTATTCCTCCCATGAGTTAAGATTAAACTGTTGAACTCATAAATTCTCTACCTAAGCTACTATCTGACAGGATTAAACTGTCTGGAAAATTTTATTCTCTATTCTCTAAAACAAAGATTTTAAAACATAGTCAAATCGGGATTATACTGTCTGATTTTCCATGGTATCTATGGCTGTATGAACAAGCTGCACATAGACTTTATTTACAGAAAATAAAAACAAAATGTGAAGGCTTAAGATCTAAAAAATAAAAAACATCCTTCATTCTTTCTTTCAGCTCTGGTTTTGATCTTTTTGAGATGTTCTTTTCTTTTCTCTTCGTTCAGATTTTGAGCATATTAGAACCAATTCTTCAACAATATTATAGGTTCAGATTTTTGGTTTGTTTGAATCACTGTTTTTCTATCCTAATCTAATCTACTGATAATTCAAGATTAAACAGTTTGGAAAATCTTCTTCACTAACATATCAACAGTAAATTGAAATCTATTTTAGTCATGATTAGGTTGTATGACTAAAATAGCGGTGTTGTTTTTGGCAGTGGCATTTAATCTTGCACACTTTCAGATTTTTCCTTCTTTTTGGTATGGGGCTATACCTTTCTTGTTTTATTTCTGCCCTCTTTTCTTTTTCTATTGTTTTTAAGTTTTTTATTTTTCCATATTGAAAAGCAGTGATATATACAATGAAAAAATATTTGAAACTACAAATTATAAGTCAACAGAAATAATGTTTGAGGACCCTGCCATTGACAGGGCCTCCAAAGTATTCAAATCCATCCAATTCTTGCAGAAAAAATGCATTGTTTCTAATGGTAGATTGGATAAGATAAGGGCCTTGCCATAAATTGTCAAATTTTCCATGTTTTCCCTTATCTTCTCTTCTTGAATCCCATTTCAAAACTTTATAACCAATCTTGAAATCACTTGCCTTGGTTATTTTTTCAAACAACTTTTTGATGTTTTCTTGTAGTTGCTGTGCTCTGATGTATACTTCCTCTCTAGTTTGTTGTAGATGTATAGTCTGATTTATTCTTCTTGTCATATCATTATCTTCAGAATGAACTTCTTGGATCAGCTTCATAACTGGCACTCCTAAAATGGTTGGAAATATTTCATCTGTTCCATAAACTAGCTGGTAAGGAGACATCCCAATTGAATTCTTAACTGGCAATCTGTTTGCCCATAAAGCATGTACTAGCTTATTGTGCCATGATTTCTTGTTATTTTCCAGCAACTTTTTGATTATGTTTACCAAAATTTTGTTTGAGGATATAATCTAATACGTATGACATAATTCTACCATCTTCTTAGATCCAAATGCAACAGCATTATCAGTTATGATCTTTCTAGGATAGCCAAATCTGGATAGTATGTGGTTTTCAAGGAATGAAATGATGACTGAGTCTGTGGCATTCCTTGATTGGATGGATTTTATCCACTTGGTAAAATAGTTTGTTGTTGTGAGGATCCATCTATATTGGGCAGATGAGGGAGGATGGATTTCCCCAATGAAGTCTAGACCCCACTGCTGAAAAGGAGCTTCAACAGTGATTGGTTGTAGGGGTAAAGGAAGCAATTTTCTTTTTCCTTCAAAAATTTGGCATTTCTGACAGGAAATAATCATTTTATGGACATCTTGAAAGACGGTGGGCCAGTAGTAACCATCTCTAAGGATTTTTTTAGCAGTTGACTTCCAGTAGAGGTGGCCTCCACATTCTCCTTCATGAAACTCATGCTTGATCTTTTTCGCATCATTCTCAGGCAAACATTTAAGCAATAATCCACTAGCATTTTTCCAATATAAACATTTATTCAAAATGCAATAATTTACAGCTTTTAACTTTAAAAATCTTGCCTTTGTTTTAGACAAACTAGGAGGAATGTTAAGATTGAGAGAAACATAAAAAATTTCAGCATACCAAGATGAATTCAGAAAATGATCTTCAATAATTTTAGTTGAAAACTCCTTCTGTTCATCTAATGCATTAAACATGTTTATATCAAGAGCTTGAAAGTTGGATTCAACCATAAGTTTAGCTATTCCTTAACCTTTTATGAGTTTAGTGGGTTTGATTTCTAAGTCATACTCTAAAATTATAGCAATCCACTTTCCTCTTTTGCCATCTGGATCTTGGGTTAATATGTCTTTTACAACTGAATGAGGCACAAAGGCTATAATGTGAGAGTGTAAAATGTAAACTATGAAGTATTTTAAGGCTTTGACTAAGGAAAAGGCTTGTTTTTCCATTATGTTGTACTTCAGAGGTGCATCTCTTAATGCCTTGCTAAAAAAATGCAATGGGCTGCTCTTGTCCATTCAAATTCTTCTATAATAGGAAAATAGCTACTGTGTGTTTTGATGCAAATGAAAAAATGAAGAAATCCTTGGAAAAATCGGGACTAATAAGAACTGGTGTTTTGGTAAGTGCTTGTTTTACTATTTCAAATGATTTCTTTGCTTCTAAGGTCCATTTAACTCCTCCTCCTTTTTTAAGCATATTTGTTATGTTTTTAAGGAGTTCAGCTAAATTGGGTCTGAATCTTCTCAAGAAATTAATCTTTCCAATGAAATCTTGAATTTCCTTGATGTTTCTAAGATGATTGATTTGCACCATCAATTCTCTTTGGATCTATCGTTATTCCTTCTTCAGATATGATATGCCCAAGAAGTTTACCTTCTTGGAGACCAAACGATGTTTTATTTGGATTTAAGGACAATCCAAATTATCTGCATTTTTCAAAGACTTCTCAAGTGAATTAGGTGTTCTTCATCTGTTTTAGAATAGACAGTAATGTCATCTAAGTAAATTAATATGATGTAACCTATTTCTTCTGAAAATGAAATATCCATGTCTCTCTGAAATGTGGCACCAGTATTCATTAAACCAAAAGGCATTTTCAAATACATGAAAGTACCCCAAGGAGTAGTAAAGGTTGTTTTAAGTTGATCATCAGGATGTACCAATATTTGATTATAGCCTGAGAAGCCATCTAGCAAAGAAATCCTTCTAGAATCAACTACCCTTTGTAAGATATGATCCATTTGGGGTAAGGGATAACTGTCCTTTAATGAGACTTTGTTTAAGTTTCTAAAATCAATGCAAAGCCTTATTTCTCCCATTTTCTTCCTAACTGATACAAGATTTGACATCCACTCTAAGTATCTAACTGGGAAAATAATTCCAGCATCATACATTTTTCTAATTTCTTTCTCTACCAGAGGTAATTGAACAGGGTTAATTCTGTGCAATTTTTGTTTAAATGGTTTTTGGTTTTCTTTGAGGGGTATCTTATGCTGGATTATTTCTGTATCATATGATTTCAGATCTTCATAGCTCCATGCAAAAACATCAGAAAATTCTTTAAAGAGCTCAATATATTTAAGTTTAATGTGATCAGGTAGTGTCTTGGATAATTTGATCATCTTGGGTTTCTGTTCACTACCTATGTTGCATTCTTCCACTTCAGTTTTTATGGGTTTCAATTTTGGCTTCTTGGCCACATCATTTAAATCAAACAATTCCTCTAAAGGGACCAATCATTTTGGCAAGCTTTGGTCTTTAGATTGCAACACTTCTAAGTCTTCATCTTCTGAATCTATGCTAATTTCTGTTATCTGTTTGGGTTCATTTGTTAACCGATTTTTTTAGCAATCTCTAGAGACTTTTCTTCTTCAGTAAGTGGTTTTTCTTCAGTAGGACAGTCTTTATCATAATCTGAATATGAACTTGGTGTTTCAAATTCATTTTTGGATAGTAGGAAGTCTTCTATTTGTTTATCTCCATCAAAAAATTTCCAATATCTTTTATTATTTGGGACAACTTGTCTAAATTTGACTTGGGTGGTGCATTGCTTGGTTTCATAAGGTGTTAGACAAGTTCTATCAGCGAAGGCTAAACCATTAGAAATGACATTTTGGTTTCTTTGGATAAAGATAAGTTGGAATTCATCAAAAAATTTTAACAAGTCCATGGCATCATCTCTATAGGCTCTAAGTTTGGGATGTTTAGCACTGTACTCCCCATTTATTTGCCTAATAATCAACTCTGAATCCCCATGAAATTTTATCCTTTTGGCACCTAGTTTTTTCAATAAACGTAGGCCTAAAAGGATAGCCTCATACTCAACTATGTTATTTGTACATTGAAAGTTTAATCTATAGGAATTCCCCTCAGCATTATTGTTTCCAACATTATGTAACCATATGCCATCTCCTGCATCATTTTTAGTGCAAGACCCATCAAAATTCATGCTCCAAAAAGGACTGTTTGCAGATTTGTCATTTATTTCATTGTTTTCCTCTTTGTTTTGTTTGCCAAATCTGTCACTGTATTGTTCTTGTAGGTTTGTACTATGTTGAGTTTTGTTTTCTTCCTCAGGATGTTCAATGTTTTGAGGTTTTATTCTTTGATTTCCATTATATGCATCATTTTTATGACTGTTTTGAACCTTAAGACCTATGATCTGTTTTCTGTAATTTTCTGGATTAGCAAACTGCCTTTTAATTTCCTCCTTAATTTCCTCTTCATCATTTGCTGCCACTATGTTTGGGTGTGCAGTGACCACTATATTTGCTGATGTTTTATTGAATAACTCTTGCTCTTTAGGAATATCATCATTGTAAAGGACGAAAGAGTCAAGGTTAGTGTGTATGGAATAAAAAGGATAATTTTCCGGTCTTTCTTGGCTACTCACGATGTATTTCATTTGTGTTTCCCTATAGAGTCATTTAGGTTGACTGAAGACATGGATGGTGGCATAAGTCATATCCATCTGCATAGTACCTTGTAACTTAGCGCCCCATGACCTTGAAAGAAGCATGCCATATTTGGGGGGTATATCAGCCACTACAATGTCCATCACTAAGTTCTTGGCTGGTATTTGGGCTAAGTTAACACACAGATCCTTTATTAGGCCTAGGCATCTCACCCTACTTGAATCAAAGGAATATAAGTCATTGTAGGGTCTAGCTACCTCTAAGCCTAATCTTTCCATTATTACCTTGGGCATGAGGTTGTATGATGCTCCTGAATCAAGCATGGCATTTTGTAGGATGTTTTCATGGATGTTCAAACTGATGTAAAATGGAGGGGTGGTTCCTTCTTGAATTTTTCCTTCAATTTTTGGTCCAAATATGAGCTCTGGAGTATCATCATTTAAGTTAACTATGTCAGAACATCTTCTATGTTCAAAGCTTTCAAAATATGACCTCTGTATACATTTTGAGTGACTAATTCAGTGAGTGGGATAGAGATTTTGATTTTGGTTATTTCATTCTCTAGGCTAAAAGGAATCTGGTTTTTCAAAAAAATTTATTCAGCCTTATTAGTCATTCATTGTTCAGCAAAATTAGCTTGCTAATTTTTAGTATTTACAGTAGTTATAATGGTTTTTTCAGGAGCATTAGCTGAGGTGCTAGTGTTGTTGGGGTTAACACTCTATTTTTCATTGGCTTGGGTGTTTTTCCCTTTGTTTGGATCAGAATTTACAACCATTGTTTTATGAATTTCTGCTATCTTTTTGGAAACATTTTCAGGGTTGTTTTTGGCAGTTTTATTAGATGTTTTGTTTTTGGGAGTTTCTTGATTCTTTGTACTTCTCAGGTCATATTTTTTAGGTGATCCTATGATGGCATTTTTAGTCTTGTTCATAATAATCAGTTTCTGTTCTTCTATCATCATAGGGTGTATATAGACCTTGTCTTCTTTCATGGAGGAAAACAGAATCCTTATTCCTTACTCCTAGCATGTTTATGTTGTCATGTTATGTTTTTTCATTGGTTTATTCATCCTCATTCACACAATTTTCTTGGAAAGGGGGTCTGATCTGTTAATCATCCTCTCTTTGTCTGTTTTGAGGTTGATTTCTCTGAAAGATCTGATTTCGATTTTGAGACTGATTTCTATTTTGGGGAACTAATTGATTTTCCCTAGACTATGCTCTCTCAAGTATGCTCATTTTCTTCATAATTTCCTCCATAATCCTCTCCATTTTTGAACTAGAAGTGGAAGGTGCAGTTTCCTCCCTAAATGATACTTTCTTTTCATTCCTCATCCTAGCTCTTTTTTCAATCAGATTTACGTCCACAGCAAGAGCTCCCTTCTGGATGTCTTCCAGAGTCAAAGGATCTCTTTCTCTTAGCTGATAGGCCATTTCAGGATTGAATCCCTCAAGAAATTTTGCCAAAGCTGAGCCTTGTGGAGGTTTCAAATTTGGGGGTAGTGCATTATAAACACTATTGAACCTAGTGCAATAATTTTGAACATTTTCCCCATTGTTTCTCTTGAGGTTGTTGTAATCTGAAAGTATTTGGAGAGGGTTTTTTCTAACTTCCCATTTATTTAGGAATGATTGATGGAGAGCTTGGAGGTCATTAATACTGTTAGGGGTTAAGATTTTAAACCATTTTGTTGCCTCTCCCCCTAAACTTTGAGCAAATAATCTGAGTTTGACAGTTTCATCATCTATCTCATTTCTATAAAAATAGTCATTCATCTTGTCCAGATGTTGTGAAGTAGTAGTAGCACCACTAGAATCATATAATGGAAATTTGGACTGATAGTCTTGTGGCAGATTGACTAAAGGTAAAGGAAGGACCAAGGGAGCGTACCATGTTGCCATGATAGGAAGTTGTGGAAAAAATGGGAGGTTTACAAGTGGAGGGTTTATGAAAGGAGGAGGAGGATAAAATGGAGTAGTTTGGATAGTGGATGTATGGATAACAGTAGTATTTGGACCAGCAAATACTGTTGTGAATATCTAGGGTGAGAGAAACCAAAGTTATGAATGAAATGAAAGTCAGGTGGAGTGGTTTCTCTACTACCAGGATTTTCACCACTATGTTGGGGTGAGTGTGGAGACTCAAAGTCTATCTGATCTATATCACTAAGTGACTTAGTTCTGGATGGGTTTCTTAAGTCAACTTGTGTATTTTGTAGAGCTAAGAAGTTTTATGGGACATAATTAGCTTTATGAATTGGTCTGACAACAGTTGCAGTTTTAGATTTAGGGGATTTCCTAAGGATACTTTTTGGATTATCATCTGTCTTAGGGGGATTTGGGTTAGGATAGGCTCTAGTATAAACTCTTCTAGAAGCCACTATGCTATGTTTTCAGACCTAATGATAAGAAAAGTTAAACCAAGTATGACAATATTTAATAGGCTAACTGATCTTTGATAAGAAAAATTAATCCTCGAAGTTTCCTTGACTGAGTTTGTATGATGTTATGATAGAAATGGGATTCTTAGAGGAGTCTTTATGTCAATTGAGAAATGTGGAGTCACCAGTTGGAAAATTTTAGCTTTGGGAGGTAAAATGTTTTATGGTCCACTACCACTAATTGGTCTGAATACCAATCTGGAATGTTTTTTTTTTTTTTTGGGTTTTCTGGGTCTTTTACAGTCCCGTGGGTTATGAAAGTGTCCTATATCTGTTTCAACACTTAGCTACGGTGAAGAGACAAACAGAGTTTACTCTATGGCTTAATGAGCTAATTTCTCCAAGGTTTGATAAGGGTCTGTTAGAATCCTAAGAAGTAATTAGATTGCCACTAATTCAGACAAGTCATGTCATGATTCATCAATATGCTTGGTGGTGCCTGAAGAAAGCTGATCTTTTTTAAATGAATGTTGAGTTTTTGTTTAAGGGATTTTTACTCAAAAATCCCCAGTATGGTCGCCACTCTGTTAGGTCTCCATAGTTTGCAAGATTGGCAAATACAAATGCTGCAGAGCCTACATCAAAACCACTTTGGAATCTGAGGATCTAGCCATCCAAAATTCAGAGAGGGATCTCTCTATATGAATGTTTTCAGAGATATGATATTTAAGGCTTTATGATATGATTTTAGGCTAGTTATAAAGCACAAGGGTTTTTTTTTTTGGTTGGGATGAAAATCATTAAAATGAAGCAAGTCTTTTGAAGGGTAAAGTTGTGACTAGGTTGAAAATGATTCAGATGATAAGATGAGTAAGAAACAATGTCAATCCATTGGGCTATGGAGTTATAAAGGATTCAATTGCACAACAAGTTTCAAGAGTGGTCCATGGGGCAAGTCATCTATGTCAAAGGATCTCTTTAAGTTTATTTTATGGAATGAAACTGTAAGAGTGTTGTGAAGGAAGCAAACACACAAGAAAAACAAAGGACAACCTAAGATCAAGTAAGTACTTTCAAACTAGCCTGATTTTGACTTGCACTTAATAGAGAGACACAAAGTAACCTAATATCGGGTAAGTACTTTTAAACAAGCCTGTTTTTTATATACTTTCAAGAGAAAACATTAAAAAACAAAGAATAGCTTAAGATCAAGTAAAGACTTTTAACTTAGCCTATTTTTAGCATATTCTCAAAAGAAAACATTCATAACGAACATGAAAAGTACTTTTAAACTAGTCTTCTTTCAACATACTCTTAAGAAAGATTTTCAAAGCAACTGTTGGAGATAAACTAGAGGACAGGGCTAACCATAAACTTCTCTAGCTCAACTTTCATAAGTAGTCTTTTCAAGAACATTCAAAGACAATATCTCAAGTTGTACTTAGGAAACATGGGCTTACCAACACTTCACTGGTTATACGCTATTGAATTACCTTCAAAACACATTTTAGAAGAAAACATAAAGGATAAAGATTTATCAGTGAGATTTAGGGTACTTTAGAAGTAAATCCTAATCTATATTTGCTGTTCTTTATCAGAGAAAAAGTATACAAAATGAAAACATAAAGAAAATAACAATTACAGTAAGAAACACATCACCATTGACATAGACCAGGATCCCATAAATCAGCTTGTATTTGATGTTCAAGCCAGTTACAATCTTCAAGTCCAATGGCTCTTTACAGCTTCAGACTTCTTATCTCAGCCTATCCTTCTTCTATTACAAAACAGAGCTTCAACATTTTCAAAGCTATTTACACTTGATGAGTATTCAAAGACCAACCGGTATACTATTTTCTAGAGAAGTATTTATAGAAGAATGAGGAGGTGGAGTGAAATAAGGCCTATTTGTTCAATTAATGCAGAGTAAGTGCTTCTCGGCCTTTCAAGGGCCAAATGGAGAAGTCATCTGATGTTTTAACTCTGCTAATTGATTATTACATTAAATTTCATCAACTTCAGTTATTTTTGTTGAATTTGGGGTCTTTTAGTAAGCTTGTAATTGATTTTGAGATTTCTTTAGAAATATCTCTGACTGTGTAATTAATATGCACTCTTTTAGATGAAATCAGCTGGTAGGTGGCATTTTGAGGAGTAATAGCCTCAATGATGTGGCATTTGGAGGCTTCTTTTACTAATATGTCTGTTTTTGTGGCTTTAAAACACTGTTTCTGTCTATTTTTGTGGCTTTAAAACACTGTTTTAACTCTGATTCTGCTTCATAAGCAATCTTTTCAAGAACATTCAAAGACAATATGTCATGTTGTACTCAGGAAACATGGGCTTACCAACACTTCACTGGTTATACTCTATTGAATTACCTTCAAAACACATATTAGAAGAAAACATAAAGGATAAAGATTTATCAGTGAGATTTAGGGTACTTAAGAAGTAAATCCTAATATATATTTGCTGTT
Organism: Pinus albicaulis; assembly: GCA_034641835.2. Lineage (NCBI taxonomy): Eukaryota > Viridiplantae > Streptophyta > Pinopsida > Pinales > Pinaceae > Pinus > Pinus albicaulis. The sequence continues at coordinate 1,260,028,140 of CM076574.1, read as the reverse complement.
CTTTATCAGAGAAAAAGTGGACAAAATGAAAACATAAAGAAAATAACAATTACAGTAAGAAACACTTCACCATTGACATAGACTAGGATCTCATAAATCAACTTGTATTTGATGTTCAAACCAGTTACAATATTCATCTCAGCCTATCCTTCTTCTATTACAAAACAGAGCTTCAGCAGCTTCAAAGCTATTTACACTTGATGAGTATTCAAAGACCTACCTGTATACTGTCTTCTAGAGAAGTATTTATAGAATAATGAGGAGGTGGAGTGAAAGAAGGCCTATCTGTTCAATTAATGTAGAGTAAGTGCTTCTCGGCCTTTGAAGGGCCCAATGGAGAAGTCATATGATGTTTTAATTCTTCCAATTGATTATTACATTAAAGTTCATCAACTTCAGTTATTTTTGTTGACTTTGGGGGCTTTTTGTAGGCTAGTAATTAATTCTGAGTTGTCTTTGGAAATATCTATGACTGTGTAATTAATATGCACTCTTTTAGATGAAATCAGCTGGTAGGTGGCATTTTGAGGAGTAATAGCCTCAATGATGTGGAATTTGGAGGTTTCTCTTACTAATCTATCAGTTTTTGAGGCTTTAAAACACTATTTTAACTCTGATTTTGCTTCATGCCCTTATAATCATCTTCAAGGCCTTTAAACTGTAAGATTATGTTTTTAATCTTCAACCTCATGCACTAATCCTTTAACTTTGACTATTTCGATGGGATTTTCCCTTTGATCCATTGTTTTAGTCTCTATCTTCTTTGTACTGACTAATTTAACTTGTAAAATATCCCTTTTCTTTGGTTCTAGGTCCTCTTTGTCGGGTTATGCCTTTTTATGTTCAATCTTCATGTATTAACCCTTTATCCTTAAGTACGTGACGACTTCCTCTTAACCCCCTGCTATCAATCTTTAAACCATGCTTTATTATTAAAACTACAGGATTAAAACTCAAATCCTTTATTCTTACGAATTTAAACCTTTTCACTTTGAATTTCCATTGACCTTCCCTTTAATCCACAATTCTTTCCCTTTTTTTATGTGCAAGAGGATTTTAGTGCTTTGGGGGGCTTCACTGAAATACATAATGGCCATGATCTATTTCTTGTGACATGGAAATCATCCCTTTGGCCCTTTTTGCTTTTGTTTTGGGCCACAAGGATCATCACCATTGGCCCTGTCCTTTTACTAAATTGTGGGGAGGGTTCCCACTTCAAAAAATTGCCATCAAACCTGCGAAAAACCAAAAAACCTGTTAATAAATCCTCCGGGGTTGGAAAACTTCATGCAGAGGCTGGTAGAGGCGGAAGAGAATATGGAGAGAATGAATGCGTAGATGTGTTTTATGCAGGAAACCACGAAGAAAATGGGTTTCAAACAGTCCTCACGCGAACATTTGAACGAAAGTGGTTTTGGAAAACCACCCGTGGTTTTCGCGTGACCTGTTAGCCCTTTATAAATTCCTTGACAAGCAACCAAGGGGCTAGATTGTTCAAATGAACCTTCAAGGAATGTATTTTCCTTGAAAACACATCATCCTTGAAGCCTTGTATGTTACCTGCCTTATATTGTTCCCCTCTACTGTTCTTGAGTCTATGAGCCCCACTAATTGCTAAAATTTTGCTCCACAAGGCCCTTATTTGCCCCATGTACTCCTGCAAAATGTCCCATTTTACCCCCTTTTTCCCCCTTTGTCAGAACTCCCCTTTTTCCCTCTAAGTCCCCCTTTGACCTCTAAATCATACCCAAAATCCCCTTTGGATCCTCCCCTTGCCCTTTGTTTGGCTAATTTTTCCCTTTTTTCCCTTATCGTTTCCCTTCCTAACCCTTAAAATCCATTAAAATGGGCCAAAGCCCACTTCTTAACATTAGTAAGGGCCTAGTCCCTTTACCGCAAGCCCCAAACACTTCCCCACATATTCCCTTAGCCTAGGACCGAGCGCTTAAGCCTTAAGCGCTAATCGCATCGGAATACCGGAGTGGAGCGTTTAAATCCTTTGTAAACACCGAAAAGTTCTGATGCAATTGTTTTATTCCATAAGGACCGTGACGTGTTCTCCATAGTTGATCTGTCGTTCCGATCGGATGGTGGAGCGCTGATCGCAATACTGCCCTGATCGCAATCACAAGAGTTATGTCGTGTCCCCCGATCAGTCCATCGCTAATGTTTGCGATGCGATTGATCGCATCGCTCCGACCTCCGATCATCGCAATTGAATTTCCTCCCCAATCGCAACTTCTTTCCCTTTCCCTCCAATCGCTTTTCCCCTCCGATCATCGTATCACACATTTTCCCTTTTGCGATTGCGATTAGTCCTTGCTCCTAATCTCCGATTGCGATTGACCCTTCGGGCCCCACCACTTAATTCCTCCGTCGGTTCGTATAATATAAGGTTTTCCTTTTATAAAAGGGAAATTTGTTATATTTTCTTTTTTTACAAAGAATTTTCCCAATCGCATCAGAAGATTTGCTATGTATCACTCTGCCCTACTTCTTCTCCCAATTGCGATTGCGGTTTTCTCCCCTCTCCCGTTCTCGCTCCGATTGCGATTGCGATTCCATATGGGTCCTACTTCATATGTCCATTTCACTGCATTTCCTTGCATTTCTTCCAAAGTCTAAGGTTTCGCATTTTGCATTAAAATCTAATGTTTTATATTCATTACGCCCATTTCCCATATGTCATTCCACAGATTGATCCCCGCCATTGATCTACACCACCACACCGTGATCAAACGGTCCACGATGCATTTCTCCGTCAAACCCTATTGTTCACTGTTTACACCATATCATTGCATTTTCACCGTTTTTTCACATAAACCACTGTTTCACCTCTGCCGCTCTATCATTTCCTCCGCCCACCATAACCAGTCTTCCCTTTGTAGGGATTTCATGACCAAGTTGTGTGTTTTTGCAAGAGTACGAGCAGCGGGAGTCCGCCATGATTCAAAGTCTTAGTACAGCTACAGAAAGACAGGAAAAGACCATTTTCAAAGTCAAACTCACGAAGAAAGGGGTTGAGAATACATACAAAAATGTTTGTATTAAATAAAAAGAGTTTAAACTCTATAATTCCTCTCCAGAGCCATTAAAGCTCAGATTTCGCGGCCAGAGGCATACCAGTGCACCAAAAACTAAGTCAGCAGGGTTTTACATTAGCAAAATGTTTTTATCCATGGAAGGACAGAGTGCCCATACCGTTTTCACTCCATGCCGTGCTCCAGTGAAGAAATTTCCACCCTGACCACAGTCCTATGCTACCAGAGCAGTTGTTAATGCGGTATGGTAGACCATCCAGTCAATTGTGCACTAGTTTTTTTATTCACCACAGTAATACGGAGTACTACTGCAGTCAGATTACATCAGGACCATACCAGAGTAAATTGAAGCTGGAGAAGATCACTCCTTCATTCCAAAGGTACCAGGGATAAATGCAGAGAGTTAAGACAGAATGGGCTTCAGCCCTCTCCTTCTTTTATGTGTTTTAATGTTCTATTTAGTGCTTCACCTACCTCCTCGGCTCATATTCTGCTATAAAACTCAGAAAGAAACTATTGTAAAGGTTGTTGATGAGATATCAGAGAACTGCAAGCTTTTTCTGCGAGATATAGTTCTGTGTAAAGTTGTAAGATAGGTGGAAGAGAGATGTATTCAGGCTGAATGTTCAAGCTGTGGGAAATGTTGTACTTGACTGGTGTTGTTTTTACTATGACGAGCACATTTCTTTGGATCCTAATCTAAAGTAGCTGGTGAAGTTTTCTTATCTCTGTGTTTTATCTCATTCCATTTTAGTTCTTCTGGCTTGCATCATAAATTTGGCATAGGATTTTCCCTTGTTAGGCACCCTATGTTTCTGTTCTCCTTGCCTTAATTTTTTCTACTAAATTGTTATCTAAGAATTAGTTTCAGATAATTTAACCAGTGTAGTGGATGTTATTGCCTGCTATTTGATGTCTGAGTTAATGAATCTGCTTCTAGATGTTCTTGTTAACATTTAATTAAATGAGTTGAGAACACTGGAAGGTTTAGAACTCTGTCTTTGCCTCACTAGGATATTTCCATTTCATTTAAACCTTTCCAAGTTCCCTCATTCTGTTCCTTGCCTTTCTCTGAGAGTTGCCTAACAGTATGTCCAAGCAGGTCTGGAGTTAAATGACCTCTGACCTGATCTATAGACAGAAATTGGTTTACCCTCACTCTTTCACCTTCTTTCCTTAATGTTCCATGCCACACATCAACCTCTATAGCATTTGTTTTGTTTTCCCATACTCTTGGACAGATTTTGGAAAGGGCCAGGTAGCCTCCAGATCTCACACTCTTTCAGAGGTGACATATCTGGTAAATTCCCTCCCATTCAATCTCTGGTTAGAGTTTGTTGTGTTTGGAAGATATCCTTGAAAGGGGACATCTCATAAGCATTGTGGTGGACAGTGTACCCTCCAAAAACATCCTAAAACTTTCCACCTGGCGACTCCATATTCCCTAAGCATTTTAAAGACTCCACTGGTGATCAGTAGGCCTGCTGATTATCTTGGTTCACATTAGACTCGACTGGGAGACCAGCCTCCATAACAACATCAACCACAGTAGAAGTAACAAGTAGGGTTAAGCTGCTCGGTTAGAAAACAACATTCTGGCTTCAAGAACCATTCATACAAGAGCTTACCCTAACCCAGACCCACCTGAAATAGTTGATAACCCTGAGAGTATCCTCAAGGGAGCTCCTACATCTAAAAGACCAACTATTTCCAGCCACATCCATAGAGCTAACTCTACACCAGAAGATCTTACAGCGCTATCACACTTTCACCTTGACCTAGACCTACCTAATAGATTACCTAGAACTAGGTCATTCAGTGTCCTAGACCAGCCAGACCTTGAGCTTCTTGGTTCACCACCCCAAAGTGGTAAACACCCTGGGAAGGGACAGACCCCTCCATCTACACCTCCTGATTTACACTTCATTCAAAACTTGGGGCTCAGTCACCCTAGATCTGCTCATCAGTCTTCTGCTGGTCATAATATCCCTATCATCCATATACCTGCTACCCAAGTCAATCCTTTACCTCGTCAAAACATCATCATGGTAGCCTGGTATTCTCCTTTGGTGTTACCTCAGCCTCTAGTTCCCTTACCCAACTATTATCAATCAAATATCCCTCACTTCACTGCAAAAGAGTCCATCACAGCTTAGAAACATGTAGATAAGATGGAAGATTCTTTTGACTACATGAAAATAGATGATGATACAGTCAAAATGAGAATATTTTCCCAAAGCTTAGGAGGTGATGTGAAGAAATGGTTTAAGGGCCTACCTCCGGGTAGCATTAATGACCTCCCAGCTCTATATCAGAATTTCATAAACAAATGGGAAGTTAGGGCAAACCCTCACCAACTCCTAGAAGAATACATGACCCTTAAAAGAAATGTAGGAGAGAGTGTCCATGATTACACAATGAGATTTAATGGCATTTACAATGCTCTCCCTCCACATATGAAACCTCCCCAAGGTATGGCCCTAGAAAAATACCCTGAAGGCTTTGATGTTGACATGGCCTATCAGCTTAGGAATAAAGAATACAACACATTGGAGGACATGCAAAAAGGAGCAGTGAATATAGAAGCCAATCTGATTGAGAAAAGAGAAAGATTAAGAGCTAAGAAGAGGGTAACATATAAAGATGACAATGTAGCTTCCTCATCTGACCAAAATTATGATAGATTGTCTAAAAATGTGGAAAAGATACAAAAAATGATGGAAAAGATGGTTTTCACAGTTAGTAACCAAAATAAAAACCAAACCAGAACCAGAACTTTAGGAGGAACAATAACTCGCAACAGACAAAGAGAATCAGATCAACAAGTTATTCCCCCATTCCAAGAAAACTTTCTTAATGAAGGTGAAGGAATCATAGAAGGATCTGAAGGGAATACAATAAACATGTTTGAAGTGGAAAACTCAATCCACAACTGTTCCACAGAGGAAGATCAGCCTCCAATCTCATGTTGGGATGAAGAATGGTTTGACTCTGAAGACTACAGCTTAGGATTTGAAAATGCTATGATGCAGGTCCGAGAACAATATGAACTCAGAAGCAAGAAGATTCAAGAAAATTCCAAAACAAAGGCTTCTAAGTTTACCATCAAGAAGAGACCTGAGAAAAATTCTAAAGTGACTGCTGAAAGTAAAAAATAAGCAGCTGAGAGTTCTGGAAAGAACAGAGAAAAGGACAACCAAAACACTGACACACAGGGTAAACCAACTAGCAGCACTGACACTACAGTTAGTGCTCCTGGTAAAATAGTTTCAAACATTGTACATAGCGAGAATCAGCACACTGATTTAGCCACTAAGCTGGTGACTAACAAAACAGAGTTGAACATTCCAAAGAGTCAGTCTTCTTTCAACTTGGAAAGTGAGATTGCAAAGATTAAGATCTTTGTACCACTCTCTGAGCTAGCCACTCAGGATGTATATAAAGGCCAAATTTTGAAAGCGTTAAACTTAGGTGAGAACAATGACACTGTAAATATGAGTGATGATCAACCTGCCCTCCTGTTTGGTCCAAATATATAAGGAAAGTTTCAGGAAGGGGTAGTTACCCCTTTCTATATCAGTCTCAACATCCATGATAAGATCCTCCACAATGCAATGCATGATTCTGGGGCATCGCACAACCTAATGCCTAAAGTGGTGATGGAAAGACTAGGCCTAGAGATAACTCGTCCCTATAAAGACCTATATTCATTTGACTCTAGCAGAGTAAAGTGTCTTGGACTGATCAAAGATTTATGTGTGAACCTTGCCTAGATTCCAACAAAGTGTATGGTCATGGACGTTGTGGTGGCAGATGTACCACCCAAGTATGTCATGTTATTATCAAGATCTTGGGGAGCCAAGCTGCAGGGTACAATGCAGATGGATGGCTCATATGCCACAATTCCTATCTTTGGCCAGCCTAGAAAACTGTATAGGGAGGCATAGATGAAGTTCCTAGTCAGTAGCCCCGAAAAACCAGAAAATTCACTTGTATATTCTGTACACACAGACCTTGACTCCTTCATCTTTTGTAATGATGAATCCTCGGAAGGGTCAGAGCCCCAAAACATAAATAAAAATGGAGAGGCAGAGGCCATGGACTTTAACATAGTGGCTGAATTTGTTGACGTGTCTGCGTGGAGTTATGAGGATTTAAAGGCTTATGAAACCAACATTATACAACACAAAATACCTTTAAAGGAAAATCAGAAACCCTTTAGGCAAAAACTTCGAAGAATAAATCCAAAACAGTTGCCTACAGTGGAAAAAGAGATTAGAAATATGTATGAGGCAGGCATAATAGTTCCCGTAAGATTCTCTAATTGGGTTTCAAATTTAGTGGCTGTGAGAAAGAAAACTGGGGAGATCAGATTATGTATAGACTTCAGGAATCTTAATAGAGCCTCACTCAAAGATAACTACCCTCTGCCAAAAATGGAACACATTCTTCAGAAAGTAGTAGGCTCCAAGAGAATCTCCCTGCTAGATGGTTTCTCAGGTTACAACCAAGTCCTAGTCCTCCCAGAAGATCAACTAAAAACAGCTTTTACCACTCCATGGGGCACCTTTATGTATGTAAAAATTCCTTTTGGGTTGATGAAAGCTGGTGCAACCTTCCAAAGAGCGATGGATATAGCTTTCTCAGATGAGATAGGGAATTTCATTGTTATTTACTTGGATGACATAACAGTCTACTCCAAGACTGAAGAAGAGCACCTAGAACATCTGAGGAAAGTGTTTGAAAAGTGTAGAAGGTTTGGTTTGTCACTAAATCCTAAAAAGACTGTATTTGGGCTGCAAGAGGGAAAGCTTCTTGGCCACATTATATCTGAAAAGGGAATTAGGATAGACCCACAAAGAGTTGAGGGAATACTACAAATCACACACCCGAGAAACATCAAAGAACTACAGTCCTTCATTGGGAAAATCAACTTCCTTAGGAGATTTATCCCCAACCTAGCTGAACACCTTAGGAATATGACTAACATGCTGAAGAAAGGTGAAGGAGTTAAATGGACTATTGGAGCTAAACAATCCTTTGAATCATTAAAACTTGCACTTACCCAAGCTCCTATTCTAATCAGCCTGGATTTCTCCAAAGATTTCTTGATCTTCTCATTTGCCTCTTAGCACACAGTGGTTGCAGTCTTACTACAGAAAAATCTAGAGGGTATGGAACAACCAATAGCCTTTTTCAGCAAAGCACCAAGGGATGCACCATTGAAATACAACAGAATGGAAAAATAGGCTTATGCTCTTGTTAAGGCTTTAAAGGACTTTAGGGTGTACATATTGCATTCCCACACCATAACTTATGTGCCTAGCATAATAGTCAAAGATATTCTGTCTCAAGACCCAGATGGGAAGAGGGGCAAATGGATTGCTGTGATTTTAGAATACGACCTTGAGATAAAGCCCACCAAACTGATCAAAGGTCAGGGCTTAGCTAAATTAATGGTTGAATCAAATCTGCAAGCCCTTGAAATTAACATGGTGAATGCCTTGGATGAGAAGGAAGGGCTGCTTGATCCCACTGTAGAAGAGAACTTTCAGAACTCTCCATGGTATTCTGATATCCTTTATGTCCTCACCAACCTGAATGCTCCACTCGAACTGTCAAAAACTAAGGCCAGATTCATAAAGCTAAAAGCCAAAAATTACTGCATTCTGAATGAAAAATTGTATTGGAAAAATCTAAATGGCCTATTGCTTAAATGTTTGCCTGAAGCTGAAGCTGAAAATATTAAACAAGAATTTCATGCTGGAGAGTGTGGAGGCCACCTAAGCTGGAAAGCTACTGCCAATAAAATACTCAGGGCTGGTTATTATTGGCCTACAATTTTTAATGATGTCCATAAGATGATAACAGCATGCAACAAATGCCAGATTTTCGAAGGCAAGAGAAAAATCCTCCCCCTCCCTTTGCAACCCATCACTGTTGAAGGTCCTTTTATGCAATGGGGCCTAGATTTCATAGGAGAAATTCACCCAGCTTCTTCTGCACAACACAAATGGATCTTAAGAACAACTGATTACTTCACTAAGTGGATAGTCCATACCTACTAGGAATGCCACAGGTTCAGTCATCATTAGGTTCCTAGAAGGTCATATTCTCTCTCGGTTTGGTTGCCCAAGGAAAATAATCACCGATAATGTTGCTGCTTTTGGATCCAAGAAAATGGTTGATTTTTGTCACAGGTATCAAATAGCACTTGGTCATTCAACTTCCTATTACCCTCAAGGTAATGGCTTAGCTAAATCATCAAACAAAAACCTAGTAGCCATCATTAAAAAGCTACTGGAAGAAAACAAAAAGTCATGGCATAACAAGTTAGTACATGCCTTGTGGGCTGACAGGCTTACAACAAAGAAATCCATTGGCATGTAACCATTTCATCTTTCCTATGGAACACAAGCAGTATTTCCTACCAGCCTTAGAGTACCAGTAATCAAACTTTTCCAGGAGATCCAAAGAAGAAGATAGCATGATTAGAAGGGTAAATCAAACCATCCATCTCCAGCAGACAAGGGAGGAGGTCTATAACAGAGCTATTAGAGTTCAGGAAAACATAAAGAAGTTGTTTGACAAGAGAGCTAAAGCTGTTGTTTTCAAAATTGGGGATAAAGTTCTGAAATGGGACTCAAGGAGAGAGGACAAAGGAAAACATGGCAAGTTTGACAGCTTGTGGCAGGGTCCATACATCATCCAAGCCACTGTGGGTCCAAATGATTTCTTCCTCTAGGAATTAGATGGTACAGAGCTGTTTGGGGGTCCTGTCAATGGCAGGATTCTCAAACACTACTTCTGCTGATTTCCAATTTCCAGTTTTCATTTGCATTATACATACCATTGCAGTTTTTTTTTTCAGGAAAAAGAGAAAAAATGTTTCAAAAAACAAGGAGAAAAGAGAGGTTCAGACATGCTCAAAACATGAACCTCCAAGGTGCAAATATGGGCTCTAATATGATCAAAACCTGAGCCAAAGAAGGTACAGATAGTTTGTCCTAATATGCTCAAAATTTGGACCAGCAAAGGAAAAAGAAGAATCAGCTCTAATATGCCCAAAACCAGAGCTGAAATGAAGAAAAAGAAAGTGACTCTAATATGCTCAAATCTTGAGTCACATAGAAAGATGGATACTTCAAGTTTCAGTTTTCAAGCCTTCACAGTTTTGTTTTCAGTTTTCAGCAATTTTCTATCCATGTGCAACTGTCTTTATGCCTTGGATCAACAACATACATGACTGCCTAATCCTAGTGTGGTTGTTTTTAAATTTCTGCTGTAGAATATAGAGAAGAAATCTACTGGACAGTTTAATCCCAGCAGATAGTAGATTAGTTAGAGAAACATATGAGACCAACAGTCTAATTTGGTCTCATGGAGCAATAAGGGTAGATTTAGAATAGGTTTTTTTTCTGTTATAAAAATAAATGATGTAAAGGGTCTGCTAGTTCAAATGCACCCTAGAAGAAAAAATGCTAGGATTGTAGGATGGGTAGGTAGATTGTTTGAGAATTTTTCTACTGATCTATCATATTTGTGGTAGCTGAAAATCAAAGAGAGAAGGTGGCTTAAGTGACAGGCATCTGGCCTACACCAAAGATCAATTTCTGAATTCTTGACTCCTTCAAGAAGAAGCCATCCCCATGTGGAGCCACTGTTAGCCCCTTATAAATTCCTTGACAAGCAAGCAAGGGGCTAGATTGTTCAAATGAGCCTTCAAGGAGTGCATTTCCCTTGAAAACACATCATCCTTGAAGCCTTGTATGTTCCCTGCCTTATATTGTTTCCCTCTGCTGTTCTTGAGTCTATGAGCCCGACTGATTGCTAAAATTTTGCTCCACAAGGCCCTTATTTGCCCCTTGTACTCCTGCAAAATGTCCCATTTTACCCCCTTTTTCCCCCTTGGTTAAAACTCCCCTTTGTCCCTCTAAGTCCCCCTTTGACCTCTAAATCATACCCAAAATCCCCTTTGGATCCTCCCCTTGCCCTTTGTTTGGCTAATTTTTCCCTTTTTTCCCTTATCGTTTCCCTTCCTAACCCTTAAAATCCATTAAAATGGGCCAAAGCCCACTTCTTAACATTAGTAAGGACCTAGCCCCTTTACTACAAGCCCTAACCACTTCCCCACATATGCTCTTAGCCTAGGACCGAGCGCTTAAGCCTTAAGTGCTAATCTCATCGGAAGACCAGAGAGGCGCGCTTAAATCCTTTGTAAACACCGAAAATTTCCGATGTGATTGTTTTATTCCATAAGGACCGCGACGTGTTCTCCACCATCGATCTGTCGTTCCGATCGGATGGTGGAGCGCTGATTGCAATACCACCCTGATCACAATCGCAAGTGTTATGTCACGTCCCCCGATCAGTCCATCCCTAATGTTTGCGATGCAATTGATCGCATCGCTCCGACCTCCGATCATCGCAATTGCATTTCCTCCCCGATCGTAACTTCTTTCCCTTTCCCTCCGATCACTTTTCCCCTCCGATCATCGTATCGCACATTTTCCCTTTTGCGATTGTGATTAGTCCCCGCTCCCAATCTCCAATTGCGATTGACCCTTCGGGCCCCACCACTTAATTCCTCCATCGGTTCGTATAATATAAGGTTTTCCTTTTGTAAAAGGGAAATTTGTTATATTTTCTTTTTTTACAAAGAATTTTCCCAATCGCATTAGAAGCTTTGTTATGTATCACTCTGCCCTACTTCTTCTCCTGATTTCGATTGCGGTTTGCTCCCCTCTCCCGATCCCGCTCCGATTGCGATTGCGATTCCATATGGGTCCTACTTCATATGTCCATTTCATTACATTTCACTGCATTTCCTTGCATTTCTTCCAAAGTCTAAGGTTTCGCATTTTGCATTAAAATCTAATGTTTTATATTCATTACACCCATTTCTCATATGTCATTCCACGGATTGATCTCCGTTGTTGATCTACGCCGCCACACCGTGATCGAACGGTCCACGATGTATTTCTCCTTCAAACCCTATTGTTCACCGTTTACACCATATCATTGCATTTTCACCATTTTTTCACATAAACTACTGTTTCACCTCCGCCGCTCTATCATTTCCTCCGCCCACCATAACCAGTCTTCCCTTTGCAGGGATTTCATGACCAAGTTGCATGTTTTTGCAAGAGTACGAGTGGCGGGAGCCCACCATGATTCAAAGTCTCAGTACAGCTATAGAAAGACAGGAAAATACCGTTTTCAAAGCCAAACTCATGGAGAAAGGGGATGAGAAGACATACAACAGTGTTTGTATTAAAGAAAGAGAGTTTAAACTATGCAAGTCCTCTCCAGAGCCATTAAAGCTCAGATTTCACGGCCAGAGGCATACCAGTGCACAGAAAACTAAGTCAGCAGGGTTTTACATCAGCAGAATGTTTTTCTCCATGGAAGGATAGAGTGCCCATACCGTTTTCACTCCATGCCATGCTCTAGTGAAGAAATTTCCGCCCTGACCACAGTCCTATGCTACCAGAGCAGTTGTTAATGTAGTATGGCAGACCATCCACTCAATTGTGCACCAGTTTGTTTATTCACCACAGTACTACGGAGTACTACTATAGTCAGATTACATCAGGACCATACCATAGTAAATGGAAGCTGGAGAAGATCACTCCTTCATTCCAAAGGTACCAGGGATAAATGGAGAGAGTTAAGACAGAATGGGCTTCGACCCTCTCCTTCTTTTCTGTGTTTTAATGTTCCATTTAGTGCTTCACCTACCTCCTCGGCTCATCTTCTGCTATAAAAATTAGAAAGAAACTATTGTAAAGGTTGTTGATGAGATATCAGAGAACTGCAAGCTTTTTCTGTGAGATATAGTTTTGTGTAAAGTTGTAAGATAGATGGAAGAGAGATGTATTCAGGATGAATGTTCAAGTTGTGGGCAATGTTGTACTTGACTAGTGTTGTTTTTAATATGAAGAGCACATTTCTTTGGATCCTAATCTAAAGTAGCTAGTGATGTTTTCCTATCTCTGTGTTTTATCTCATTCCATTTCAGTTCTTCTGGCTTGCATCAGAAATCTGGCATAGGATTTGCCCTTGTTAGGCACCCTATGTTTCTTCTCTCCTTGCCTTAATGTTTTCTGCTAAATTGTTATCTAAGAATTAGTTTCAGATAATTTAACCAGTGTAGTGGATGTTATTGCCTGCTAGCTGATGTATGAGTTAATGAATCTACTTCTTAGATGTTCTTGTTAAGATTTAATTAAATGATTTGAGAACACTGGGAGGTTTAGAACTCTGTCTCTGCCTCACTAGGATCTTTCCATTTCATTTAAACCTTTCCAAGTTCCCCCAATCTGTTCCTTGCCTTTCTCTGAGAGTTGCCTAAAAGTATGTCCAAGCAGGTCTGGAGTTAAATGACCTCTGACCTGATCTATAGACAGAAATTGGTTTACCCTCACTCTTTCACCTTCTTTCCTTAATGTTCCATGCCACACAATCATTTTAGGATCCAATGCTTTAGATGACTAGCCCAACTAAAAGCTTGCACATTTAACAGCAAGTAAAACTTTTCCTGACTCCATTGCCCAATGACCTTGATGTTCTCTGAGTTATCTCTCTTTGCCTAAAATCTTATTTGCCTTACCTTGTCTTATATTGAATCCTTCATCCCTGATTCCAAACAACCAAATCAAAATAAATCAAACAAGCAAACCTTGTGCCTATAACTAGCCTAACATCTTAAACTTTGAGCTCAAAGACACATACCTTTGACATATCTTAGAGATATCCCTCTTTGGACCGAGGAGGGCTAGATCCTGAGGTCTGAAAGTGGTTTGATGTTGTCTCATCTTTTGGTCTTGCCAATCTGGCCAAAACATGGGAACCCCAACATGACCCTCGGGCGGTAAATGGTTTTCAATAAAATGAACGCGATCCAATTAAAATGTGCCACACGTCTTGCACAATACCACCGGTCTCGCGTGGGTTCATGCGGTTTAACCTCGGCACAAAAAACTGCACAAAATGAAATGCACACCATCGGATGAGAAGGGACAGATCCGACGGTGAAGATCTGGCACGACAAAAAATTTCACGGCGGGAGGGTTATTGGGGGACAGGTTTTGAGAGGGGATTGGGAGAGGGGGTTGATTTGTGGGAGGCGGGGCCAGAGGGAAGGTTGGGTGCCGGGATGAATGACGACCGTTGATCTATATAGATCTACGGTGGAGTTTTCATGATGGAGTGATAAGGCGGGGATAAGAACAAAGGAAGGGATGGAAGGGAGGGATGGCAGAGTGAATAACCGCCATTATATCTCATGGATCTATGGCCAAGATCCATCATCGAGGGGCGAATAAAGGTAAAAGGTGAGGGGCTAAGGATTAGGTAGGGGCGCGGTTTTGTGGGGGAGCAGAGGACCGGGGTGGAAAGAAAGGGTTTAGGGGTATAAGATTAGGCGCTTGGTTATAGCGCTTGGTCTTATGATGGAAAGGCAACAATACTTAATCCCTCAAGGGCCTAAAGGCTAAAGGGGGCGGAAAAAATGGTTTTTCAGAGGTTTTATGCATTTTTTTGGGTTTTCATGATTTTTCCAATCTTCGATAGAGAAAAAAAGCAGGTTTTTTAAACCATTGGAAAGGGATTTCATGGTTAAAAATGATTTTTAAGGGGATGGAGAGTAAATTAAAGGGAAAAAGGGGTTTTTAGAAAATAGTTTTCAAAGGTAACAATCGGCCTAACTTGGTGGATTTCTTCTAAGGGAACATCGATATTTTGTAAGGGAACAACACTGTTAAGGAACAACATTGTTTAGGGAACAAGACTATTTAGGGAACATCACTATTAAGGAACAACACTGTTAGGGAACAACACTTATGGAACAACACTGTTTAACGAACAACACTGTTAGGGAACAACACTATCAGGGAACAACAGACTTCAAGAATGAGCAATTTTGTATGAAAAAAATCTCTTGAAGGCTTAGGACCTGATTTATCCATCATTTGCTCTATCAAAAATTTACTGATGGCTAACACTTAACATTTCAGTTATATCCAAGAAAGCTTTCCGAAATACCCTTTCTTCTTCCTTAGGATCCATCTCTTCATGAGCTTCACCTTCTCTTGAAGACATGCTTGTAGCTGCTTCTAAGGCTCTTGGAGGTGGTTCTTTGACCCTTCTTGGTTGTGGATTAGTTTGTGCACTAACAAGTTTCCTTCACCTCTATTGAGTTTTAACCTAGTCAGCATCATAAATTGCAAACAAATGACTTAATATTTTCACAAAAAAAATGTTGAGTAAAAAACTCTAGCTTCTATGGCTCTAGACCTGAGCTCTGATGCCAACTGATCTGAAAATGGAAGTACTTGAAGATGTTTGCAAGGTATCCATTTTCATTAACTTAAATTTGAAACTTCTTAGATCTATTCCAGAGATTGATTGTAGGGGAATTTACTAGATATGTCACCTTTGATAAAAGGATGAGATTCAGAGGATACCTGGCCCTTTACAGACTCTATATTTAGAACTTGAAGAAGTTAACACTCATAATCTAAAAATGAAATTACTTGTATTTTTTGTTCAAGGTATTCATTTCCATAAAATTATATGTGTAAACTGTCATTCATGTCTTGCAATTGAAACAAAGTGCTTTTGGTAAATTTCTGAGTCTTATGTGTGAAGGAGTGTTATTTATTTTTACTATTTAACATATCAAATCTGAAAAAAAAAGCAAGATAAGATCAAATAATATAACAGAGTAGCTGATGAGGCAGTTCACCCCTCTTGGGCTACATCTGCTGGGTCCAATGCCCCCAAATGGGCATGTCCTTTCTCTATTAGATGCTCAAATTGATTATACAGTGATCATAAAGCCTAAACAGGAAAAATAACCTGTAGAAATGAGTTCATAACACTTAAAATATTAAATATTGGCTTTTGTTTCACCTCCAATGGTTAACCATAGCCCAATACAGCTCTAACACTCCCTAGGCCCTAATGGCTCTCCAAGCTTCTCTGCTGAAAAAGTACCTAAAGAAGAGATCTTTTGCCTCTGAAACCTACACCATTGGCTCTAGAATTCTCAAAATACCTGAAATAAAAAAAAAATTCCTTCCAAAAGGTTCTCCCTATCAAAAGTTATGCTCAAAACCATTTTTGCCAAATCTGGCCTAAAAAACCTCCACTAATTATGGAGAACTGGAGTTAACCCGACTAAAGTTGGCATAAGCTACCAAAATTGGTGGCGTGCTCTAGATTGGTAGAACCATTTGCTTGACATTAAATGTTGGGTTTAATGTGGCCACATGTGGAGAATGTGCCAACAGTTTCAGAACAGTGGCATTTATGGTCACTGCAACTGCCACCATTTATATATGTGAACACTCCTTATGATAATCGCAACCGTCGGAGTTTAGTTCTATGACCAGGGTTCTCCGCCCGAGGTCCTGTGCATAGGGGGTTGGCCCTTAGGGGTTGGCCCCCTTTTCGCCCCGACCATAACTTCTCCAAAGTTAATATAAAAGTATGGACCTATGATAGTTAAGAACTACCACGAGCCCGGGTGGTAAGGCCTTGGGGCTACCACCCGCTCGACCCGCGATCGAAGCCCGTTAACTCCAATATATTTTTCTAACCAAAAAAACTCTATAGACTTGGGTCCACGTAGCGGCATCTGGGCAGGCCACGTGGTGCCCATTGATTGGTCCACTTGTATACGGTCACCCATATATCCAACCACCAAATGCTAATTGTCGACCTATGATTGGTTGACATAGAATATTATATGGAATATTCATGGAATATTCTGTGGGATATTCCTTTTTTAATATTTTTTTGTTCAAAGTCAAACCAAGTCAAACTGGACTTTTACATGAAATTGTGAAATTTCAAACTTGAATATATTTCACATACAGTATCGGATTTGAGTGCCACTTGCGGCACCGAGATCGTAGCCTATCCAGTCACTCAGGTTCAAACCAATTTTGAGTAATTCCAATTTTGAGAATATTTACAACTTAGGACATGATCACCTGATCAGAAGATAAGGTGGGTCCAAGATGAGTAACAGTGTGATAAGGATCATAAAAAACCTGATAAGGATCAATAGGAGGCAAATAAATATGATTACCATATACATCATAATGATCTAGAAACAAATAAATGGGGTTACTGACAACATGATAATGATGGAATCGAGGATTTCTAGGAGCTTGGTGCTATCGATAACCCTGAGAGCTCTGCTGCTGAACATCTAACATATACTCTTCAAAATTAAGGTCGTCATGAATCACTAGAGCAATGGAAGCTTCACTAGAATTAGGTGGGGCCTCCACGACACGAGATTGTGAGCTACTCGGACTAGGATTGACAAGCCACATAGGATTGAGAAAAATAGACCTATGAGTATGTAAAGATCTAGACGACTGAGTCGTAACAACTGGTGTGGATGAAGCTACACAGATAGTAGGTTGGACTGGAATAGATGTAACAGCAACCAAAGAACCAGGTGTTGAAGGTGATAGTCATAACGAAAGGAGGACCGAACTCCGAGGAGGATTTAATGTGCTGAATTGCGTTATGGATGCAACACCAGACATAATTTGACTCAAGGATCTATATCCAAGCGGAAGTGACATTGATGGTGGAGAAGACTAAGTAGATACATGAGGGAAATCTTCAGGAAAAAGTTAATATTCTCCCGTAGAAACATGCATTCCTTCACTGTCAGTAGGACTGGATGAATCTATGTTTGACTCTGTTGTAAGATCTTCGAAAAGAGTACGGAGACTAGGAGGTACAACAACAGCTAAAAATGGTGATCCCAACGTAAGAGGAGGAAAATCTCCTTCCCCAAAACTAGACCAAGCACCTGAAGGAGGCCAATTGAACTAAAGTGACTCTTTATGAGGACATTGAGTAGCGAGAGGCTGGAAATATGGGAGAATAGGCTGCAAAAATTCGGTAGACCTAGTGGACTGAGGGGTTTCAAAAGAAACGTCTGGAAAAGAACCACCACTAGGAGGCAGTGAGGATGACGAAATTGGTGATTTCGCCACTGTGACTGTTTCAAAACAAGAAGGAAAAATATAACCAATCGAAGGCTCCAAGATAAAAATCTAAGGAAAACAAAAATAGACCAAGTAATAAAACTTTTAACGGGCGTGTGATCATAGGTAATTAATTTTATGACACTGAAACTGGATTTTGCTGTTTCATATTTTAAGAGTCGAGAAATAGGAAAAATATGACTCTAGTCACTTTCAATTTTAAACGAGCGTGAAAGGACAAATGCTTGATGATCTCTTCTCTTTTTAAGGAGTCATGAAAAGATCAAAATGACTACTCAGGCACTCTAAGCAAGAGGGTGTACCAAGTTTCCGTGAACTGCCATATACACCTTGGTGATCAAATGAAAGATAAATGACCAAGGACTTAACATACATGTAGGTAGTCTCCCCGAATGCTGTGTTCGGTGTATCACGGTTACAAGGCAACAAACTAGGCTTCCTATGGATAAAAGGATTGCAACCTGGAGGGGTCTCCCTTTATATACTTGACAGTACGGGGAGCACAAGTCCATACTAGTGTTGTCTAAAGCCAAATGGTGAGCGACAACTACTAGGTTTTAAGACGCCGGAACATGTCTCTAGCCTAGACCACTAAAAATGTTGTGTTATTTTTCAATTCTTTCTTAGATTAATTGAATTAATTTTAAATTTGATCTTGTATTATGTTTCAGTTTCAAGGCCTTACTGAATTTGGATCTCAAATTTCCTAAATGCAAGCTATATGAAAAATAATACCATATTCCATTCAATGAACGCTAATTACAAGAAGGATAAAGATCTTTCAAACAATAGAAAACAATGAGAATATGAAAAGGAATCCACTAATGCATCTAATGCAGTCAAACAAAAATGGAAAACTCTTTCCTAGATTATCAAATGCTAGTTATGCAAAAGAACTTTTGACTTTCAATGGAAAGGAAAGAATGCATTTTTTTTTTGGTTTTTCAATGAAAAAGAGTACATAATGCACTAATTACATGAAAAACAAAATAAACACTAGCTTGAGCATTTCAAACGTAAGAATCAAAATTGAATGACTCAATCAATGTAAAACAATCACATGAAAGCACTCAAACTAATGCCGCAATCTTCCAAATCAAAAGAAAGTTTTCAAAACGACCCAAAACAAGCAGTGTAATCTATGCTTGGAGCAAAAAGGAGAAGAATCAATCGAAAATGAAATGATCATTCAACCAAAGAAAACACTCAAAAGGATCAAGAAAACTCAGTGCAATCGACCCAAGAATGAGACTGACAACAATCAATGAGACTTGATTTCCAAATAGAAGGCTCAGTGCACAAAGACACTTAGAAACCCTAAGGCCTTAATCTACACTAATAGGAAAATAGACAAATGACTGAGAAAAACAAGCCTACAGTAGTCAAAACAGTCCCAAAGGATTAGTTACACACAAAAAATAACCCAGAGTCAAGCACAAATTACCAAAAGACTCATCAAGGAGGGAAAACCAAATCCTATAGGATTCAACATGACTGTGAAGTGGTATTCAGCGCCAAACAAGGGTTGGTGCGACTGCACCAAAAGAAACCTGCGCCAATCGGTGCGACTGTTTAAAAAAAAGGTGCGCTAAGTTGAATAACTATGGGAAAAGGGAAAAACCAATGAGCAGAGGTCAATCTTGACACTCTAGAGCTGAACAGGGGATAGCAAACAAGAAAGCAAACCAGAAAAAGACAAACAAGCAAGCCAACGACCGAAGTCAACCCAAACAAGCTAAAACGAGAAACTCACACTGATTCCCCAGTGGAGTTGCCAATTTTTTAAGCATGTAAATCCCCTCTGTGGACAGAGTAAATCCCTCTAGCCCTAGAGTGGGTCTATAAAGAAAGAGACATGCTAGAGTGTCGGTTCCTAATTACTGAATGAAAAGAGGACACGGTAGATCGACCTACCTGGAGTCCAATGTTGTCGTTGTGGTTGTAGTGGTGGTGGCCTCTCGCTCCTACATCAACAAGTCACAATCCTTGTGTAGTCATGCTCGGATACCTGCACATAGAACAACAAACAAGAACAACATATGACATAATAACTTCATTCATAACTACTAGCCATTCCAAGATGGCTAAGCATATTGCATTAAACAGATGACATAACACAAAATGGGAACCAAACAATAGTCACATGTATGTATTGATAGAAGGAAGAGGTACAACCAAATCTTTAACGTCGCAGTCTCCTCCAACAGGGTTCAGATGAAGCACGTCTCAGATACTCGTTAGGGGATTCAGACGAGATGAGG
This sequence comes from Pinus albicaulis, assembly GCA_034641835.2. Taxonomy (NCBI): domain Eukaryota; kingdom Viridiplantae; phylum Streptophyta; class Pinopsida; order Pinales; family Pinaceae; genus Pinus; species Pinus albicaulis. Next base: position 1,260,007,800 of record CM076574.1, on the reverse strand, counting down.
GCATGGACTTTAGCTCTCTCAACGAAGTTCCTTCTTGTTCTATCTCTTCAACAATTCAACTATAGTATACTCAATTATCCATATTCATCTAGCTTATGCAAGGAGAGATTGCTTATTTTTATAGAGGAAAAGGAGGAGGTTAGGATCCCTACAAAGGTGGAAGGGAGGCCTATCCTTTAGGAGGTTCCCACAAGAGGTGGAAACCATAAACTAAAGGAGGGAGTCCATGGTTAATCAGTCCAACCGCTCCCAATGACTCATCCTCAAAGTTGTTAAAGTGGAATCTCCGCCTCTATTTTTTTAAAAAAATCCATAAATAGCTCGACGCAGGTGGCTAACTGGGATAGAGCGCCAACTGGAGTGGGGCCCAGTGCTGATCTTCCTCATCGGTGCGAGGGCATAATTGACTACTCACGCCAAGGAAAAAATAGGTGTTTTTGAAGCTCTGCTCAAGGAATTGTCAATAGAAGGAATATTTCTCTCATGTAAAGGGATGCATTGATGGTATTTGCAAGGCATGACACATCTAATTAGTCACATAAATGACCCTCCAGTGTGCGAGATGGGGATTGCAGGGACAGTGACAAAATGTTGTGTAATAACGGGATGGTCAAATTTTTGTTTCTAAAGGCAGGTATGCTAAAGAGATACTAGGTAAGTTTCATATGGAGAGCTGCAAACCCATGGACATGCCTCTTCCAGGAAATTGGAGGAAAGAGGATGATAATTCTGGAGAGGTAGTTGATGCTACTGTCTACAAGTAGTTAGTTGGTTCATTGATGTATCTAGTGAACATGAGACCAGAAATTTTCTACACAGTTAACCAGTTGATTCAAGCTATGGTTAATCCTACCAAGCTCTTTTGGAAAGTGGGGAAGCATGTATTGAGATACCTGAGGGGCACATCAGAGTATGGATTATGGTAAAGACGAAAAGAGGGAGTGAAGCTTCAAGGCTTCACGGATGTCTATTAGTGTTACACAACATTTTGTCATTGTCCCTACAATCCCCATCTCACCCATTGGAGGGTCATTTTTGTGATAAATAAGTAGTGTCATGCCTTGCAAAAACCATCATTGTATCCCTTTACATGAGATTAATATTCCTTCTATTGACAATTCCCTGAGAAAAGCTTCAGAAACCCTTTTTTTTTCCTTGACACGAGTAGTCAATTTTTCCCTCGCACCAATGAGGAAGATTAACACTGGGACCCATGCCAGTTGGCGCTCTATCCCAGTTAGCCTCCCGTGCCAAGTTGTTTATGGAATGTTTTTTTAAAAATAGAAGGGGAGATTCCACTGCAACAACTTCTAGGATGAGTCATTGCGAGTGGTTGAACTGAATAAACCACAGACTCCCTCCTTTAGTTTATGTTTTCCATCTCTTATGGGAACTCCCTAAAGCATAGGCCTCCCTCCCACCTTTTTATGGATCCTAACCTCCTCCTTTTCCTCTATAAAAAGAAGCTATATCCCTTTGCATAAGCTAGATGAACATGGAGAAGTGAACATACTATAGCTAAACTACTGAAGAGATAGAATAAGAAGGAATTACGTTGAGAGAGCTTGAGTCCATGCCTTTTGAGAGAGCTTGAGTCCATGCTTTCATCCTGTTTGAATTCGCTGACGAGCATCTGAGACTCGCTTCGGCTGAACCCCACTGAAGGATACTGCGACGTCAAAGCATTGTTTATAACTCTTCCTTATATCAATACATATATGTGACTATTGTTTGGTTCCCATTTTGTATTATGTTAGATGTTTAATGCAATATTCTTAGCCCTCTTTGACAAGCTAGTAGTTATGAATGAAATTATTATGTCATATGTTGTTCTTTTTTTATGTTTTATGTGCAGGTATCCGAGCATGACTGTGGAAGGATTGTGACTTGCCAAGGCAGGAGTGAGAGGCCACCACCATTATAACCACGATGAGAGCGTTGGATTCCAGGTAGGTCGATATATCGATTCTTCTTTTCATTCAGTAATTAGGAATCAACACTCTAGCATGTATCTTTGTTTCTAGACCCACTCTAGGGCTATAGGGATTGTCTCTATTCACAGAGAGGATTTACCTACTTAACAATTGGGCATGCATTCCATCAGACAGAAAGAGCACATCAAGAGGGATCCTCAGCATAGGATCGAAATCACGTTCCTAGTACAGCAGGAAGCAACGATCTGTGGCCCTCAGTTCAGCGGAAGAAGAATACATGGCAGCAAGTCAAGATGCATGTGAGGATATTTGGATGAGAAATATCTTGATTGGTTTGTTTTGTTCTCAGATGGATCTGACAGTGATACATTTTGATAATCAGAGTTGCATTAAAATCTTGATTAATCCTGTGTTTTATGATAGGTCCAAGCACATAGATATCTGGTACCAAATATTGATTAATCTTATGTTTCATGATAGGTCCAAGCACATAGATATCTAATAACACCATCTCATAGATTGTGTGAAGAGGTGAATAATGTTACTTCAGTACATTCCCACAGAAGATCAGGATGCAAATATTTTGATGATGGCGCTCACCAGGAGCAAATTCAAATACCATAGAGGTAGGATCGGGTTGAAGGATAATCCCTTTCTTGTTGAGAGGGAGTGTTGAAGTTCAACAATAAATTTCATCACCTACATTATTGTGGGACCAGGAGGTCCAAGCAGCACCTACACTAGTGTGGGAGGATAGGTCTTAACAACACCTACACTGGTGTGGGATAAATTTGGTGCATGTGTATTTTAGTTATCCCTTAATTAATATGTACAATAAAATGTAATCTAATCTAAAAATAGCTTGTAATATTTAACTGTGTGTGATAAATTCATTTAGCTCATGAATTTCGAGTTGAGGGTAGTTGGTGAGGCATGCAGAGTAATTCTAGTTGTAACAAAGTTTGAAGTGTAATGGTGCATTAGTTAATGCAGGTTGTAATCAGTTTAACTCAGTTAAGTGAGTTAAACTTAGTTGTGCTAGTTGTAACTATTTGATGAGAGATCAAGTGAATTAAATATTATTTAATTCACAATCAATGATTTGACATGAAACTGAGGATTTACTATTATTAGTTGCATGCATGTCAGTTCCAATGGAGACCTAGTTGACATATAGGTGAAATGGAAGTTGACTATTAGTTTTAGGATTATTGGGTTGCACCCATGCAAAAAAACACCCATTGGATTCTCCATGATCCTTTCAAAATTAAGGAAGGCCAAAATTCCTAAATAATAGGGATTGTGCAAGCAAGGCAGGTTGTCAGGAGGCAGAAAATTGGCTAAGTACTGGCCATTTTTATCCAGGACAGCGTGAGACAGTTAGTTGAATACATGAGGGCTCTTTTGAGAAGAGTTGTATGTAATTGTTTCATGTATCCATGCTGAATATACAATAGAAGATAGTGGGGTTTTGAGCAGCAAGCTTTCCTCGGGAAATTATCTATGTTGTGGTTTGATTGATTCTTATTTTCTTCATGTGATTAGCGATTGTGTTTATAATTCCTCAATTTATTTGTAGAAGTGATTCAGTATCTAGCTTTATCACATTGTTTGATCAGATTGAATCCATGATATACATGCTTGTTTATAATTTCTTCAAGAGAGGGGTGGTGGAAGCCAATTTAAGGCTTTCGAAAAAGGTATCAGTGATATGAGCACCATCCCCTAGATGATGATCAATCTGGAACGCATCTAACAACATTGTCCCCATGGCAGCCGTATCCCTTAAGTAATAATCCATACCAACCTCTATCTGATTGCATGCATTTCCATCTTGTGAAGAACTATTATTCCTATAATAATTATTAAATGGTGAATCTGGACATAGCGGGAATTGAATAGGTGGTTGATTCAACCATTCTTGGTATCATTCCTCTCCGATTTTTTCTCTTAATTCAGCCTTCTCTCGATTTGAAATTGTCGTGGGGTGAAACGGAAGATGGTAGGTAGGTCACTCATCATCAATAGAATTCTAATAATTTAAAAAATATATTTGAACATGATTAGTACAAAATCAATGATATTAATTAGTAAGCATGTCGATAATGCATGATTAATTGGTTTGACGTTGAAATAATTACATCAATATACCAAAAAATTATTATTACCATCATTTTCTCAAGATTGTGGCTAGAAGATGGCATGTTACAATTGGCAGGGTGAAGCGACTGTCCATTTTCATCTACCAACTGCGCCTTGCGGTATGTTGCTCCTGATAAGAGATTTCAAGGTTTTGGAGATGTTTGAATATTTTGTACATCTGAAGTCGATTCTGAATCTGCATGAACCTGCAAATTTGTATATATTAATTTTATTTAGTTTATTGACATGGATAAAAAAAACAAAATTCAATTAGATAATGAAAATATAAATAAAATTTGAAGTAATTACGTCTAGAGATGGATAGGGAGAACTTCGCGATGGACTTTGAGAAATATTATGGAACGAGCTGGACTTTGAAGAATTTTCCATTTTATATAATTATGATATTTTCTCCTTGCATTTGAGAAAAATAAACAATAAATCTTGGTGTACATACCTAAAAGTAATTTCAGTGCCTTAAAAATGGACTTCTTGTTATCGGTGCTAATGTACTGTTAACTGCTTCGGTGCGTTTTAGTTACTGCGCACCGATGCGGTTTCAATAACGGACGCATCGGTGCAGTTAGTTAACAAACACACTGAATATTCGTAAATAAAAAAGGTGAAAATTTATTTTTTTGAAGTAAAAAAAGCAGTAAATTGAGAAATGGGTGGAAAATTATTTTCAGAAATCTAATTTCATAAAAAAATTCTTTAAATAGTAAATAATATTCATTATTTCATTATTTTGAAAAAAAATTCAAGGAGGGATTTGCATGAGAGACTTACTTGGAGAAAGAGAGCATGATAGCACTGTGGAGCAGTAAAATACTTTCAAACAACAACACTATTCAGAGAATCGGATTTTGAAACATCTGGTGATTCTCACAAAAACCCTGTAGTATAGTAAAATTGTTAAATTGTTAAATTTTACTATAATATATATATATATTTTTATAGCTTTTGTTAGATTTAATACATGAATGGTAAAATTTTTAAATTTTACTATGCATTTAAAAAAAAATCCATTCTTACGTTAAACCCTTGCTTCTTCTTATTTATGTGACTTCACAATTAGGGCTTTTCATTTTAGATTTATAGGGTTTGTATTACTATATATATAGGCATATGTAATCTAACCTGTGGGACCACTTGCAGAGTCAGATCCCATCCATGTCAGCCCTTGCATGATTTTTTAAAAAACATATTGTTTTTTAATCGATGCGCACTATTTAAAATAGTGCACTAGTGTGGTATTGTAGTATAGTGCACCGAGTGCGTACTGACAAAAAACATTGTTTGATAAAGACCATTTTTTATTAATATATGTTTGTGTAAATTAGTGCATCGATTAACATATAACACACCAGGTCTCCTTATTGACAAAGAGCACCATACACTGTTTCTACTGTATTGGCGGTGCATTTATAAGAACCTACCGCACCGCGTTCGGTGTGTACTTTGCAAAAGGCACACTGTTTTCTTGATTTTTATTTTTTTTTTACCTGAAAAGTATGTGATTTATTTATAAAATATATTAATGAATGGTATAGGTTTCATATTGATAATTAAATGGCTTACAAGGGTTCAAGTAACAAAAATACTGATAGCACATTGAGAAAAGAAAAAAAAAAGTTATTTGTAAATTCTTTACAAAAATTATTATTTTTGATCTATATGTAAGTTTAACTAATATGTATTGTTTATGGTGTATCATGAAGAGCCACAAAATGATGAAGCTTAATAAGATTATTTCTAATCTAAGACCAGAAGAGCGTAAAATCTTGATGGAAAAATTGTAGAAGGATGAATCAGGTGAATGAAAAAATACTATCGATCCAATATGAGTTTTTTTTTCAATTTTCATTAATAATATAATTAAAAATATTAGATAATATGTTTCAAACAATCTATTAATTCACATATGTTTAATGTTCTATAGGGACCAACAACGAAGAAAATGAATGTTTTTCTAATAAAATAAAATAAATAGAACATGCAAATGAAAATGAATTTCTCCTTAGCTCATTTGGATTGGTACTGGAGGTTAATGAAAGGGGGAAAAACTTTTACAAAACTTCGAGGGATCTAGTGGAATGAATGTATAGACATTCTTTCCACTTAAAATACAAAAATCAATCCAAAATCAACAACTATCACTTCCCTTATATTTATTGAAATATCACTTCTCTTATATTTATTTTTCATATATCAATATAAAAATTAAATAGTTTATTGTCCTGTTACATTTTCAGGAAGTTTATGAAAATCTCAAAGGATGAACGAGCCTATATTAGAAATATTCCAGTAGGAATGTCCAAAAAGTTGTACAAGGAGATGGTCAAAGAAATGGGCATAATTGCATAGCATGAGGAGCCATCTCAGCAACTATGTGCTTCAAATGTAATATGTAATCATTGAATTTTTCGAATAGGTACAATAAGTAAACAATTTAGTATTAAATATTAATTTTAAAGTATTTTCTTGCAAAAAAGAAAAGAAATGGAACCCATTCAGCACATAAAACATGACGAAAAGGAAGAAAAGGGTTGATATCTATGTTTGTGAGTAATTGTTACTTCCTTATAAAAACTTAACTAGATTTCATTTTTGTATATTTTAAGTTGTTTTACAACAATCACCATTGGATGTCTTAAAACAGGTGCTAACATACAAAGAAGAACCATCAGAAGAATTGATTGACATTGGGTTAAATATGGGTTGTCAGTATATGTTGGTGTATCAGAAATTAATTGTGGAATTTGTAAGCATCTATATTGTTTTACTTAGCTCCACCTATAATTAATAGAACAAAAAAATCTTTTATATTAAATCTATGATTTGTTATGGGGTATAAAACTTGCAGGAAAAAAAGTATGGAACTGTGCCAACAAATGAATTGTTGAGAGATGGCATGAAATTTGGTTTTGAAAGAATGTGTATAGTTCACGAGTCAATTCTTTCTATGGTACATTTCTTTTCGATTTACATTGATGTATATTATTTAATAATGCAATTTTCATTCTTCTCACCAATGTATATAGACTCATTACACTTTATTTTTATGTTTGTAGATGGAACTTGAAGAAGAAGAAAAAAATCAACATAATGAACAAAACATTCCTCCAAATAACCCAAGGCATGGAAGTAGCTCGAGCAGTGACAATAGTTCCAATGAATAATGATGATCAATATGTTTAGATATCAAAGCAAGGAGTTGTATTTTTTAAAATATTTTTCTGTGAAATCAGACATTTTGTTTAATGTAATGGACGTAGTGTCCCAATTGAAAGACAAAGGGATACCAATAACTATCCCATTTTGCATGACAAAGAGTTTCTTATTCATATATATATATATAATAAAATACGTTTTAATTTATTCTATTGTGTTCTCCATTGTCGCGGTGAAATGTTACACCACTTATTAAATATATGGATGATTAAATATTATAATGAAGAGATGTGAAATGTGATGATATGATATAACAAATTAATCCAAACATCACATTCAAATGAACTAATAAAAATTCAATTGATATGAATATTGTTATAAGATACGTGTCAACTTTTGATGAATAATGAATTTTAAAAAATCACAATAATTGCACTATCACAGGTCGATGTTTCTAAAAAATAGAAAATGAACACTGGTGCATGTTAGTTACTACGCACCGATGTGTTTGTATGATACTCTGCACCAGTGAATTTATACGACCTATGGGCACCGCACAAATACCAATACCAATTATAACACCCAGTGCACTTTATGGACAAATACCACCCGGGCGGTCGGATAGGCATTGCATGCACCAGTACGGTTTGCCTTTAATGCATTGGTGCATTTTTATAACTTAACGGCCTAGTTCATTTTAACACCTAAAAGGCCCAGTGCATTTTTACACCCTAAAAGCGCCAGTGCATGCACCTTCCATCGACCTGGTGCGTCTATGTGGGTGACACGCACCAGGACGTTACTAAATGCCTCGAGGCGTCCGAAATTTGTTTTCCATCCCAGTGCTTGGTATGTTACAGTACTAGTGCGTACATGATAAAACACACCAGTACGTTCACAAATTATGCATGCACCGATGAGAAAAAAATCTGTAAAAACCCTAGGCCACCCAGTTTTTTTTAGTTCTGTTGAAGTTTCGGTAGAAGCTCCACCAAAACCTCCGTTACCAAAAACGAATGTTGTAGAAAATGTTTTTTTGACAATTTTGTCTAATTTTATAACACTAAAAACCTCCTTTATAACGTCCTCTAGAGGGTACTTTCCTTGTAGTGTTATCAATTTCATGATGGGGGCATAATTTTCTAGCAATTGTCTAAATGGAAAGATATGTGTAGGTGTTGCTTTGTATGCTAGCTTCAGATACATTTTATAGCTTTCAAGGTCAAGGTCCCTTCTCTCAAAACAATTTTCTCCACTGTTTCAAATCCCTGTGGCTGTGGAAATGGTCTCTATCAAAAGCGTGAACACCACCCTTGCAATAATCGCCTTATCTCTCCTTAATCTGATGGCAAAAGTGTTGGTTAGTTTGTCATGAAAACCTAGTTCCTCAACCTTTTGGAAAAAGGCAAGGTAACGAGCATCCTAAAACGATTTCTTAAGGAAAGGAAAAGACATGATTTCATGTGTAAATTGGGCTCATACCTACTGATATGACCTCCATTTTTCCTCTTCTACTCCGTGGTTTCAGAATCCATTGCAAACCCTAGCTCAATCAAAAGGGGAATTAGGGTTTAGTGATGGAAAAATAGGGGATTTGGGCATTTTTTTCGGAATGAAGGGAGATGAAGTGGTTTAGGGTGATGGAAAATGATTGGGAAGGTGTATAACATGCGGGGGGAGGTGATTGAGCTTCAATATTAGGGTTTTACTCAACAATTTTTCAATGAGAACACGAAACTAAGCAAATGCACCCAAAACCATAGAAGAGGGAATTGATCCTTCCAAGCACAAAATGAAGACAAAAGAGGTATTTTTAGGGACCCACTTACTTGTATCTGACATAGTTGAACCTTTTTTTTGATGTATAAATCCTCTAAAATGACGATTTAGCCTCCTTGAGTAAAGCGCAACTCCTTTAGCAAAAGTGCAGAACGGGAGAGATATGAGGCACTTTGATAACAAGAATTGTTGTTATGAGGGTGAAAGAGTTATTTGAATGTGGAGAGAGGTTTCTTGGAGATGGAATGATCAAATTAGAGGTTCATTGGTCTTTTTTAGCTTTGGAAATCGATTTTCTCTTCATAGTGGTTAAGTGGCACCACCATGTCATTTTTACATTGTGATTTGAAACTAGAACTTTAGAACCTTATGAAACATATTACATCATAATAGAAATGAAATTACACTTTTGAAAAATTTATTTAATATTTTTCACTATTATTACTCCAATGTTGAATTTAATGGTGAAAAGACCGATTTTTATGATTTTGACCCTAAGACCTAATAGTGACACTACATGAAATGAGCTTAATGATAACCATGGTGATGTGACTAAGATGGTGTTGAAGACATTTTAGTGATGACTCATCAAAATGAATGATGGCAAGACCAAAACATGTATAGCAAGGAGTAGTAACACACCTAGACACACTATCCAGTGACCAAATTTTTATTTGAAGACCTACTAAAACCATAAAAATTTGATCTAAGACCCTAACATAAACCTTATAAGAGCATATTTGATCACTAATTAGTGGCAGGGCTGGAATACACTAACATTGGCTCTAGCTGGGGATGGAAACTCCTTGGAGGTGTCAAGAACACCATAGACCAAGTAGCCTTATCCATTGGGCATAGAGTCAAAATTAGGATATGAAACTCAATACTGAAAACTAACTAACAAATTGAACTAAATTAGACTAAAGCAAAAATTATTGAACTTACAAACCAACATCCATTCAAAGAAAACTTATGGCCTTCACCTTGGGCTTCAAGCTTCGATGATTAAATCCTTCACACTTTGATAGAAGAGTAAAATGATTTGTACAATGATGATGAAAAAATTTATAAATTAGATCAAAAGAGAAATTTCTTGAGGAGCCTACCGTTGACTAGTCATCCTCCATAGTCTTGTCCATCCATTTCCTCCAAAAAATAGGCCTGCTTCCCTCTTGAAGCTAAAATTTGGTATGATCTTTTCCACAAGTTCTAAAACTTTTCATCCTTTCCTTTATCTTCATTCTGATCATCCCAACGGAGAACCATGTCTCCCATATTGAAGTCATTCGCTTAGGTTTTTCGGTCATACACTTTTTTTATTATTTCTTGAAGTTTAGAAGTGTTCTGAAACACTTCCTCCCTGGTTTATTTCAAATGAATCATTTGGTTTATCTATTGTTGAACATCATTCAGTTTGCTGCCAACTTCCTACAAAATCTTCATGATTCAAACAATAAGAGAAGTAGGAAAAAATGTATCAAATCCATACTCTAACTCAAAAAGAGACATGCCTATGGACTTCTTATTACTTACTTTGTATCACCACAAAGAATTGATGAGTTTCTTATGCCAATTTTTCTTATTTACCTCGAGCATATTTTTGATAATATTGACCAAAGACTCAATTGAAGGCTCGGCCAGTCCATTTCCTTGTAGATAGTATGCAATTGAATGAACCAATTTTATATTGTACTTCTCACAAAATTCCACCATCTTTTTTGACTTAAATACAACAGTGTTATCTGTGATTATCTTATGTAGACAACCAAATCTAGACAAGATATTAGATTCCATGAATTGAATGATAACCAAACCAGTAGCTTTCTTGGTCATGATTGCCTCAATCCACTTTGTAAAATAGTCAATGGCTTTCAAAATCCACTTGTGTTCGGCAGAAGATGAAGGATGAATCTCACCTATGAAATTGAGACCCCAATGCAAAAATGGTGCATAAATAGAAATAGGTTGCAAAGGCAACGAGAGCGAATTCCTCATCCCCTGTGTTGGCTCGAGGGGTCCTGACCTAGGTTCAGAGGTTAAGGTTTGCCAACAAACCCCTATACTACTGGCCCTTTCAGCAGTGACCTACTTGCACAAGTCAAAGTCTCACCTGAAGTAGTATGGGTGGGTGCTAGAACTAGGTTTCTGCACCCTGAGAAATGATAGGTAAGGCAAGTAGAGCTGCGTCTGCCTTTGTGATGACCAGATCACCTATTTTAGAGTAGGGTCTATAGGTCTCCTTCGCATCCACATGCGCAATGATCCAGGGTAAAATCTTGATACCCTTAACCAAGACCTTTTAATTCAGCCGATAAATAGAAATGCATTTAATTAAAGACGTTAAAGAACTGAAATTAACAATTGTAGCTGTAAGTAAGAGGAACATAAATGATCAAGATTAGCAATCATAAGAACACATCGTTTGATGACGGAGTTCGTCCAGGAGGGACTACATCTCCGAGCCTCGGTGTCAAGATGGTGTAGGCCGCTGCATTATGTGTTGTAAGAAGAGATGTACATGGCTGTGTTTCACTATGACATACAAGGAAAAATTTCCCTCACGCAGGAGTGGCTTGACTTCTTTAAGAGATGTTCTACTGCATAACTCTCATACATAAAGAAAGAATCCTATCAGTATGACCATAGCTGACATGTAATAAATAAGAGTATCCCCCCAATCTTAGCAAACAAGGGATCTCAATAATACACATAGAAAATAAGAGCATCCCGCCAATGTGGCATAAAAGGGGCTCATACATGACACAAATCCATAGCTGAAAGTACATCAATAAAAACACAAAGCAAGATCCCACAACTCATGTATCAACCGGGATCTGCAAGACATAATGCATCTCAAAGAGAAATAAATGAAGAATTACATGGAATCCACATCATATACCTCATGCTGCCATTTGATGATGGCTGAGCAACTCTGCGGCTAAATCTGAAAACACCATCAATCTTGTGGCATCGAGAAAGATGAAAACGACTGCTCAAACGTGGAAATATGACACCTGCATAACCCACTTCCAAAAGTGGCTGAAAAATTGAAAACTCAGATGCAGAAACTGAGCATGCCATCAGACTCGTGGCGTCAAGTAGTGCTGAAATGACATAAAATTTGTCCCATTTGGACAAAGTCAAAATTTTGCCCTCCTGAAAGTTGCGCTCAATCAAGGTTCCGCCTGCCTCTTTTCTGGCTCATGGTTCCACATGCACCTGAAATAAAAAATAATAACCTCGAACTGCGTGCGTGCTCTCCCGCTCCTCCATGGCTTGGGCGCACTTATGAAAGTTGGGTTTATATAAACAAATCTGGGCGGAATTACCCAAGTAGTCAGTTGGGCGCAATGGTAAGAATGGTTATTGGTTGAGGAGGGGTCGGGGGGTCAAATCCTGCCCCTCCCAACTTAGCACGATATTTCTTTCAAAAAAAGGCGCGCTCTCTTTTTTGAGAGGGGTCGGGTCCGCCTTGGGCGGCCCGCCCAACAACCCACGGTTCAAACGTTTAAATAATAGTGTTGGGCCGTTGTTTAAATTTTGTTGGGCTGTTGTTTGTATTGATATGTTGCTAGGGCCACCATGGATCGTGCCGGGCCCAAGTACAAAGCGGGTTCTCGTTAGCCACCTATATTTTCACCATATCACCAGGTGGATAAATATTCTTAAGATTTCGAAGAAACAAATCCAGTCTTGCCTAAATTGTTGGTGCTTGAAGTCCGTGCAAAAATCCTTTCATAAATTAACTGTCAGTTCTTCACAATTTTCTCTCTTACTCCTTCCTCCTCTCGATATTCCCTATGAGAATCCAAGTCAAATTGTCATCTCCTGCCTCCCCTTACTCTCCTTTTGCTTCATCCCCGCCTTCATTTCCTTCGCCCTTCATCCATAAACCCCTCTAAACCAGCATGTTGGCCTCCCTCATCCCCCACACATCCTCATCTCCTAAGATTAAAAACCCACTTCTAGCTTATCTGAGCCTTTTCCCTTTTCTTGAAAAATCATTGAAAAACATATAAAAACGCTTATTTTTCTAAGCGCTGGCTTAAGCCCTTCAGGCTAAGCTCCTGCCTTCTCTCCATCGATATGCCCCGACGCCAGAACCGTGTGCTAAGTCCGTTGGGCGCTTAACTCTTGGAATTTATTTTTTCCCGAAAAACACTGAAAAACCTTTGTAAAACGCATAGTCAGGTTTTGTTTTATTTGTCATAAAGTTCTCTGCTGAAGAAATTATATTAAAAATCGAGCATCGATCCGTCCCACGGATCAACGGTGCGGAGCACCCTTAGCCTGGTGGACCCCCTTTCCCCGCACCCGTCTCCAAAACCACGGTTTCATCCCGCACCACTTAACGTCGGATGGTAGTTTTTCCCGTCGGCCAGCGATTCCACACGCTGGCCGACACGTGTCCTCCACCTCGGTTCAAAACCGCCGTGCAAATTCCATCGCCCGCGCGTTAATCCTCGTCCCATGGCCCCGCAGCGGGATTCACCCTCACCGTCGGATCTGGGCCCTCCCATCCGACCCGCCGCTATCGCCTCTCCTACTCCCCGCAATCTCTCCCGCTGCCGCTCAAGAACGATCTCCACCGTCGATCTCTGTAGATCAACGGCTTACATTCGTTCTCCCGATTCCATTGTACAGTCTCCCTTGTTCTCCGCTGACTTTTCAAAACGCTCCCGACCATTGATCGCAATATGATCAACGGCTCCGATTGCTCCCTTTTTTCCGCACGCCCTCCAATGCAGATTGTCCATATAACGCAAGATTTTCTCATTTTGATTGTATTTTGCAGGTTTTAAGGTTCTTTCGCCATGTTTTAAGAAAATCAAGAATGAGGTGATTTACTCCGTCCTTTCCATTAATCCAGTAGAATCAACCACAGAAGTAGTTGAATAAAGACACGTCATGCTCATGAGCCTGTTGTTACGTGTCCCTCGTAAGGCTCCTCGAAAATGTGAAGCACATCGACGCAGGGAAGAGTATCAGATTTTGAAGACAGAATGAACCAGAGCAGCAATTTTATGGATAGATTGGTGGGGATTACGGCTAAGACGGTTATCAAAAGCCTAATCCCCAGCTCAGAGCACAGATTAAAGCAAAACCTAAAAGTGTTCATCAGACGTTGCCTCCACCACCATACTTTGAGGCAAATTGATTCCTCAACCACCGCAGTGCCACCTATTGCCTCAGAATGCTCAATCAGAGGATGAATTTATTGAACAAGATCAGATATTATGCCTCGGAACAACCAAAGAAGTTATTACTGCACCAGATTTAATGACAGAATGTTTGCAGAGTAACCCTAACAGTACGCAGAGCCTCAAAGGTCAAACAAAAGCTCCCTTCGAGCTTACTTCATCAGTGTAAACGCATAAATGCAGTGGAACACCTGTACAAATTCTTCATCGAGCCTCCCCGGCCAGGAAGATATTAATTCTGCATTTATTGTATTTGAGATCTTTTTATTAGGTCTCACCTCCTCATCCTTCTATAAATACTCCAGAAGAAGATGAGTGAGGGGTTGGATTAGTTGGTTGTCAATGTAATTGCTGAAGCGCTGTAGCTGTTTCTGAGTGGAAAACTCTTGACTGTAAATAGTGGTTTCATGGGCCCTTGGAGCTCTGCTTGTAACAGATAGGTTAGGTTGTGAAGAGAGATGTATTAAAACATTGGATTTGAAGATTGTAACCGGTTTGAAGCAATCAATACAAGCTGATTTATGGGATCCTGGTCTATGCCGATGGTGATGTTATTCTCACTGTAACTTGTCATTTTTATTTCTGTTTTCAATTTGTTTCATTTTCCACTATAAAGAACAGTTTAAACAGTGTTAGAGTTTGTTGTACACCAGTGACCTTCTCTGGCTGAAAATCTTTATCCCAATGTTTTCTTCTCATTGTCTTATTTAGAAATGATTTAATTCAGTCTAAGTACAGAGATGCTGGCGTTCCCTCATCTTTTCGTCACTGCTGAATGTTATTTTTGAATGTTACTTTCATATATGTTGCGTAAGGAATGAATTGAGGAAATCAAAGGTTAGCCCTGAGTCCCCCTCTTTGCTCGCTCATCTACTCCTGCCTCAAGCTTCTGGATGTGTCAAAAGTCGACTAATTTCAAAGTACTTTATTAGATCTCGCCATCCTCAGTACATGTCTGTGATTGTCTTGGAATTAACTGTTAAAGAAATGAACCAGGAGAGGACTCTGTGGTGAGTCCCAACTCACCAGGCTTTCTTCGCTTCCAAAGGCTCTTCAAGTTTCTTTACTTTTAATCTCGTGTTCTAACAGTAGCTTTGTGCACGTCGGATAGTTTCAAAGTACTTACTAGATCCTGGGCTTTGCTTCTGTTTTTCTTAAGTGCCCTCGGTCAAAGGTCGGCTAGTTTCAAAGTACTTACGTATCCCGGGTTGCTCTTTTTTTCTCGCATCTAATTCCCTTTCTTTTTGTATCACCCCATTCCATAAATCAAACTTCAAAGAGATCCTTAGGCCTAGATGACTTGCCCCATAGATTACTCTTGAACCTGGTTGTTTCAATTAAATTCTCTTATGACTCCATAGCCAAATGGATTGAAAACTTGCCATCATCTTTCTTTAGAATCAAACCTTATTTTGTTCACTTGCAACTTCTCACCTTTGAACCTATTTGCATATAGATCTTTCCGTCTCAGACAGCAACTATGTTCAACCATCTGAGAAAACCAAACAAAACCCTTGGCCTTCATAACTAGCCTAATACCATCACCCTAAACTTCAAAGACAATATCCATCTTTGCACATATTGGAGAGATCCCTCTCCGGATTCAGGAGGGCTAGATCCTAGAATCCCAAAGTTGGTTGAAATGATGTTAACTCTGTGATCGGACTTTGCCAATCTTGCTTGTTACAGAGACCTAACATTTCTGGCGACTCCGCTGGGGAACTCAAACCCAACAACTTCCTAAAATCTTGAGAGTCATAAGCAACCTTTTCAAGCACTACCAAGAAAATGGTAATTAAGATGAAGATCAATTGAATCAGTGACAAACTAGGTCACTCCTAGGATTCTTTTAAGTTTTTATCTAACCTTGGAAAATCAGCTAGCTTAGCCATAAGGATAGACTGTCTTTGTTTCATAACCGTAGCTAAGTTTTGAGGCAAGGTTAAGACATCCTTTTAAAACCACAAATATAAACAATTCAGAAAATACCAAAAACATTTCAGATTGGTAATAAAACACTAGTTTTGATATCTTGTATGCGTCTTTGATGTGTTTTACTCTATACTCTTAGACAGAGTCTGGAAAGGGCCAGGTAGCCTTTGGATCTCATCCTCTTTTAAGGGGTGACATATCTGGTGAATGCCCTCCCAGTCAATCTCTGGTTAGAGTTTGTTGTGTTTTGAGATATCCTTGAAAAGGAATATTTCACAAACACTGTGGTGGACAGTGTACTCCTTTGAAAACACTCTGAACCTTCCACCTGGCGACTCCACCATCCTGAACAGACCTTAAGACTCCACTGGGAAGAACCCTTATCACTACAAAATCATGCAAACTCAGTTAGAGGACTGCAGGATTCGAATTGAGAAAACAGATTAGTTAACCATCTAAAGATTGTTATATCTGGTTGAACTTTTATTGCTTAGTTGGGTCTAAACATATAAAAACTGTGGCTCCTAAAAAGATTCACACTAGAGCCCATCCTAACCCAGATCCTCCTGAAATAGTTGATAACCCAGAAAGTATTCTTAGGAAGTCTCCTAGGATACAATCTTCAACTATTTTCAGACCACCTATAAGAGCTAATTCAGTCCCTGAAAACCTTTCAGCTCTTCATGAATCACAAATTGACTTATTAAACCCATTCAGAACTAGGTCATTTGGTGATTTGGATCAGTTAGATTCTGAGCCTACACTTTCATCTCCCAAAACAAGTGAGACTCTTGGGAATAGAGAATCAACACCTCCTGATTTACATTTCTTACATAATCTAGGTGTCTCTCATCCGAGATCAGCTCAGAGATCTACTGCTGTTCCATCCACTTCTGTTCATCTTTCATCCACTGTTCAAACCACTCCACTTCAACCCACACCTCCACTTGTAAACCCACCCCCACCACATATCATGGCAGCATGGTATGCTCCCTTAGTCCTTCCTGTACCATTAGTCAATATTCCACAAGATTATCAGTCCAAAATTCCATTATATGATGCTAATAATACCATAACAGCATCTCAACATGTGGATAAGATGAATGACTACTTTGACAGAAATGAAATTGATAATGAATCTGTCAAAATCAGATTGTTTGCTCAAAGTTTGGGGGGAGATGTGAGAAAATGGTTTAAAGGTTTAACCCCCATAGTATTAATGACCTTCAAGCCTTCCATCAAACATTTTTAAACAAATGGGAAGTAAGGAAAAACCCTCTCCAAGTCCTTGCCGACTATAACAATCTCCATAGGAACCCTGGGGAAAGTGTACAAGCTTATTGTACCAGATTCAACAGTGTGTATAATGCACTTTCCCCTGAACTGAAACCTCCTCAGGGATCAGCCTTAAACAAATTTCCTGAAGGGTTTGATCCAGACATGACGTATTCACTCAGAGAAAGAGTCTTTGCAACCCTTGAATATATGCAAAGAGGTGCTCTTTCTGTGGAAGTTAACCTCATGGAGAAGAGAGCAAGGATGAAGGCTGAAAAGAGAGTATCTTTTAGAGAGGAATCCACTCCTTCCACCTCAAGTTCAAAGATGGAGAGAATGATGGAAGAAATGATGAAGAAAATGAGCATTCTAGAGAGAGCACAAGCAAGTCTAAATCAGAGCGCTCCTCAAAACAGAAACCAAAACCAGAATCAGAATCTTAGAAGAAATCAGCCTCCAAACAGACCCAGGGAAGATGATCAGCAGGTCATTCCTCCCTTTCATCAGAAATTTTTAAGTGAGGTTGAACAAACAGATCAAATAACAGAGGAAGATGATATAAACTTATTTGGGGTAGATGATGATGACTTTGAGGTTCATTATGATGAAAAACAAGGTCCTTATACGCCTTGTGATGACCGAAGAGATGATAATCAGAATTTCTATCAAAATATGGAAAATGTTGTCATAGAGCCTTTAAGGGAATATGAACTCAGAAGTAGATCTAATCAACAAACCCCCAAGGATAAGACCTCTGACAAACCTTCTCAAAACAGCACTGCAACCAAGTCTAAAACAATCAAACAAAAGGACAAAACGGTGGCTGTTGATTCTGGTAATGGTAAAGAGAAAGACACTCAAAATATCGAAAAACAGAGTGCCAACGTTAGTAGTGCTAGCACCTCAGTTAGTACTCCTGGAAAGACAACTGTTTCAACTGTAGATAAACCAAATCAGCAAGTTGTTATTGCTGATAAAGTGGTAGTAAACAAGGCTGAAGTCAATGCTTTGAAGAATCAAAACCTTTTCAGCCTAGAACAGGAAATCTCAAAGATCAAAATCTCTGTTCCTTTGACTGAGTTAGCTGCCCAACATGTATATAGGTCCAAAATTTTGAATGCTTTAAACTTAGAAGATAACGAAGATACTCTCAATCTTAGTGATGACCAACCAGAGCTTATTTTTGGCCCAAATATTGAAGGAAAGTTCCAAGAAGGTCCTGTCCCTCCCTTTTATGTAAGCCTAAACATTCATGACAAAATTCTGCATAATGCTATGCATGACTCAGGCGCTTCCCATAATTTAATGCCAAAGGCTGTAATGGAAAGCCTGGGTCTTGAAATTACCAGACCTTACAAAGATCTATACTCCTTTGACTCAAGCAGAGTTAAGTGTCTAGGATTGATTAAAGATCTCTGTGTTAATTTAGCCCAAATTCCAGCCAAATGTTTAGTCATGGATGTTGTTGTGGCTGATGTCCCCCCAAATTATGGAATGCTTTTATCACGATCTTGGGGGGCTAAGTTACAGGGGACTATGCAAATGGACATGACCTATGCAACCATCCCTGTTTTCAATCAGACTAGGAAGCTTTATAGGGAATCCCACATGCAGTACACAGTAACAAGTCAGGATCGACCTCAAAACTCCCCTCTCTATGCTATAAACACCAGCCTCGATTATTTTATCATGTTTAATAATGAAGCACTCATAGAACAAATTATTTCAACAGAATCCATGGCCGAGATGAAAGAGGAGGAAAACAACGCTGAAGTGCCGAAATAGTCTATTGTGTCTGAAGATCCTAGCAAACTGAACACAGGTCTCGAACTGCAAGTCATCAATCCTTTGAACTTAAAATTTGGTAGTCAGGGAGACAGTCCTCAACCTGATAAAAAACTTGAGGAATCAAATGATACAACGTCCATTCACCAAACTGAAAATCCGCCTCTCTGGACTATGTATTTTGATGGGTCATGCACCAAAACAAATGCTGGTGCAGGTGTCTGGATCACTAACACTGAAAATAATCATACAGAATGTATCTCATGCAAATTAAACTTTCAGTGTTCCAACAACATAGCAGAATATGAATCCCTTCTCTTAGGCTTGCATCTTTTGAAAAAATTAGGTGCCAAGAGAATCGATGTATATGGGGATTCTGAATTAATCATCGGGAAAGTCAATGGGGAGTACAATGCAAATCACCCTAGACTTAGGGCCTACAGGAATGATGTCATTGATCTTTTGAAAACATTTGAGGAGTACACCTTATCTTTTGTCCCAAGAAAAAGAAACATTGCAGCCCACAATTTAGCCTTTGCTGCTAGAACCTGCCCAATACTGTATGATGACACCTCTCAGATAAAATTCAGACCAGCTATCCCGGATAACAAGAAATATTGGCAGGTATTTGATGGAGATAAACAAATAGAAGACTTCATGCAATTCAGAAATGAGTTTGAACCCCATAGTTCAGATTCAGACTATGATACAGACTGCAGTGAAGAAAATTTTCTTGGTGAAGAAGAACCATCTCCTCAGCTGGTAGATATAAACCTTCAGACTATCATATCTAGAAACCAAACAGAATTAAGTGCAAAATCTGAAACAGAAGAAATGGAAACTCTGCATGCTAAGGATGATAGTCTGCCCAAAGGTTTGGCCCCTCTAGAAGAACTGTTTGATTTTGATGATGTGGCCAACAAACCGAAACTGAAACCTGTAGAAACTGAAGTGGAGGAATGTAATATAGGCAGTGAGGAAAAACCGAGATCGATCAAACTGTCTAAAACTTTACCAGCTCACATTAAACTCAAATACTTAGAGCTGTTTAAAGAATTTTCTGATGTTTTTGCATGGAGTTACCAAGATCTTAAATCCTATGACACTGAAATAATACAGCACAAAATCCCTCTTAAAGAAAACCAAAAACCATTCAAACAAAAACTGCGCAGAATCAACCCTGTCCAGTTGCCATTGGTTAAAAAGGAAATCATGAAGATGCACGATGCTGGTATTATTGTCCCTATTAGATATTCTGAGTGGGTATCTAATCTGGTGTCAGTTAGGAAGAAGACTGGAGAAATCAGGCTTTGTATAGACTTCAGAAATTTAAACAAAGCTCCATTTAAAGACAACTACACTTTACGAGATGGATCATATTTTGCAAAGGGTGATGAAGGTCAAAAAATTTCTATCTTTGGATAGCTATTAGTGTCATCCAAAGTCCCAATCTTACTGATGATCAATTAAAGACAACTTTTACTACACCATGGGGCACTTTCATGTATGTAAAAATGCCTTTTGGTCTAATGAATGCTGGAGCAACCTTTCAGAGAGCCATGGACATATCATTCTCGGAAGAATTGGGCTTCTTCATCATTATCTATCTTGATGATGTAACTGTGTTTTCAAAAATAGATGAAGAACACTTAGAACATTTGAGGAAAGTTTTCGAGAAGTGCAGAAGGTTTGGGATATATTTGAACCCCAAGAAGACTTTATTTGGTCTCCAAGAAGGTAAGCTTCTTGGACATATCATTTCGGTGCAGGGCATAAAGATAGATCCCATGAGGATTGAGGCCATATTGCAAATCTCCCATCCTCGGAATATCAAAGAGTTGCAGTCTTTCATAGGGAAGATTAACTTTTTGAGAAGGTTCATCCCCAACTTGGCTGAGCTCCTTAGAAATATCACAAACATGTTGAAGAAGGAGTAAGGGGTAAAATGGACCTCAGAAGCAAAGACATCCTTTGAACTGGTGAAACAAGCGTTAACCAAAACATCGGTTCTCATAAGTCCTGATTTTTCAAAAGATTTTTATATCTTCTCATTTGCATCAGAACATACTATAGCTGCTGTCCTTTTACAGAAAAATCCACAAGGACAAGAGCAGCCCATTGCATTCTTTAGCAAGGCATTGAGGGATGCCCCTTTGAGGTATAACATTATGGAAAAACAAGCTTTTGCTTTGATAAAAGCTTTAAAAGACTTCAGGGTATACATCCTTCACTCACACATCATTGCCTTTGTCCCAAATTCGGTTGTAAAAGACATTCTAACCCAGGATCCAGATGGTAAGAGAGGTAAGTGGATTGCTGTTATTCTTGAATATGATTTAGAGATTAAACCCACTAAGCTTATCAAAGGTCAGGGTCTAGCTAGGTTAATGGTTGAATCAAATTGTGAAGTTCTTGATATTAATATGATTAATGCTTTGGATGACCAAGAGGAATTCTCAACTCCCATTTTTGAAGATCATTTTGTGAATTCTCCTTGGTATACTGATATTGTTTATGTTTTGCTTAATTTAAACACACCTCCTGGTTTATCCAAAACAAAGTCAAGATTCCTAAAGTTAAAAGCTGTAAACTATTGCATTATTGATAAATGTCTTTATTGGAAAAATGCTAGTGGTATATTGCTTAAATGTTTGCCTGAGTTTGATGCAGAAAAGATTAAGAAGGAATTCCATGAAGGAGAGTGTGGAGGCCATCTGTACTGGAAGTCAACAGCCAACAAAATTTTGATGGCTGGTTTCTATTGGCCTACTCTTTTTCCTGATGTACACAAAATGACAACCACTTGCCATAAATGCCAATTATTCGAGGGCAAGAGAAAGTTACTACCCCTTCCTCTACATCCAATTACTGTTGAAGCCCCTTTTCAACAGTGGGGACTTGACTTCATAGGAGAAATCCACCCACCATCCTCTGCCCAACACAGGTGGATCCTTACTCCCACAGACTATTTCACTAAGTGGATAGAAGCCATTCCTTGTAGACGAGCCAATGATTCGGTTATCATAAAATTCATAGAAACCAATATCCTTTCCAGATTTGGCTGTCCTACAAAGATCATCACAGACAATGCAGCAGCATTTGGGTCAAAGAAAATGGTGGAATTCTGTCATAAATACCAGATAACATTGGGACACTCCACAGCCTATTATCCTCAGGGTAATGGACTTGCAGAGTCTTCCAACAAAAGCTTAGTGAACATAATAAAGAAATTGTTGGAGGACAACAAGAAGTCTTGGCACATAAAGCTGAACCATGCACTCTGGGCTGACAGATTGACATTGAAGAAATCCATTGGTATGTCACCCTTCCAGCTTGTGTACGGTACTGATGCAATCTTTCCGAACAGCCTTGGTGTACCGGTTATGAAGCTAGTTCAGGAGTTGCAGACTGAAGAAGATGACATAATCAGAAGAATAAATCAGACCATTCATCTTCAACAAACCAGAGAAGAAGTGTACAACAAAGAATTGCAGAAGCAAGATAATATCAAGAAGATATTTGACAAAAGAATAAAGGCCAGCAATTTCAAAATTGGGGACAAAGTTTTAAAGTGGGACTCAAAGAGGAAAGACAAGGGAAAGCATGGTAAATTTGACAATCCGTGGCTTGGCCCTTACTCCATTCATTCAGTTGCTGGGAACAATGCATCCTTCTTACAAGAACTGAATGGAACAGAATTGTTTGGGGGTCCTGTCAATGGCAGGATGCTTAAACATTACCTTTCTTAAGCTATTCTATGTTTTGAAGCCTTTTACCTTTTTCCCATTGTAAATGTTTCATCCCCCATTGCATTTAGATGTCATGAAAAATCAAAAAATACAAAAACAAAGAAATAAAGAAAAGAGGGCAGAAATGAAAAACAAGAAAGGCACAGCCCCATGCCAAAAAAGAGAAATGCATCTGAAAGTGTGCAAGCTTAAATGCCACTCCTTGAAACACACTTCTAATTGGTCAAACTGTTTAATATTGACTAATTAGCTTTCAATTTTCTGCTGATAGGGTAGAAAATTTGATTTGCCAAACTGTTTAATCTTGGCTTATCAGTAGATAGAGTAGGGTAGAAATTAAGGTTCAAACCAGCTCAAAATCTGAACCAGAGTTTCCAAAGAGATGACTCAAAACTACTCCAATTTCTGAGTCAAAGAGAAAAGACCTGGTTCTAATTCGCTCAAAACTTGAACCAGAGGAAACATAAAGATAGCTCACTGAAAAGAAAAAACAGAGCTGTGAATATAAGAGAAGGCCATAATGAGAAATTTTCAGATCTTAAACCTTCTGTTTTAATTTAAAATTTTCTGCAAATAATAATCTATGTGCAGCTTGTCTTTATGCCATAGATCATAGCAAGTCGAACAGCTCAATCTTGACTTGACTATTTTTTAAATTTCTGTTGTAGAATTTAGTGAATGAAAGTTTGTTGGACTGTTTAATCCCGAAAGACAGTAGAATAGGTAGAGAAACATCTGAGCTCAACTGTTTAATCTGAGTTCAGGGAGAAATAAGGAGTAGAAGTAGATTAGATTTCCTGCCTTCAAAAGAATAAAATGTTGTGAATAAGAGTTGCCAATCCAAGTGCACTCTGATGAAGGAAAAATGTTAGATCAGTAGGATTGGGTAGGTAGAAGTTGTATTGGTGAAATTCATCTCTCTTTCATGACTGGCATTATTTTGTCCAGAAGAAAGCAAAAGCAAGTAATGGGTCAGACACCAGTCAGCATCCCAGAGAAATCAAGTCTGAATTCTTGATACCTTCAAGAAGGCACCATCCCCAAGTGGAGCCACTGTTAGCCACCCATATTTTTCAATTATATCAGCTGGTGGCTAAATATTCTTTGTAGCCTTCAAGAAACAAATCCAGGCCTAAAATTGTTGGTGCTTGAAGTCTGTTGGCAAGATCATAAACTAACTGGTTGGTTCTTCATAATTTTCCTCCTCTCTGCCTCTGATATTCCATGAAAATCCAAGTCAGAAATTGCTGCATCCTCCTCCTTTTTCCCCTCCTTTGCTTCTATCCTGCCTTCATTTCTTCAGTTTCCTTTCATCCATAAAAACCCCTCTAAACCATATGTTATTCCTTATCCCCTCATTAATCTCATCTCCTAAGATTAAAAACCAACTTCTTAGCTTATCGGAGCCTTTTCCCTTTTCTTCAAAAATCATTGAAAAACATATAAAAACGCTTATTTTTCTAAGCGCTGGCTTAAGCCCTTCAGGCTAAGCTCCTGCCTTCTCTCCATCGATATGCCCCGACGCCAGAACCGTGTGCTAAGTCCGTTGGGCGCTTAACTCTTGGAATTTATTTTTTCCCGAAAAACACTGAAAAACCTTTGTAAAACGCATAGTCAGGTTTTGTTTTATTTGTCATAAAGTTCTCTGCTGAAGAAATTATATTAAAAATCGAGCATCGATCCGTCCCACGGATCAACGGTGCGGAGCACCCTTAGCCTGGTGGACCCCCTTTCCCCGCACCCGTCTCCAAAACCACGGTTTCATCCCGCACCACTTAACGTCGGATGGCAGTTTTTCCCGTCGGCCAGCGATTCCACACGCTGGCCGACACGTGTTCTCCTCCCAGTGCCAAAACCACCATGAAAATCCCATCGCCCGCACATTAATCATCGTACCATGGCCCCGCAGCGGGATTCACCTCCGCCGTCGAATCTGGGATCACCCATCCGACGATTGTTTATCGCCTCTCCTGCTCGCCCGTTAAATCTTCCCCAGCGCGTTCGAAGGACGATCTCCACCGTCGATCTCTGTAGATCGACGGCTTACATTCACTCTCCCGATTCCATTGTACAGTCCACCGTTTCTCCTCTGACTTTTCAAAAACGCTCCCGACCGTTGATTGCCATACGATCAACGGTTCCGATTGCTCCACTTTCCCGCACGCCCTCCGAAGCAGTCTATCCATATAACGCAGGATTTTCTCACTTTTCTTGTATTTTGCAGGTTTTAAGGTTCTTTCGTCGTGTTTTAATGAAAATCTGAAGAATGAGGGTGACGACTCCCGTCCTTCTGATTAATCCAGAGAATCAACCACAGGGTGAAGAATAAAGATATAAACAAGGTTTCATGAGCCTTGGTTGCTACGTGTCCCTGTAAGGCCTGAAAAATGCAGTTAACATCGACGCAGGGAAGAGTATCAGATTTTGAAGACAGAATGAACCAGAGCAGCAGTTTTATGGATAGATTGGCGGGGATTACGGCTTAGACGGCTACCAAAAGCCCAATCCCCGGCTTCGCTCATGGATTAAAGCAAAACCTAAAAGTGTTCATCAGACGATTGCCTCCACCGCCATACTTTGAGGCAAATTGATTCCTCAACCACCGCAGTGCCACCTATTGCCTCAGAATGCTCAATTAGAGGAGGAATTTATTGAACAAGATCAGATATTATGCCTCAGAACAACCAAAGAAGTTATTACTGCACCAGATTTAATGACAGAATGTTTGCAGAGTAACCCTAACAGTACGCAGAGCCTCAAAGGTCAAACAAAAGCTCCCTTCGAGCTTACTTCATCAGTGTAAACGCATAAATGCAGTGGAACACCTGTACAAATTCTTCATCGAGCCTCCCCGGCCAGGAATATATTAATTCTGCATTTATTTTATTTGAGATCTTTTTATTAGGTCTCACCTCCTCATCCTTCTATAAATACTCCAGAAGAAGA
The DNA here is from genome assembly GCA_034641835.2 of Pinus albicaulis. Lineage (NCBI taxonomy): Eukaryota > Viridiplantae > Streptophyta > Pinopsida > Pinales > Pinaceae > Pinus > Pinus albicaulis. Next base: position 1,259,981,883 of record CM076574.1, on the reverse strand, counting down.
TGAGTGAAGGGTTGGATTAGTTGGTTGTCAATGTAATTGCTGAAGCGTTGTAGCCGTTTCTGAGTGGAAAACTCTTGACTGTAAATAGTGGTTTCATGGGCCCTTGGAGCTCTGCTTGTAACAGATAGGTTAGGTTGTGAGGAGAGGTGAATTAAAACATTGGATTTGAAGATTGTAACCGGTTTGAAGCAATCAATACAAGCTGATTTATGGGATCCTGGTCTATGCTGATGGTGATGTTATTCTCACTGTAACTTTTCATTTCATTCTTGTTTTCAATTTGTTTCATTTTCCACTGTAAAGAACAGTTTAAACAGTGTTAGAGTTTGCTGTATATCAGTGACCTTCTCTGGCTGAAAAATCTTTATCCCAATGTTTTCTTCTAATTGTGTTATTTAGAAATGATTTAATTCAGTCTAAGCACAGAGATGCTGGCATTCCCTCATCTTTTCGTCACTGCTGAATGTTGTTTTTAAATGTTACTTTCATGTATGTTGCGTAAGGAATGAATTGAGGAAATCAAAGGTTAGCCCTGAGTCCCTTTCTTGTTTGCTCAACTACTTGCCTGTTTCCCTTAGGATGTGTCAAAAGCTGACTAGTTTCAAAGTACTTATTAGATCTTGGGCCATCCTATGTTATCTTGGTGATTGTCTTGGAAGTAACTAAGTAAAGAAGAACTAGGAGAGGATCAGGGTGAGTCCCAGCCCACTAGCTTTCTGCTCCAAAGGTTGCCTTCAAGTTTCCCTTTGTTTTTAATCTGTGTTCTATTAGAAGTGTATCAAAGGCTGGATAGTTTCAAAGTACTTACTAGATCCTAGTTTTCTTCTATGTTTTTCTTAAGTGCCTGGTCAAAGGCTGGCTAGTTTCAAAGTACTTACCAGATCCTGGGCTGCTCTTTGTTCTGCATCTGTTAATTCCCTTTCTTTTTGTATCACCCCATTCCATAAATCAAACTTCAAAGAGATCCTTAGGCCTAGATGACTTGCCCCATAGATTACTCTTGAACCTGGACGTTTCAATTAAATTCTCTTATGACTCCATAGCCCAATGGATTGAAAACTTGCCATCATCTTTCTTTAGAATCAAAGCTTATTTTGTTCGCTTGCAACTTCTCACCTTTGAACCTATTTGCATATAGATCTTTCCGTCTCAGATAGCAACCATGTTCAACCATCTGAGAAAACCAAACAAAACCCTTGGCCTTCATAACTAGCCTAATACCATCACCCCAAACTTCAAAGACAAGACAATATCCATCTTTGTACATATTGGAGAGATCCCTCTCCGGATTCAGGAGGGCTAGATCCTAGAATCCCAAAGTTGGTTGAAATGATGTTAACTGTGTGATCGGACTTTGCCAATATTGCTTGTTACAGAGACCTAACGAGTTCGATTCCCGCTAGCCCATTTATGTAGGGTGCCATATGGGTACCGACAGGGGTGGCGGGGGTCACGGCCCCCACCCCCTTTTTTTAAAATAAATTTTGTTATTAAAACAAAATACGCCTTTTTAAAAATTCAGTTTTGGACCGAAGGAGGCAAACTAAACATGCCACAAATTTTCCCAGAATCTGGCCTGAGCTTGCAGGAATCCGGTGGCCGGAAAAAGTCGAATTTGTGTCCTCTTTAAGGCTGTCCAGTCACCAAGTCAACCTGGAACTTTGACCGCTTATAACTTCTTCATACGGACTCGGAATTGAGTGCCGTCTACACCGTTGGAATTAGAAAGACGAGATCTACAACATGAACCTAGTTTGAGAATATTTTGAACACTTTGACTTTTGAGCCTTGTACTCAAGCCTCCTGTACCTGTACCTGATTATTCCACCTGGATCAAACCTCCCCACTGAGGAGCTTTTGGTCCTCCAAAAGCATCAAGCTTTACGTATCATCAATTTTCTGCAACTGTCGTTGAAAGGCACATCCCCACATGATTCCTTCACCTGGCATACTTCGGAATCAAGATGCAAAGCCATCATGTACAACTGCTACAATGTGATGTCTGAAAAGGCACATCCCTTGAAGACTCCTTCACCTTACGTACTTCAGAATCAAGATGCAAAGCCAACATCTGCAAATGTCTGAAAAGGCACATCCCATGAAGACTCCTTCACCTCACATACTTTGGAATCGAGATGCAAAGCCAACACCTGCAACTGCTGAAATGCAAATGTCTGAAAAGGCTCATCCCTTGAAGACTCCTTCACTTCTGTCTTTCGGAATCGGAATGCCAACACCTGCAACTGCTGAAATGTAAATGTTTGAAAAGGCACATCCCTTGAAGACTCTTTCACTTCTGTCTTTCGGAATCGGAATGCCAACACTTGCCTAAAGCTGTAACAAACATTACATTCTCAATGTGACCAATAATGACCCAGATGTTTCCATACTTGCCACGAGTTTATAACATGTACTTGGTGGTCAAGCTTACAGAAAAATAGAAATCATACATCAACAAAATTACAAGACCAGACCTCATTGTCGCATTTCGAAGTGATGGCAAAACTCCTCATCACTTTTACATGAAAGAAATGCATCAGACGACTCATACAACATGACCAAAACATAATCGTCACATCTCAAAGTGATGGCAACATATCATCACTTTTACATGAAAGAGATCTAACACACGACTCATAAAACAAGGCCAAAAAGAAATGTCATGGTCGCTTAAACGAGTGATGGAAACACATCATCACTTTCATAATAAAAATGCGACAAATGACTTACAAGCATGGCCATGACAAGCTTAACATCTCTAGAAAAAAAACAATCTAGAAGAACCACTTCTCATTTATTAAAACAAGTGGATCATTTCCCTGTGGCGAACTTTCTTGTCAATCAGCTCTTTCAACTGGTGTATGCATGGGCTCTTTGGCTTTACGGCGCTGCTCTGGATGAAGTTTCCAGCATGTGGCTCTTTGGTGGCCACTTCAGTCGCAATGGGTGCAAAATTTCTTTTTCCTCCAAACCTTCTTAACTGATTTCTTTTCCTGTTGGGGAGAAGGCTTTTCATGCCTCTTCCGCCTTTGTGCTGACATCCTCTTCCAGCACTTAGAAATCACATGGTTATTTAAACCACAAAAATAACAAGTTTTACGATGCCATATTTTACGACCGTGGTTATCAACATTCTTGTAATCAAAATGCACTCTGGAATAATGAGACTTAGTATACCTTCTGCAGTGGTCTCTAGTGCCATCATGATGATGGGAGCTCACCTCAGTTCCTTCACTGCAATGTGCACTGCCATGAAACGATGGCGAAGTGTCCCTATCATTCCTCTTCCTTGGAGATTTCATCATTATCTGTTTGCCCTTGATGTCCTTCGAACATCCTTCACCACTGTACCCCAAACCTGCATAACGAGGTCGTTGCACAACCTCCAATGGTTTGGTTATCCCTTGGCCACAAATTCCAATTCCTCCTCCTCTGTACCCCATTTTAGTGAGGAGCCTCATGCTGGTACCTGTGATGGGTATCTCCACACTTCCAACTGAAATTATATCATGTGAAGAAACTGAAGAAAAATCAACACTGTTTACCTTAGGTGTTGATTGCGAAACAGATGAAGAAAGCTATTGTAAGCCTTCGTCATTGCGCTTCACTTCCGTCACTGCCTCTGACATGGCTTGTAGCTAAAGCTGCATCTCCTCCTTCTCTTTCTGTAGGAATTCTTTTAAGGCATCATGATCTCTCTGAAGAGTTTCGTTGTTGCGTTTCAAATCTTCCCACGCCTCTGTCGTGGCTTGCAACTGAAGCTGCAACTGCTGCTTCTCCTCCTTCTCTTCATGTAGGAACGCCTTCAAGGCATCATGATCTGCTTGCAGAATTTCAATGTTGCGCTTCCAATCTTCCCACGCTTATGTTGTGGCTTGCAACTGAAGCTGCAACTGTTGTTTTTCCTCCTTCTCTATGTGTAGGAGGGTCTTCAATTCTTCGTTCTCTGCTGCTTGTTTTTCGTAAGCCTCGTACAGTATGTCTGCTTTCTCGGACACCTTGAGCATGGTTTCATACATGTCCTTGACACTTTCCATGGCTCAACTCAGCAATCGTCCAATGTTCATGCCTGCAATCCAATCATCAAGAATACCTGCTCTGATACCACTTGATCTGGGGTAAAATCTTGATACCCTTAACCAAGACCTTTTAATTCGGCTGATAAATAGAAATGCATTTAATTAAAGACGTTAAAGAACTGAAATGAACAATTGTAGCTGTAAGTAAGAGGAACATAAATGGACAAGATCAGTAATCATAAGAACACGTCGTTTGATGACGGAGTTCGTCCAGGAGGGACTACATCTCCGGGCCTCGGTGTCAAGATGGTGTAGGCCGCTGCATTATGTGTTGTAAGAAGAGATGTACATGGCTATGTTTCACTATGACATACAAGGAAAAATTTCCCTCACGCAGGAGTGGCTTGACTTCTTTAAGAGATGTTCTACTGCAGAACTCTCATACATAAAGAAAGACTCCTATCAGTATGACCATAGCTGACATGTAGCAAATAAGAGTATCCCGCCAATCTTGGCAAACAAGGGATCTCAAAAATACACATAGCAAATAAGAGCATCCCGCCAATGTGGCATAAAAGGGGCTCATACATGACACAAATCCATAGCTGAAAGTACATCAATAAAAACACAAAGCAAGATCCCACAACTCATGTATCAACCGGGATCTGCAAGACATAATGCATCTCAAAGAGAAATAAATGAAGAAGTACATGGAATCCACATCATATACCTCATGCTGCCATTTGATGAAGGCTGAGAAAATCTGTGGCTAAATCTAAAAACACCATCAATCTTGTGGCGTCGAGAAAGATGAAAACGACTACTCACACGTGGAAATCTGACACCTGCATAACCCACTTCCAAAAATGGCTAAAAAATTGAAAACTCAGATGCAGAAACTGAGCACGCCATCAGACTCATGGCGTCGAGTAGTGCTGAAATGACATAAAATTTGTCCCATTTGGACAAAGTCAAAATTTTGCCCTCCTGAAAGTTGCGCTCAATCAAGGTTCCGCCTACCTCTTTTATGGCTCATGGTTCCACATGCACCTGCAATAAAAAAATAATAACCTCGAACTACGTGCACGCTCTCCCGCTCCTCCATGGCTTGGGCACACTTATGAAAGTCGGGTTTATATAAACAAATCTGGGCGGAATTACGCAAGTAGTCAGTTGGGCGCAATGGTAAGAATGGGTATTGGTTGAGGAGGGGTCGGGGGGTCAAATCCCGCCCCTCCCAACTTAGCACGATATTTCTTTTAAAAAAAGGCGTGTTCTGTTTTTTTGAGAGGGGTTGGGTCCACCTTGGGCGGCCCGCCCAACAACCCACGGTTCAAACGTTTAAATAATAGCGTTGGCCGTTGTTTAAATTTTGTTGGGCCGTTGTTTGTATTGATATGTTGGTTGGGCCGCCCGCGGATCAGGCCGGCCCATGTGGCCGGGCGGTTTCAATTCCCGCCAGCCCATTTATATGGTGCCATATGATAGTGCTGATAGGGGTGGCGGGGGTCACGGCCCCCACCCCTTTTTTTTAAATAAATTTTTGTTATTAAAAAAAAAATTTTGTTTTTCGAACCTTCGGATTTTTGACCGAAGGAGTGCAACTAACGGTCCCACAAATTTGCCAGGAATCTGGCCTGAGCTTGCCGGAATATGGTGGCTGGAAAAATTCAAATTTTTGTCCTCTTTAAGGCTGTCCAGTCACCAAGTCAACCTGGAATTTTGACCGCTTATAACTTCTTCATACGGACTCGGAATTGAGTGTCGTCTGTGTCGTTGGAATCAGAAATACGAGATCTACACCATGAACCTGGTTCGAGAATCTTTTGAACACTTTGATTTTTGAGCCTTGTACTCAAGCCTCTTGTACCTATACCTGATTATTCCACCTAGATCACGCAAGGTCAACTATACTACGGTGCTCAATAATTATATACTTCTAAGACAGTAGCACAATATTGCATAAAACATAACAGAATAGATCCAAATGTAGTAAAAACACTTACACAATATTTTTGCAGCTTAACACAGAATACGGATAATATAGCAATTAGTACAGATTCGCATAAATAGTACACATAGATTCAGTTACTCAAACAACCTTTCTTATTCATCAATCTGTCAATTCCTTCTCACAATACCCAACCCGACCTGTGCACACAGTAACAGGGTTCGCACACTACAGGACTCTGGATCTCCGCGCACACAACCAGCAGGAGTCCTTTCCCCAAAAACCCAAACAGATCTACTAAGCCACAATTCGCATCAATAGCTCATCATCTTCTTACCTTACAATTCAAAATGTCCCTCTATTTATAATAATCTAGCCTAATCTTTCCTATGGTCCGCAAACCGTGGTTTGCGTATTCTAGGTCTACCCTTTAACCCATTACAATGCTTTTGGGGCTTTGTCCCACCCCAACACCCCTGTGCTAGACTAAATATAATAAAAAATATAAAAAATCGGACCAGTTTCGCAGCTTGTAGGATACCCAATTCCAACAGTCCCCCAACACAATCTTGTGACTCGTCTCGAGTCACGATGGCCGCGGGTCTGCAAATTGTCCCTAGAGCTGCGTGCTTATCTCGCTCATGCCTTAGCGCCCCCTCCCTGGTGGCCCAAGTCTGCCTGAGACAATTATTCTAGCCATATATTCATTTAGTCCTGTATGGCTTGAGTCGACTGCCATTGACATAGCCTGGTAACACGTCATCGCGCAAGGTATCTAACCTAACTGCCCCACCATCTGTGATTTCCTTAATGGTGTAGGGACCAAGCCACTTCTGTCGAAATTTCCCTGGGTGTTTCGCAAATTGGCTATCGTATAAGAGGACTAGGTCACCTTCTACAAATATCTTTTGGTGAATATGTCGATCATGCCAAGCTTTATTGCGAGCCTTCTAAACCTGCTGACGAAAGTTAGCAATGAACCGATCTTCTTCCAACGCCAAAATTTGTGCAAGGCGTTCTTCCATTATGTTAGGTTCTTCCATATTTGTAAATGCTACGATACGTACGCTAGGAATAATTTATTCTATTGGTATAATGGCCTCCTTGCCATAGACCATCCGAAAGGGGGTTCTTCCTGTTAGCTTCTTGCAGGTCGTCCGCTAGGCCCACAGAACAGAGGGGATGTGTACGTCCCAATCACTACGATCGGAATTGCATACCTTGGTCAATGCTTGCTCTAAGATTTTGTTGAAAGCCTCGAACGTGTCGTTTTCCTGTGGATGATATGGTGTACTTTTTGCATGATGGATCCGGAATTCCCCATTCAGAGCTTGTATATTTTCATTAACAAAGTGAGTGCCTTTGTCGCTCATCAGGATCTTTAGGCATCCAATTCTAGTTAGGATTTTCTCAAAGATGAAGTGCGCAACAGTATCTGTTGTACAATCCTTCACCATTTGTGCTTCAACCCATCGAGTGACATAGGCAGTGGCATTAATAATGTAGCGGGCACTTGTATTCTTTCCCGGGGGATTGATTGGTCTCACAAAATCAATGGCCCATTTGTCAAAGGCCTGCAAAGCTATTTGAGGTTGCAATGGCATTTCATCTATTCTTGAGGGTCCTCCTGTCCACTGGCACGTATCGCACGATTTATAATAGTTGTGAGAATCATGGTGTAGGGTAGGTCACCATAACCCAACTCTCAAAATATTTTGTGCCGTTGCCTTTCCTGCATAGTGGCCTCCTGCGACGCCTTCATGCTCCTTCACCAAGACGGAATGTCATTCATGCTCCAAGACATATCTACGCAGTACTTCATCAACGCATAATTTTTATAATTAGCCGGCTATGATAGTAAAGTCTTCCGCCCGAGTAACCAAATCCTTCTTCTGCTGAACCGAATAGTCTACAGGGGCAATGCCTGTAGTCAGGAAGTGAATGATATCAGTGAAGTGTGCATCCATGACCTTAATGGTGAATAGTTGCACATCCGGTAATACTTCCTCCAAGCTAGTAGGTTCTTCGCTCATCTCAATGCGGCACAGATTATTTGGACCCGCATTCAGTCTTCCGGGCTTGATGATAATTTCAAAATAATACTCCTGAAATAGTAACAGCCATTGGAAAATATTCCCCCTCCAACACAGGCTTTTTCATAAGGTATTTTAAAGCCAAATGATCAGTAAACATCTTAAAGTGTCCTCCCAACAGATAGTGTCGATATTTCTGTAATGCATATACCATATCCAGTCCTTCTCATTCGATGGTGGAGTAGTTGTGCTCTGCGCCAGAGAGTTTTGACTAGCAAAGGCAACTGGGTGATCAATATCTCCCTCCCCAGGCTAAGTTAGGATAGTGCCCATGGCGATTTCTAATGCATCCACGTGTACGTGAAATTCCTTCAACCAATCAAGAAATATTAGTATGGGTGCAAAGACCATCTTCTCTTTGAGTAGCTTAAAACTATTTTGAGATTCATCATTCCAAAAAGAGGAAACATCCTTTTTAAGTGTTTTTCCATGGGTGTTGTGATCAATGTGTATCCCTGAATGAATTTTCTATAATAGCCCATGTGTCCGAGAATCAAACGCAACTGTTTCTCCATTATTGGGACTGCAAGGTTTATAGTTACTGCCACCTTCGCCGGATCAACCATCAACCCTTGTCAACATACTATGTGTCCAAGAAAAATTCCAAAAGGCACACAGAAAATACACTTCTTGATATTCAAGGAAATCTGGCGCTTTAGATAGGCATCCAACATCACACACAAATTGGATACATGCTCCTTTACCAAGACGAATACTATCCAGTTGTCAAAATAAACTTCTAGAAACTTATGGATGAAATCCTTGAATATGGAAACTAATACTCTCAAGAAGATAGAAGGTGCATTCTTGAGACCAAAAGGCATGACTTTTTATTGAAAGGATCCCCATTCTGTTCTGAACGTAGTCTTACTGTGATCTTCAGGTGCGATTTGGATCTGGTGGTATCCTAAGAACCCATCAGTGAAGGAATATGCTTCCTGTCTGCCCAGACTATCAAGGATTTCATCTGAGAAAGGTGTAGGGAAGGGGTCATGAACATAGGCATCGTTTAACTTGCGTAGGTCTACGCATATTCATATCTCCCCCTTTTTTTTCTTCTCCTAGACGACCATCGGACTTACCCAATCCAACTGTTCAACCGGTTCAATGATACCTGCAACAAGAATTTTTTCCAGTTCTTCCTTTACCTTTTTCTTATATTTATGGTTTAGCCGTTAATGCCGCTGCTTTACAGGGCGCACCTCTGGTTTTAGAGTGATGTGCATAATTCCTAGGTCCCTTGTGATTCCTTTGAGCTCGAAAAACTTTGTTGGGAATAAGTCGTGATATTCCGTAAGTAGCTATGCAATTTTTCCTATGGTTCCTTCGTCCCAATAGTCCCAAAATTTGGCCAACTTAGGGCGTTATTTTGTCCTGATATTAATTTCGCGTAGCTTGAGAGGCTGGGTAACATCAACATTCTGCAACGGGGGCCTAGTAATTGTACGTTCCCCCTCGGATTTTGGGACAGAGATGTTCCGAGGATTATCTTCCTCTTCCTCTATCACCAAGCTCTGGTGGTCGACTATGTCTTGCATCTGCGCTTCCCATGTCAGGACTTCCAGTGTAGCATGATGGTGTGAGTCATTAAATACAAAAGCATCGATGTCTTGCAGAGCTTCGTCGAGTGCCTCTGTTCCCCCAATTAGCCCAAGCGTTCCTATAAAGTCATCTTTTAGTGTCTCCCAGTGGCGGGTGCACTAATGGAGCTCCGCATATAAATACCATGCGACTGGGATATGCCCCAAGGCATGAATAAACAGATGCACCCACTCTTTGGTAGTCCGGTCGGACCATTTTTCCATCCAAGTGAGCAGATGCTCACGGGGATCTCTTGGTCTGAGGAACGTCCTGGTGTGTATGTCAGCCAGGGGTGAGAAACGTAAGATCATCATATCCCGACATTCCTCCCAATCCTGGAATGCTTCCTTGTGGGTGTCCCACCATCGCGCAAGTGTTCCTCGCATAGCTAGATTAACGGCTGATAGCCTATGTTCTCTTAGAACCGTAGCTTCCATTGTCCTCAGAAACTCTGTGAGGCTACTAGACTCATCAAAATGGGGTAGATCTCTTACCTCCAAGTAAATGCAACATAAGTCCCTTGTGATTTGAAGACACTGTAGCGCTGAGACATCGTGCAACTGGTTTTGCCAATTTTCCATTTCCTCATTAGAGTCAGAGAAGCATTCACTGTCTTCCTCCCAATAGAGTACCCCTTCCGCCGTGGGATTGATCCAATCTTCATCCCTCACAGTCAATTTGTAAATTTGATCCACCTCTTCTCCACCACTTACTGGCTATGTGTAGCACTCACTTTCTGTAGGGTCCAATGGTACTACTACCCGTGTCCCGTTACTTTCAAACACCATACTTCTCTTTTTGAGGTTGACGATACCACCCATATCTATGGCCCAGTCCAGTCCTAAGAGTGCAGGGTATGGGTCTGCGTCATCTATAATATGAATTACTTCAAATTCAGTCCAAAACTTGACCCCAACGATATCCACCATGATTTTTTATAGTCTCCCCAGAGGTATAATCTTCTGTTGGTTGGCCATACGCAGCTGGATGTTGGACCACTCCAATTTGGGTTCTCCCATTTGTTGCCAAGTTTTCTTAGGTAGCACGTTTTCATATAACCCCAAGTGGAAGAAAACCTGATCCATTTCATAGTTACTGATTTGGGTAGTTAGTCTCATCTCCCTACCGGTGCGTTTCTTATTTCCACCTAGCTTATGCACGTTTTAGACTTCTGGAGATAGGTGGGACTGCACTACGCAGCTATCTATCAATGTCTGAATATTTTCTTTGGTTCGTTGGTTGCGTAATAGCATCACACGCGACTATGGGAATGGTCTCATCTCGTCACCTACCTTGAGGTGTGAAAGTGTCTGCACAGTATATTCGCTTGTCCTAGCAATGTCCTGTTGGACTGCACTAGTTGTTTCTTGCCCTAGGTTTTGGTCCAACCTTGCTTAGTTGAGAGTTGCCTGTCAGATTAGAGGACCCTTCGCAGCTTTCTTCTGATGCTCCTTGGTGGTCATCCCACTGTGGGTTATAACCTTCACACTCGGATTCCCGTCCCGTATTTCAGCCTTAACTCTTTGTACATTCTCTGTTGGCTGATTTTCTTGCATTTTTTCTATTAAGATTAGACAATCTTCAATCGCATGGTCCAACTGTCTACAAAATTTGCAGGATGGCCTCGCAGGATTTGGGCAATCCCTTGCAAAGTGTCCTACTTCCCCGTAGTTATAACAGATTAGTTTTTTGCGTCCTTTTCCTACGCTTCCTCCCCGGCCTCCCCTGCCCCTAGCTAGGGAGCCACCGGAAAAATATACACCATTGTTACTTCAACTCTGAGACATACGCACCTAGCCGAGGGTAATGGTTAGTATCATGCAGCCCTACTACATGGCACTCATTGCACCATAATGCAGATCCGCTTGAGCCTGGACGTGATAGGTTGGGTTCTCCACTTGCTCCTGGATGCACCGGACTAGTTCCTCCTGCCTCCATGTAATCTTCCAGTAGTGGGCATTAATCCTTCATATTTCTAGATGCCCGACATCGTATGCACCATATATCTACACTATCTCCTTTCCCTCGTTCCTTCCGTAGGTTCTGAATCCCCATATGCATAGCTCCGAGATGCTCATGAATTTTCTGTACTCCTACCGAAGTATCTTGTCTAGGCACAAATTCTAGTTTCATGGCGGCTTCCAAAGCTTTTTCATGTGATTCGAAGGTTTGGTGGCCCATAGGTGCATGCAGGTGAGGTAAAAGCATAGCGATGAACCATTCTATATGTTGTCTATCATCATACTTAAATCCTCCTTCTCTGATTGCTTTCTTTAGTCTTTGATCAACTTCCCATACTGACTCAGTTGTTCCTAGCTTGAAGTCTTTCACATCGGCTATGATCTGTGAGTAGGTGTTGGACGGATTAGTCATTCTTGCAGACAAGATAGACCTCCCAAGTGTCCTACGAACAGCTAGCAACAAACAGTCAATTAAATCTATCTTTCTCTAGATATATTGTGATTCATAATTAAATGCTATAAAGGCTTAACGATCCTACCTTTGATCCAACGCTTGTTTGTAGTAGTAGTCCTTCAATTGCCCAAAAGAGTTTCCTTCGAAGATCTGCAATCACAAACAAGCAAACATCAAATAGTACCCGCATAACATATATTCATAAATCATATCTATTATGGTGATCAAGGAATCCATAAAATAAACGAATCAATTGATAGCTTATTGAGAAAAACAGACTTATTTGTATTAACTTAAATAAGAAGAGCCTTACAACCGTGTCTGCCTTGATGTCATACAGGCCTTCCTGGGGTCCGAAGTAGGAATCTCCTTTACTCTGACAAGCCTTACACTCTTCCAACCGAGATACATACAGGTATGTAATCTTTCCCACATAAAATATCAGATAAAGGGTCTAAGTTCCAACAACACTTCACTTTAAATAATACTAAAGCTTGAACTCATCAATTCTAACCCTTTTACGTTTCCCTATGCCTCTTTTTATAGTGAAAGAGAGGAAGTTACAGCTCCAAACAAGAAGGGATAGAATCCTTCTTCAAAGGGATTAGCTCCTTACATCAAGGGGTTAGCTTCTTAATGGATGTGATGCATGAACCTGAAAAGAGTGGACTTTCCACCACAGGAATGTTTCTAGAAGCTTCCAAAAATGACTTAAATTGAGCTTCTAGATTTTACTTGTGCCTTTTTTTACCTTTTACAGGGCTCCACATTTTTAATGAAGAAAAAGTGTGGTATGTACCGCATTTTTCCTTTACAAAAGGTTTGGTACTGCAGGTAAAGCTAAGAGAAAGTGCGGTACAAGTGTTTTAAGGAATTTTATGAGATTTTCTCTTATTTTCAAGACTTGATATTAGGAACTGATGTGTTTAGACTTTCAAGGGAGAAATGTATGAGTGATAATGAGCTCATACGGACAACAAAATGTCAAGCTGACAATTTTTAGTGTAACAGATTTCCCCCTAAAGTGCAAAGTTTTTAATAGATGAAGAGTGAGTTTGTAATGTATGAAGAGTGAAGTAATTTAACATTTCAAGGATCGGCCTGTGGACACCCCAGTCGGAACCCTGTAAAAACATTCAATGCAAATCATATATATCATCACTGAGATATGCATTCCCATACTCAGATCAAGACTAACTAAACTTGTTCTGATACAGAAATGATTTTAATATTACATCAATAATGTAGACACAACATGGACGCAGCCATCTGTAATGAATAGTCTACTACATAATGAATAATAAAACTCCTCGCAGTCTGGATGGTGGAAACCAGATCCAGGGTCTTGATTTCTACTTCCCGAACTAGTACGATTCTATCCATGTGATTAAATGTGTTGAAGTCGAACATGGTAGAACCCACTTGATTACCAGGCAATGATGTGAACTGTTAAAAAGTGTGAGAGAAACCACTAATAATGAAAATGGCTCTCAAAGTACTCAGTACAATCCATGAGATGTGAATAAGTGATCTGAAGTTGAACATTTCACGGAATCATTCAATTGAAGGTCAATGATGCAACTTGTCGTCGAAGGCGAGAAACCTGCCATTAAGGCATGTAGATTTCAAGGTACTGACAGATTATAGATCAACTTCCAGATGATGAGCTGTTGTCGATAGAAATTGATCTGTCATAAGAAAGCTCACGACACGAAACCATAGATCATGTTTTGAAGAAATTTTTTGCAAGGACTGACTCAGGGATGGTCAACGCGAATGGAGACAAATGTTTGCAAATGAATGGTTTGTTTGACTGTCCTCTTGAACACATAATGACACTGCAGATGGTTTGGTGATAGTTTTCATAAGCTAATACCCAGAAACCTACTGAAGACTTTCAATGTGGTTTTATTAACTGATAGGCAAAGGATTTCCCAACCGAGGTGGAAGTGCAACAAAAAGTGTCATGTTCAAGAGTGGTATAATGCTTTCATAAATCAAAGTGTAACAAATGAATCTGTTTTCTCTCTTTACCCCCACCATTTCTGGCAAGTACCTCTTTATTTTTGACAAGCTTGAGGAGGATAACATTTGCTTGTTTATAAGCTCATCCTTCGGATGAGTCCAATTTAGTTTAAAATTGAACCCTAAGAAGGAGTGGTCCATTCCTGTTTGTAATCGACAGGTCCTTTATTGTTAAATTTTAACGAGTCCATTATAGGAGAAACTCGATGTTTTTCATTTTTAGGGAGTCAAAATAAAAAACTTAAGAAAACTCCATGGGTGTAATTTTCATAAATTTAGTCTCTCAGGCCCGAAAAAGGATAAAATAATGAAAAAGAGAACTCTATTGACCATGATTAGTCAACGTATACCTTTTTCGTAAATATTCCATTTCAGTCCGGAAAAGGGGTAAACTTATACTGAAGGGACGACTGTTCATTTCCTTTAACGAGTTCGAATAGTCAAGTACTCGGAAATATTTTTATTTTTAGAGAGTCTGAAAAGGGCTTAAAAGAGGACTCCAAGGTTTTACTTTTTCGTAATTTTCAAGAGCTAAAAAGTGATAAAATTATAATCAGTAGTTTCACTTTTTCTGTAAATTTTAATGAGTTCGAAAAAGTGATAAAAATGTACTCATATGGCCGACTTTCAATTTAATTAATGAGCAGGAAAAGACGAAAATAACTTGACATTTTCGTGTGTTTTACGACAATGAAAGATAGCAAAATAATCTCAGGATTTTCATGATTTTAACGAGTCTTGAAAATAATAACCGAAATGGACTCAAGATAGGTTTCATTTTTATAAAAGCTTGAAACATAGGAAAAATTATGCTTGGGAAAGGGTTTGTTTCATTTTAATACAAGCTTGAAACGTAGGAAAACTATGTTTAAAAGTGTTGTGTTTCATTTTTACACAAGCTTGAAACAGAGAAAATTGTGCTTGAGATTGATTTGTTTCATTTTTACAAAAGCTTGAAACAAAAGAAAAATCATGCTTGAGATAATTTTTTAATGCCCCCCAAGAATAATTGCTAGAGTGCATGCCCCCCAGATTCATTCCATTCAACTAAATAGACTACTGGTAACTAATAGCTAGATGGAATGAAGGTTCATTTACGAGATCATACGAAAGACCTGACCTAAAACTATAAGAAAATTCTGCAAAAACTGAAATAACTAACCTAAATATACGACTTAACATTTGTGAGATCTAGTCAAAGACTCGACTCAATTAGCGGAGGATTTGTTTCATTTTTTAACGAGGTTGACACAGTAAAAGAACTGTCCTCAAATCTACTCTCTACAATCTACCTATATAACCTACTGATTCATTTTTTAATGAGGTTGACACAGGAAAATAACTGTCCTCATGGCCCACTGATTCATTTTTTTAATGAGGTTGACATAGTAAAAGGAACTTTCCTCTTGATCCACTGATTCATTTTTAACGAGGTTGACACAGTAAAAGGAACTTTCCTCATACCTGATTCATTTTTTTACGAGGTTGACTCAGCAACAGAAACCATCCTCAGAAACTAATTATTTCTAATCTATCAATCTACTCTCTACAATCTACCTACTAATTCATTTTTTAATGAGGTTGACACAGGAAAAGAAATTTCCTCATACCTGATTCATTTTTTAATGATGTTGACTCAGTAGCAGGAACTATCCTCGTAAGAATCTGTTTCATTTTTTAATGAGGTTGACACAGGAAAATAACTTTCCTCTTGGAAGCTTGTTTCATTTTTTTTAAACGAGCTTGACACAAGAAAAGGAACTATGCTCTTGGCTAATTGATTCGTTTTTTAATGAGGTTGACACAGTAAAAGTAAATATCCTCACTATGAGTTGATCATGGCTTCCAACTGGAAGAAACACATGTCAATGGACACACCTTGATCATGGCTTCCAAGAGGTCTTCATCAGAAGGAAAAATAGTTCTCTGGAAGGAACACATGTCAAGGGACTCAAAAGGGATAAGAACATCGTGTTCAAATAATCCCATAGAGCTTTCCATGTCAATTACCAGATCTAAGTCAAAGGAAGACGAGAAAACAGTGAGAGGCTTGCTTGCATCGGTAACTGAAAACATGGGACTGGTTGCCACATAATTAACCCGTGGCGGGGTAGATACTGTTAGCCCCCCATAAATTTTTTGACAAGAAAATAGGGGGCTAAATTGTTTTTGAGCCTTCAAGGAATGCGTTTCCCCTGAAAACACATCATCCTTGAAGCCTCCTTGTGCCTTTTGTCCTTTGATAATCCCCTCTGCTGATTCCCATTATAAAGCCTCTCTGTTATGAAGAAGAATGCCCAAAAGGCCCTTTTCCCTCTAATTTCACCCCCACTTAGCTTCTATTTTGTTTCCCCTTCTATTTCCCTTCTTACCTTTTCAAATCCCCTTTATATCCTTCCCCTACCCGTTGTTGGCCTTTTCCCCCCTTATTCCTCTATCGTTTCCCCTTCCTAACCTTTAAATCACATTGGAATGGGCTAAAACTCACTTTCTGACTTTGTAATAGGGCCTAGCCCCATTTCCGCTAAACATTAACCACTTCCCCGTAACCCTTTCCCATGAACAAGCGCTTAAAGCCTTGGGGGCCGATCGCAAAGCGCATATTGCAATTTCACATGTTCGTGTCCGATCGATCTATCGCAAATATTTGCGACGCGATCGACCAATCGCAGATCCACCCCTTTGCAATATCGCAAGCGCAAGGTTTCTGTTGGTGCCACTTATCCGCCCCTTTGCACTTTCCGCCTTTGCGATTTGCGATTTTCGTATTGGGTCCCACCTCGTATGATCTTTCCCTCGCGTTTCATTGCATTTCCTTCATTTCCTTTGTATTTCCTCCGTTAATCCAACCTTTTCATTTTTCATTAAACTTCAATAAATCACACTTTCCGCCTGATCGCATATCGCATATCGCATGTTATTTTTAAATGTTCCAATCGTCGCATCACAGCTCTGCCCGATCGCAATATCGCAATCACGGTTCTTTGCTCTGCGTTGCGATTCTACGCTCCGCTCCATCTCCCAATTGCAATTTGCGATTTGCGATCCGTACCTCGGGTCCCACATCCATGGCTCCGCTTCATTGTTTTTTCCCGTTTTTCTTTGTAATTTTCTCATGTAAAGACCTCTGGGCCTTTACACTATAACTGTTTCTTCCGCTGCTCTCAACTTTTCCACCACCGTTCCTCTGGCCTCCAAAGCATTTCTCCGCCACCACCGCCCGGGTTTTGTGACAAGTGAGTTCATTATGCAGGGGTCACAGAGAGGCCAATTCAGCAGCCAAACGAGACAGCAGAGACGGATTTGGGGGATTGGAGCCTGTAATTGGAAATTGAAAGTGATAATGCCGTGATCAAAGGATTAAGACTCAGCTTGAAGAATAATGAGCGCACCAGCAAGTCATAACTACGCTACCTAATAGCAGGACGTATTTTCTCTAGAGGTACACCTTCCTACAAGAAATCTTTGTGCCTCCTCGAGCCTTGAAGCGATTAATTACACTGATTGAAGCTCATTTAAGATAGTCAGGCGGCAGTTGGAGGTATGGAGAGAACTTGCAGATTTTCCACCCAGTTCATTTGTTCCAGAAGGCAGCACAGAGTTCCAGACTGCCGTAAGGACTTAAAGAACATATTAGAGGTCAATCTTGACCTGACAGAGGCCTCCAAACAGTCTACAAAGTACAACACGATGCCATTAAGTAGTATGGGCGTGAAACACTTCTGTTGTTCTGTATTAATGAGATCAATTCAATGTTCATCTACCTCTGTTTCTCTCTTCTCCTATAAGAGTCCCCAAGAATGATATGGTTGTTGATTGTTAGTGGTTGTTCGGCTGCATCCGTTGCTGTTAGGAGATTAATTCTGACTGTTAGAACAGTCTTGGGAGGGAGTAGCAGAGTAGTTGTATGTAATAGGCTGCGAGGAGAAATCTGGACTGTATTAGCCATTGAGCTCAATGTACATGACTGGTTTTGCATCAATTAATAAAATCACATTTCACAGGATCCTGGTCTATTACTATTGGTGATGTTTTTCTTACTTTGTTCATTACATTTCCATACTGTTTCATTTTCTTCTAGGCTCGCATCAGAAAAATGCCATAGGATTTACCCTTGTTAGGTACCCTATGTCTCTGCTCTCCTTGCCCTCAATGTTTTCCGTTGTATGTGTGATCTAAGAGTAGATTCAGTTAATCTAACCAATGCAGTGGTTCCATATGTTGCTGGCTGATGTATGAATTGTTGGGTTTGCTGCTTGGATGTTTCTTGCTGGCGTCAAAGAAGTGAAGGTTCAAAGTCCTTCTCTGATCTACAGACTCTAGCTTTGTAAACTTATCTCTGTTTTCCTTGGAGCATGCTAAAGCTGACCTGGAGTTAAATGACCTCTGGTCCGATCTATAAGCTGCTACTTTGTCCTTCCCTTAAGAGCTGCCTTTGAGTATGTCCAAGCAGGTCTAGAGTTAAATGACCTCTGGCCTGATCTATAGACAGAAATTGGGTTGCTTTCCTTCTTCCACCTTCTTCCCTTAATGTTTCATCCCACCATCTATCTAAAGGATCCTTTAGTATAGATGAATTTCCCTCTGAAAGCCTTGGCTAGTTGTTGCATGTAATTACCTTTCATGACTCCATAGCCCAATGGATGGCACTTTCTTGACCTATCCTCTCTGCTGAAACATCCTGCTGCTCTGTTCCTCCCCTTCCATTGCTTTCTCAGTCTATGATCTCATAACCAACCTAACAACCAACGAACCAAATCATTTAAAATCCCTCGTGCTTCATAACTAGCCTAATATCTCATTCCGAGCTTCAAAGATATATCATTCTTTGTTTTATTGGAGAGATCCCTCTCCGGGTCCAGGAGGGATAGATCCTAGGATCCCAAAGTGGTTTGATGTTGTCTTATCTTTTGGTATTTCCAAATCTGCCAAAATATAGGAACCCCAACAGATACCACTTTAGTATGAGGAACATTCAGGGACGTTGGATTATTGGTAGTCAAATCAAGACTAGAAAACGAAAGCTGGTCTACAGTCACAATATTTCCATTGTGAGGGAAAGACATCACACGAAAGAGTGTCGATATGACAACTTTCATTGCATAGACATAGTCTTTCCCAAGGAGTAAATTGAAATCCAAGGGGCGTCGAACTACCATAAGATCAATACAGACAGTTTTACCTTCCAAAGTAATAGAAAACTTAGGAAGGATCCCTAAAGGTTCACTAATGGTTCTGTTAAAAGCTTTCAGATTCTGTGTAACAGGCACAAGTTGAGGGGAACCCAAAGCTTTCCAAGCAATTGAGGATAAAATACTAATAGAAGTACCTTCATCTACATGTGGATGGCATATATTCTTACGACAAGCCTGCACAATTATTTGGAAAGGGATGGAAGAAGGAAGACGAGGTTTTGTCAGTCTATTCCAATAAAAGGAAAAGACCTATGTACTTGGAGGGGGTTCTGTAGAAACAGGTGAAATGCCCCCTGACATAGAAGAATCTGATGCAACAAGAAGAATCAGAGCAGTATGAAGTTCACTCTCTTCAGGGAGAGTGGGATCGACTGAATGTGAAATCGAAACGACCACTTGATCAACTAATGGATCATCAACCTGAGTGATATGAGTTTCACTCTTCAATGGAAGAGTGGGATCTACTATACTTGGAATTAGATCAATCCCTCCATCAGTTGATGGTAGGTTAGGAGAAATTTGATGGTAACCAGTTAGAAGTTATTGCTATGGAACAGTAAGGTTTTCCAACAATTTTGAGGCTTCATCCATGTGAGGGAAAATGTGAGTTTGATGACTCCCTAGATAAAAGCCACAAGAAACCTTGACCACCTTTTATCTGTGAACCTAAAGATCCCCGGTGTTAGGAATCTGTAATTTATTAGCAATATTGGCAGAGTCCAATTACAGAAACAACATCGTTTCAACCAACTTTTGGATTCTAGGATCTAGCCCTCCTGAATCCGGAGAGGGATCTCTCCAATGAGTGCAGAGATGGATTTGTCTTTGAAGTTTGGGGTAATGGTATTAGGCTAGTTATGAAGACCAAGGGTTTTGTTTTGTTTTTGGATGGTTGAACATGATTGATGTTAGAGGTGAAAAGTCACAAAGGTAAAGAGGTTCAAAGGTGATAGCTGTGCTGTAAAGATAAGTTTTGATCAGAGGAAAATGACTATGTTTTCAGTCCATTTGGCTATGGAGTCATAAGAGGATTTAATTGAAAGCAAATTAGGTTCAAGAGTGGTCTATGGGGCAAGTCATCTATGCCTAAGTATCTCTTTAAGGTTTGATTTATGGAATGGAGTGATACATCAAGAAAGGGAAATAAACAGATGCAGAAAACAAAGAGCAACCTAAGTTCTGATAAGTACTTTGAAACTAGTCATCTTTTGACATACACTTAAGAAAAACATAGAAGTAAACTAGGATCTGGTAAGTACTTTGAAACTAGCCATCCTTTGATACACTTCCAATAGAAAACATATGAAAAACAAAGGGAAACTTGAAGGCAACCTTTGGAGTAGAGACTAGCGTCGCTTCACCACAAATCCTCTCCTAAATTTTCTTTCTTTATTTGGTTACTTCCCAAGATACAATCATAGAGACAGCATTGTAATGGCCTTAAGATCTGGTAAGTACTTTGAAACTATCCAGCTTTTAACACATTCTAAGGGAAACAATCAAACATGTTATGCAAACAAGACTGGGACCAGGGCTTACCATATCTTCCTCAGTTCATCTTCACACAACATATATTGAAAGTAACATTCAAAAACAATATTTAGCTAAGAAAATAAGACGAGGGAACGCCAACATTCCTATGCATGAAATGAATTAAATCATTTTCAAATAACGCAGTGGGAAGAAAACATTTAAATAAAGATTTTTCAGCCAGAGAAGGCTACTAGTATATAGTAGGCCCTAACACTGTTTAAACTGTTATTTACAGAAGAAAATGAAACAAAATGAAAACAGGAATAAAATAACAAGTTACAATGAGAATAACATCACCGTCAACATAGACCAGGATCCCATAAATCAGCTTGTATTGATGCTCCAAACCAGTTACAATATTCAAGTCTAGTGTTTTAATTCATATTTCTTTCATAACCTAACTTATCTGTTACGAGCAGAGCTCCAAGAGCCAGTGAAATATTATTTACAATCAGGGATCTTCAGCTCAATTACATTACAATGCTTCAGAAATTACATCAACAACCAACCCCTCACTCATCTTCTACTGAAGTATTTATAGAAGGATAAGGAGGTGAGATCTGATAAAAGATCTCAAATACAATTAATATAAAGTTAATGTTTTCTTGGCCCTTTGGGAGGCTCAATGAAGAAACTGTACAGGTGTTTCACTGTATTAATTGGTTTACAGTTATGAATTAAGCTCGGTGGGAGATTTTGTTGACCTTTGAGGCTCTGTGTGATGCTAGGGTTACTCTGCAGACATCCTTTCATTAAATTCCTAGAAGAAATAACTCTTCGGCTACGTCGAGGAAAAATATCTGTCTCGATCAATAAATTATGTTCCTGATTGAATACTTTGAGGCACAGGTGGCACTTTAGTCGCTGGGAGGAATCAATTCGCCTCCATTTGTGGCGGCGGAGGGTTTTCCTGATAAAACACTTAAGGTTTTTCTTTAAAATGTGTTTTAGATTGGGGATTAGGCTTTTGATAACTGTCTTAGCCGTAATCCCCACTAATTTGTCCATCAATTCCCTGCTCTGGTTCATCCTGGTGTTCGACACTGATAATCTTTGACTGTGCATATTTCATGGTTTTCTTGCTGTCGTGTCGGGCTACGCAAGGTTTATAAGGCATCAATGCCTGGGAAAACATGGATGAAACGTGCATTCCAACCCTGCGGGTGATTTCCGTGGATGAATCAAGGACGGGAGGGTCGTCACCCTCCTTCCCTGAATCTTCTTTGGAAACCACGAAAAAATGATTTAAACCCTGCAAAATGCGAAAACTCATTAAAAAATCCTGCACTTATAGGCTTAACTGCATCGGAGGGTGTGTGGAGGAGCGTGGCCGTCGGATGGAATCATCTGACGGTTAGGATTGATTGGGGGAGATTATATAATAGGTGGAAAAGGATCAAATCTGAGTCGTTGATCGCGCATGATCGACGGTCGGGAGCGGGAAATGGAAATTCAGCGGCGGGGAATCGTTGACTGGGCAACGGAATCGGGCAACGCAATATGGGCCGTCGATCTGCAGATCAGATCGACGGCGGGGATTGATTTACTGCTGTACGAGGGCCTGTTTATCGCGCGGGCACTTTTGTTAACCATCAGACACTTTCGAAGAGTGATAGCGGTTGGATGAGTGGGCCCAGATCGAAAGGCGGAGATCAATTTCGCTGGACATCCTGGTATGAACTATAACGTGCGATGGACGACGATTGCATGATGGTTTTCAAATCGTACAAGGGACACGCATCACACAGCGTATGGAATTGTTGGCCAATGGAAGAAAACAACTTTTGGCCCGAAGGCGTTGCGAAAGATACAACCGGTTTTGGGTAAACAGCGCACGGGAGGTGGGGACCACGGGAAGATGCGCTCCGCACCGTCCGATCTGCGGGGCAGATCGACGGTCGAGATCGCTCCAAAATTCATACGGGCGGAAAACTTTGGAAACATATTTTAAACCCCAAAAACACGAAATAACAAAGGTTTTCAATGTTTTGGGCAGAGAAATATTATTGGAAAGGATAAGCGCCCGCGAGGTTTAGCAGATGGTTCTGGCGCTCGGGTGCATAGACGAAAAAAGGGTTGGAGGCTTAGCCCAAGGGGGCTTAAGCCCAAAACATAGGAAATACATATTTTCTATGGTTTTTGAATGTTTTTTCAAAGGAAACGAAGGTTCCAATAAGGCTAAGAAGGGGTCTTAGACCTTATAAAATGGATTTTGATGAGGGGGAAATAGCAGAAACATGGAAATGAGGGATTTTCATGGGGAATGGAGGGATAGAAGAGGAGGTTAGTTTTGAGGAGAAGGAAGGGGAAAGGGATGTTTGCAGTAGTATTTTACTTTGGATTTTTGTAGGATTTCAGAGGTTTTTAGGATGTAAAATAGCAGTGTGGGAAACTGGACAGAGGTATGAGGCCTTTAAGAGTCTTCAAGAGCCAACAGTTTTTAATAGGGAAAAATTGTTCCTTGAAGGCTCAAAACATATTTAGCCACCTTTAGTATAATCAAATTTTTACAGGTGGCTAATAGTGGCTCCACTTGGGGATGGTGCCTTCTTGAAGGCATCAAGAATTTAGACTTGATTTCTCTGGGAGACTGACTCGTGCTTGATCCATTATTTTCTCTTCTTCTGCTAGATGATCTTGCTTTGCTACAGAAAAATAATATCAGTTATGAAAAAATAATGGACTTCATCAATACAACTTTCTACCTACCCAATCCTACTGAACTAAAATTTTTTCTTCATCAGAGTGCACTTGGATTGGCAAACTCTTTTCACAACATATTATTCTTTTGAAAGCATAAAAACTAATCTAATTCTACTCCTTATTTTTCCCTGAACTCAGATTAAACAGTTGAGCTCAGATATTTCTCTACCTAATCTACTGTCTGTTGGGATTAAACTGTCCAACAGACTTCTATTCTCTAAATTCTACGACAAAAATTTAAAAACAGTCAAGTCAAGATTAAGTTGTTTGACTTGCTGTGATCTATGGCATAAAGACAAGCTGCACATAGATTATTATTTGCTGAAAATCAAAAGTCAAAATGGAAGGCTTGAGATCTGGAAGTTTCTCATCATGGCCTTCTCCTTTCTTCGCAGCTCTATTTTTTCTTTTGCTTGAGCTGTCTCTTCCTTGTTCTCTGATTCAGATTTTGGGAAAATTAGAACCAGTTTTTCTCTTTTTTGACTCAGAAGATAAAACAATTTTGAGTCATCTCTTCGCTTGGAAATTCAGGTTCAGGTTTTGCACATGTTTGAACCTTTCATTTCTATCCTAATCTACCTACCGATAAGCCAAGATTAAACAGTTTGGCCAATCGAATTCACTATCCTATCAGCAAAAAATTTAAAGGCTAATTAGTCAAGATTAGGCAGTTTGACTAACTAGAAGTGTGTTTTTCAGTAGTGGCATTTAAGCTTGCACACTTTCAGATTTGTTTCTCTTTTTGGTATGGGGCTATACCTTTATTGTTTTGAAAATCTGCCCTCTTTTCTTCTTTTCCTTTGTTTTTGTATTTTTGATTTTTCATAACTTTGAATGCAATGGTGAATGGAATATTCATGATGGAAAAAGATAAAAAGGCTTTAAAACAACAAATGGATCAGGAGAAGTAATGCTTAAGCATACTGCCATTGACAGGACCCCCAAACAATTCTGTTCCATCTAGCTCCTGTAAGAAAAATGCATTATTACCAGCAACTAAATGAATAGAGTAAGGGCCAAGCCACAGGTTATCAAATTTTCCATGCTTGCCCTTTTCTTCCCTCCTTGAGTCCCACTTTAAAACTTTGTCCCCAATCTTGAAATTCTTGGCCTTTGTTCTTTTGTCAAAAAGCTTTTTGATGCTGTCCTATTTGTGTAATGCTTTGTTATACACTTCCTCTCTGTTCTGCTGAAGATGAATGGTCTGATTTATTCTTCTAATCATGTCATTTTCTTCAGTCTGCAACTCTTGAATGAACTTCATTACTGGTACACCAAGGCTTTTAGGAAAAATTGCATCTGCACCATACACAAGCTAGAAAGGTGACATACCAATAGATTTCTTCAAAGTTAATTTGTCAGCCCAAAGTGCATGGACCAGCTTTGTGTGCCAAGAATTTTTTTTGTCCTCCAACAGTTTCTTGATTATGTTCACTAAGCTTTTATTGGAAGATTCTGCAAGTCCATTACCTTGAGGGTAATATGCTGTGGAATGCCCCAATAATATCTGATATCTATGACAGAAGTCAACCATCCTCTTTGATCCAAATGCTGCTGCGTTATCGGTGATAATTTTGGTAGGACATCCAAATCTGGAGAGAAGGTTAGTCTCCATAAATTTTATGATAACTGAATCATTGGCCTGCCTACAAGGAATGGCTTCCATCCACTTAGTGAAATAGTCTGTGGCAGTAAAGATCCACCTATGCTGGGCAGAAGATGGTGGATGGATCTCTCCTATGAATTCAAGTCCCCACTGTTGAAAAGGAGCTTCAACAGTGATTGGATGCAGAGGAAGGGGTAGCAATTTTCTCTTGCCTTCAAACAGTTGGCATTTATGGCAAGTAGTGGTCATCTTGCGTATATCAGGAAAAAGAGTAGGCCAATAGAAACCAGCCCTCAAAATTTTGTTGGCTGTTGACTTCCAGTACAAATGACCGCCACACTCGCCTTCATGGAATTCCCGCTTAACCTTCTCTGCATCAAACTCAGGCAAACATTTAAGCAATATACCACTTGCATTTTTCCAATAAAGACATCTATCTATAATGCAGTAGTTTACTGCTTTCAGCTTCAAGAACCTTGCCTTTATTTTTGATAAACCAGGAGGTGTATTTAAATTAAGAAAAACATAAACAATATCAGCATACCAAGAGGAATTCATGAAATGGTTTTCAACAATGGGTGTCGAGATTTCCTCTTGATCATCTAAAGCGTTAATCATATGAATATCAAGAACTTCACAATTTGATTCAGCCATTAATCTAGCTAGACCTTGGCCTTTGATAAGCTTAGTGGGTTTTATCTCTAAATCATATTCAAGGATGATAGCAATCCACTTACATCTCTTACCATCTGGGTCCTGTGTTAGAATGTCTTTAATCACCGAATTTGGGACAAAGGCAATGATGTGTGAATGAAGAATGTATACTCTGAAGTCTTTCAAAGCTTTAACCAAGGAAAAAGCTTGTTTCTCCATGATGTTATACTTCAAAGGGGCATCCCTCAATGCCTTGCTAAAGAATGCAATAGGCTACTCTTGTCCTTGTGGATTTTTCTGTAAAAGGACAACAGCTATGGTATGTTCTGATGCAAATGAAAAAATATAAAAATATTTTGAAAAATCAGGACTTATGAGAACCCGTGTTTTGGTTAATGCTTGTTTCACCAGTTCAAAGGATGTATTTGCTTCCAAGGTCCATTTTACCCCTTGCTCCTTCTTCAACATATTTGTGATATTCCTAAGGAGCTCAGCCAAGTTGGGGATGAACCTTCTCAAAAAGTTAATCTTTCCAATGAAAGACTGAAACTCTTTGATGTTTCGAGGATGAGAGATTTGCAATATGGCCTCAATCCTCTTTGGATCAATCTTTATACCCTCTTCTGAAATAATGTGCCCAAGAATTTTTCCTTCTTGGAGACCAAATAGAGTCTTCTTAGGGTTTAAAGATATTCCAAACTTTCTACATCTCTCAAGAACTGTTCTTAAATGCTCTAAATTCTCTTCATCTGTTTTTGAAAACACAGTTACATCATCAAGATAGATAATGATGAAGAAGCCTAGTTCCTCCGAGAATGCTATGTTCGTGGCTCTTTGAAAGGTTGCTCCAGCATTCATTAGACCGAAAGGAATTTTCACATACATGAAAGTGCCCCGTGGTGTAGTAAAGGTTGTCTTTAATTGATCAGCAGGGTGTACTAAAACCTGATTGTACCCTGAGTAGCCATCAAGCAAAGAAATTCTTTTAGATCCTACCACCCTTTGTAAAATATGATCCATTTTTGGTAAAGGGTAGTTGTCCTTTAATGAAGCCTTGTTTAAATTTCTAAAATCTATACAAAGCCTGATTTCTCCAGTCTTCTTCCTAACAGACACCAGATTAGATACCCATTCGGAATATCTAATAGGGACAATAATACCAGCATCACACATCTTCATGATCTCCTTCTTGACCAAAGGCAGCTATACAGGGTTTATTCTGCGCAGTTTCTGTTTGAATGGTTTTTGGTTTTCTTTAAAAGGGATTTTGTGCTGTATTATTTCAGTGTCATAGGATTTAAGATCTTCATAACTCCATGCAAAAACATCAAAAAATTCTTTGAACAACCCTATGTATTTGAATTTAATGTGAGCTGGCAATGTCTTGGACAGTTTGATCATTTTCGGTTTTTCCTTACTGCCTATGTTGCACTCCTCCACTTCAGTCTCTACAGGTTCCAGTTTAGGTTTTTTGGCCACATCATTAAAATCAAACAACTCTTCCAAAGGTGTTAGACCACTTGGAAAACTTACATTTTTAGAATGCAGAGTTTCTAATTCTTTTGTTTCTGATTCTGCACTCAATTTTGTTTCGTTTCTAAGTTTTCTAGTCTAAAGGTTAATATTGACAAGCTCAGGAGAAGGTTCTTCTTCACCAAGAAAATTTTCTTCACTGCAGTCTGTATCATAATCTGAATCTGAACTATGCAGTTCAAATTCATTTTTGAATTGCATGAAGTCTTCTATTTGTTTATCTCCTTCAAACACCTACGAATATTTTTCATTATCAGGCACAGTTGGTCTAAATTTTATCTGAGGTGAAGAATCTTCGGTCTCATATGGTGTTAGACATGTCCTAGCTACAAAGGCTAAATTGTGGGCTATAAGATTTCTTTTTCTCGGGACAAAACTCAGTGTGGATTCCTCAAATGTTTTCAAAAGAACCATGACATCATTCTGATAGGCCCTAAGTCTAGGATGATTTGCGTTATATTCCCCATTGACTTGCCTAATAATTAACTCAGAATCCCCATACAAATTGATTTTCTTGGCTCCTAACTTTTTCAGCAAATGTAAGCCTAAGAGCAGGGATTCATACTCCGCTATGTTGTTGGAACACTGAAAGTTTAATTTACATGAAATTCATTCTGTGTGCTTGCTTTCAGTGTTGCGGATCTAGACACCTGCACCAGCATTAGTTCTAGTGTAGGAGCCATCGAAATACATACTCCATAGAGGACTATTCTCAATTTCATCTGTTTGGTGAATGTCCTTTTCAACTAATGTGCTTTCGGGTGTTTCTTGAATATCATCACTTAGTTGTGTTTGTTTTGATTCCTCAAGTTTTTCAATATGTTGAGGGATGTTTTCTTCATTGTCAAGCTTTAAAAACAATGGACTCATGACTTGTAGATTAAGACCTGTGTTCTTTTTGCTAATGTTTTCAAGTGTAGAAAACTGTTTTGACAGTTCAGTGTTTTGTTCCTCTTCCTCCATATCGGCCATTAATCCTGTTAACGTGATTTTCTCGGTGAGTGTTTCATCATTAAACATGATAAAAGAATCAAGGCCTGTACTTACATAATACAGAGGAGAGTTTTTAGGTCTGTCTTGACTTGTGACTGTGTTTTGCATATGGGACTCCCTGTAAAGTCTTCTAGTTTGATTGAAAACAGGGATAGTCGCATAGGTCATGTCCATTTGCATAGTCCCCTGTAACTTAGCCCCCCAGGATCTTGATAATAGCATTCCATACTTTGGGGGGACATCAGCCACAACAACATCCATAACTAAGCATTTGGCTGGAATCTGGGCTAAGTTGACACAAAGGTCTTTGATCAATCCTAAACACTTGACTCTTCTTGAGTAAAAAGAGTAAAGATATTTATAAGGTCGGGTGATTTCAAGACCCAGGCTCTCCATTACAGCTTTTGGCATTAAATTATGAGAAGCGCGTGAGTCATGCATAGCGTTGTGTAGAATTTTGTCATGAACGTTCAAACTTACATAAAAGGGAGGGACGGGTCCCTCTTGAAACTTACCTTTAATCTTTGGACCAAAAATAAGCTCTGGCTGGTCGTCATTTAGATTGAGTGTATCCTCATTTTCTTCTATGTTCAAAGCCTTCAAAATTTTGGACCTATATACATGTTGGGCAGCTAACTTAGTCAAAGGGACATAAATTTTGATCTTTAAGATTTCCTGTTCCAGGCTGAAAGGGAAATGATTCTTTAAGGTGTTGTTTTCAGCCCTATTTACTGCCACTCTATCAGCAACAACAACTTGCTGATTTGTTTTATCTACAGTTGACAAAATGGTTGTAAAAGGAGTACTAGCTGAAGTGTTAGTACTACTAATTTTTGCACTCTGTTTTTCAAGATTTTGAGTGTCTCTCTTTACCTTTACCAAAATTAACATCCACCGTTTTGTCCTTTTGTTTGACAGTTTTAAGCTTGGTTGCAGTGCTATTTTGAGAAGATTTGTCAGAGGTTTTGGTGCTGGGGGTTTGCTGACTGGTTTTGCTTCTAAGGTCATATTCTCTTTGAGTCTCTATGATGACATTAATTATGTCTTGATAATGATTTTCGTCATCATCTCTTTTGTCATCATAAGGTGTGTATAGACCTTGTTTCTTATCATAATGAATCTCAAAGTCATCATTATCTACCTCCAGCATGTTTATATCATTATCCTCTGTTATTTCATCTATTTCTTCAACCTCACTCACATAGTTTTGATGAAAGGGAGGAGTGATCTGTTGATCATCTTCTCTGGGTCTGTTTGGAGGTTGGTTCCTTCTTACATTCTGATTCTGGTTTTGGTTTCTGTTTTGAGGAGTAGTTTGGTTTTGACTGGGTTGTGCTCTCTCAAGAATGCTCATTTTCTTCATCATCTCCTCCATAATTTTCTCCAGTTTTGAGTTTGAAGAAGAAGGTGTATGTTCCTCTCTAAAATATACTCTCTTCTTGCTCTTCATTCATGCTCTTTTCTCCATCAAATTTACTTCAACAGAAAGAGCACCCCTTTGCATATCTTCAAGAGTTGCAAAGTCTCTTTCTCTCAGCGAATAGGTCATATCAGAATCAAATCCTTTAGGAAATTTGTTTAAGGCTGAGCCCTGTGGAGGTTTTAGTTCCGGGGAGAGTGCATTATACACACTGTTAAATCTAGTGCAATAAGCTTGTACACTTTCCCCTGGGTTCCTATGAAGATTGTTATAGTCAGCAAGAACTTGGAGAGGATTATTCTTTACTTCCCATTTGTTTAAGAATGTCTGATGGAAACCTTGGAGATCGTTAATACTACAGGGGGCTAAGCCTTTAAACCATTTTCTTACTTCTCCCCCCAAACTTTGAGCAAATAGTCTAATCTTGACAGAATCATGATCAATTTCATTTCTTTCAAAGTAGTCATTCATCTTATCCACATGTTGTGATGCAGTTATAGCATTGCTAGCATCATACAATGGGATTTTGGACTGATAGTCCTGTGGAAGGTTGACTAGTGGTATAGGGAGGGCTAAGGGAGCATACCATGCTGCCATGATATGTGGTGGGGGTGGGTTTACAAGGGGTGGATTAACAAGAGGAGGTGTGGGATGAAGTGGAGTGGCTTGAATAGTGGATGAAGGATGAACAGAGGTGGATGGAATAGCGGTAGATTGCTGAGCTGATCTTGGATGAGATACACCTAAGTTAAGAATAAAATGTAAATTAGGAGGCGTTGTCCCTCTTCTACCAAAATGTTCACTTGTTTCAGGAGATGAAAGTGAAGACTCAGAATCTAGCTGATCTAAATCACCAAATGACCTAGTCCTAAAGGGATTAACTAGTTCAGTTTGTGATTGTTGTAGAGCTGAAAGATTTCCAGGGACTGAATTAGCTCTTAGGGGTGATATGAAAACAGTTGAATATTCTATATTAGGAGACTTCCTAAGGATTCTTTCCGGGTTATCAACTATCTCAGGTGGATCAGGGTCAGGATGGGCTCTAGTGTGAATCTTTCTAGGAGCCACTATGCTGTGTTTTTAGACCCAAATAATAAGAAAAACTCAACCAAATATGACAATCTTTGAGAGGTCAACTAATCTTTTTTCACAATTTTAATCCTATAGTCCTCTCATTGAGTTTGAAAGATATTATAAGGATAAGGGTTCTTCCCAGTGGAGTCTTAAGGTCTGTTCAGAATTGTGGAGTTGCCAGGTGAAAAGTTTAGAGTGTTTTCAAAGAGATACACTGTCCACTACAGTGCTTGCGAAACATCCTTTTTCAAGGATATCCCGAAACACAACAAAATCTAACCAGAGATTGGCTAGAGGGGCATTCAGCAGATATGTCACCCTTAAAAGAGGATGAGATCCGGAGGCTACCTGGCCCTCTCTAGACTCTGTCTAAGAGTATAGGGTAAAACACAACAAAGGTAAGTGAAATGTAAGAGTAAGTGTTTGACAACCAATCTGAAATGTTTTTGGTATTTTCTAAGTTATTTTTATTTGCGTGGTTTCTAAGAATGTCCTAACTTTGTTTCAAAACTTAGCTACGGTTATGAGACAAAGGCAGTCTACTCTTATGGCTAAGCTAGCTGATTTTTCAAGGTTAGATAAAGTCTTATGAGAATCCTAGGGTTGACCTAGATTGTCACTAATTCAAACAAGTTTCATCATGATAACCATTTCTTGGTAGTGCTTGAAAAGGCTGCTTTTTACTCTCAAAGTTTTGTGTGAAAATCAAGGGAAAATGAGATGAAAACTCAACTCAATCCCTAGCAGAGTCGCCAAAAATGTTAGGAATCTGTAATTTATTAGCAATATTGGCAGATTCCAATTACAAAAACAACATCATTTCAACCAACTTTGGGATTCTAGGATCTAGCCCTCCTGAATCTGGAGAGGGATCTCTCCAATGAGTGCAAAGATGGATTTGTCTTTGAAATTTGGGGTAATGATATTAGGCTAGTTATGAAGATCAAGGGTTTTGTTTTGTTTTTGGATGGTTGAACATGATTGTTGTTAGAGGTGAAAAGCCACAAAGGTAAAGAGGTTCAAAGGTGAGAAGTTGCAAGCAAAAGAGTAAGTTTTGATCGAGAGGAAAATGACGGCAGGTTTTCAATCCATTGGGCTATGGAATCATAAGAGGATTTAATTGGAACAACAAGAGGCAAGAATGGTCCATGGGGCAAGTCATCTATGTCTAAGGATATCTTTAAAATTCGATTTATGGAATGAATTGATACATTAAAAAGGGAAAATAAATAGATGCAGAACAAAGAGCAGCCCAGGATCTGGTAAGTACTTTGAAACTAGCCAGCCTTTGACCAGGCACTTAAGAAAGACATGAAAGAAAACTAGGATCTGGTAAGTACTTTGAAACTATCTAGCCTTTGATACACTTCCAATAGAAAACATACAAGCACTAAGGGAAACTTGAAGGCAACCTTTGGAGTAGAGACTAGCGGGCCAGGCTCACCACAAATCCTCTCCTAGCTCTTCTTTACTTGGTTACTTCCAAGACAATCACAGAGATAACACAGAATGGCCTAAGATCTAGTAAGTACTTTGAAACTATCCAGCTTTTAACACATTCTAAGGGAAACAATCAAACATGTTATGCAAACAAGACTGGGACAAGGGCTTACCATATCTTCCCCATTTCATCTTCACACAACATATACTGAAAGTAACATTCAAAAATAATATTCAACTAAGACAATAAGATGAGGGAATTCCAGCATTCCTATGCTTGAACTCAATTAAATCATTTTCAAATAACACAGTGGGAAGAAAACATTTAAATAAACATTTTTCAGCCAGAGAAGGCTACTGGTATACAGTAGGCCCTAACACTGTTTAAACTATTTTTTACAGAAGAAAATGAAACAAAATGAAAACAGGAATAAAATAACAAGTTACAATGAGAATAACATCACCATCAACATAGACCAGGATCCCATAAATTAGCTTGTATTGATGCTCCAAACCAGTTACAATATTCAAGTCTAGTGTTTTAATTCATCTTTCTTTCATAACCTAACTTATCTGTTACAAGCAGAGCTCCAAGAGCCAGTGAAATACTATTTACAATCAGGGATCTTCAGCTCAATTACATTACAATGCTTCAGCAATTACATCAACAACCAACCCCTCACTCATCTTCTACTAAAGTATTTATAGAAGGATGAGGAGGTGAGATCTGATAAAAGATCTCAAATAAAATTAATATAGAGTTAATGTTTTCTTGGCCCTTTGGGAGGCTCAATGAAGAAACTGTACAGGTGTTTCACTGTATTAATTGTTTTAGACTTATGAATTAAGCTCGGTGGGAGATTTTGTTGACCTTTGAGGCTCTGTGTGATGCTAGGGTTACTCTGCAGACATCCTTTCATTAAATTCCTAGCAGAAATAACTCTTCGGCTACGTCGAGGCAAAATATCTGATCCCGATCAATAAATTCTATTCTTGATTGAATACTTTGAGGCACAGGTGGCACATTAGTCGCTGGGAGGAATCAATTCGCCTCCATTTGTGGCGGCGGAGGGTTTTCCTGATAAAACACTTTAGGTTTTTCTTTAAACTGTGTTTTATATTGGGGATTAGGCTTTTGATAACTGTCTCAGCCGTAATCCCCGCAAATCTGTCCATCAATTCTTTGCTCTGGTTCATCTTGGTCTTTGACACTGATAATCTTTGACTATGCCTATTTCATGGTTTTCTTTCTGTCGTGTCGGTCTGCGCAGGGTTTATAAGGTATCAATGCCTGAGAAAACATGGATGAAACGTGCATTCCAATCCTTCAGGTGATTTCTGTGGATGAATCGAAGACGGGAGGGTCGTCACCCTCCTTCCTTGAATCTTCTTTGGAAACCACGAACAAATTATTTAAACCCTGCAAAATGCGAAAACTCATTAAAAAATCCTACTTTTATAAGCTTAACTACATCGGAGGGTTTGTGGAGGAGCGTGCTTGTCGGATGGCATCATCCGACGGTCAGGATTGATCGGGGGAGATTATATAATAGGTGGAAAATGATCAAATCTGAGCCGTTGATCGCGCATGATCGACGGTTGGGAGCGGGCAATGGAAATTCAGCGGCGGGGAATCGTTGAATGGGCAACGAAATCGGGCGACGCAATATGGGCTGTCGATCTGCAGATTAGATCGATGGCGGGGATTGATTTATTGTTGTACGAGGGCCTGTTTATCAAGCGGGCACTTTTGTTAACCATTGGAAACTTTCGAAGAGCGATAGCGGTTGGATGAGTGGGCCCAGATCGAATGGCGGAGATCAATTTCGCTGGGCATCCTGGTACGAACTATAACGTGCGATGGACGATGATTGCACGACGGTTTTCAAATCATACAAGGGACATGCGTCACACAGCATATGGAATTGCTGGCCAATGGAAGAAAATAGCTTTTGGCCCAAAGGCGGTGCGAAAGATACTGTTGGTTTTTGGAAAACAACACACGAGAGGTGGGGACCACGGGAAGACGCGCTCCGCACCATCCGACTGCAGGGCAAATCGACGGTCGAGATTGCTCCAAAATTCATATGGGCGGAAAAATTTGGAAACAGATTTTAAACCCAAAAAACATGAAATAACAAAGGTTTTCAATGTTTTGGGCGGAGAAATATTATTGGAAAGGATAAGCGCCCGCGAGATTTAGCAGACGGTTATGGTGCTCGGGCGCATAGACGAAAAAAGGGTTGGAGGCTTAGCCCGAGGGGGCTTAAGCCCAGAACATAGGAAATACATATTTTCTATGGTTTTGGAATGTTTTTTCAAAGGAAATGAAGGTTCCGATAAGGCTAAGAAGGGGTCTTAGACCTTATAAAATGGATTTTGATGAGGGGGAAATAGCAGAAACATGGAAATGAGGGATTTTCATGGGGAATGGAGGGATAGAAGAGGAGGTTAGTTTTGAGGAGAAGGAAGGGGAAAGGGATGTTTGTAGCAGTATTTGAATTTGGATTTTTGTAGGATTTCAGAGGTTTTTAGGATGTAAAATAGCAGTGTGGGAAACTGGACAGAGGTATGAGGCATTTAAGAGTCTTCAAGAGACAACAATTTTTAATAGGGAAAAATTGTTCCTTGAAGGCTCAAAACATATTTAGCCACCTTTAGTATAATCAAATTTTTACAGGTGGCTAACAACTGGTTGATGGATCAATAGAAAGTTGATGAGATTTTTCTGACCACGCTTCCAAGACTTTTGGAATACCAGGACAATTGATAAGGAAATGGTCACCCTTACAAAGCTTGTAAGAGAATTTGGGTTTAAAATGCTTGTTGGAGGTTTCTTCAACACTACTAACACTTACAGCCATGGTTGTTTGGTTGAAATCTTTCTTATCTTGCTTCTTCTTCTTCCTCCCTTTCTTCTTCTTCTTAGTCACCTGGTTATTAGTGTCAAGGATTTTACCAAGCGAAGAGGAAGAAAGGGAGGAAGAAAAATTGGGTGAAGAAGTTAAAGGGTCAGCATAAGTTTGGTGATGTTGAGATGGTGAACTCTGTTGAGGTGAAGCATTTGGTTGAGGTGGAAAAATTGGAGTATTCGGGGCCAACGAAGTTGAAAATAACCATATCGGTAAACCTATTGTAAATCCAGGTAATGACAATGTAGCCATATAAGGAGGACCAACATTTCCAAAGAAAGGAAAAGTACTAGGATTCACGTTAAGAGGGATTCCTTGGTTGGTAAATTCCAGAACAATTGCCATTATATTCAACTTCAGTGAATTTTATTAACAATTTTAAAACTAAAATTAACAATTCACAATTCACACCTAAACAATTGAAATTCACAATTCACACCTATGGTCTCTAAAATTAAAAACAAACAAATGAACACATGCTATCAAATATAGGAGTCAAACCACACACAAACAGTAGATTCCCACACTAAAAACACCAGTTGGTGATGAAATCCAACATCGTAGAATTTTAATGCAGAAATGGCGGCTGGAACAATTACCCCAACAACCTGCTTAATGAAACAGATCGGTGCAATTTTCTCCACTATGCCATCTCGAGTGAAGAGAACCCTCCGTAGAGTCCAAGTGAGTCTAGCCGACGTCTGTTCCATGTATAGTGGCATCTTCCCTCCACCACCACCTTGGGAAAAAATCCTATAGATTATGGAAACAAATATTACCAACAGAAACAATTATACCTAGGGGAACAGTCTAAGATCTGACACACACGCAAGGGAAAAGTAACAAAGGTCAATCCCCTTGAAGGCTCCTTGACATAATCCAAGGTATACCAACAAGTGACCCTAGGCTTCTTGACAATGGTCAATTTGAGGTTTACCGTTGTTAATACGTGTATATCTTCTATCGTTCCCAATGAGGAAGGATTGATTACCTCACTGGTTCGGATATGATCTCATGCTTGACTCCTTTAGGAGGAGCTTCCCAGATCATACATGCTACTATTGGAATTTTTCCTACCGCAAGATCGACTAATTGTTTTTTTTACTGTCTTGGAGAGTTAACTAAAACCTATTCCAAGACACTAGCCTAAGCTAAGTTGGTGGAAAGAGCCCTAAAAATGTAAAAATTTCTAGATGAATTTTAATTAAGCGTTGTGTTATTTGGGCTATTATTAATCAAAGGGTAAATGGATATGAAACCACTGGTGTTATGACCCAACCCAAAACTGAATGCAATCGAATATGATAATGTGATCTTTTCAATTCGATGAATCCTAACTAAATTAGGGAGAGAGTTTCCATTCACTTCCAACAATGCAAAAAATTAATCAATAAGAGAAAATATAAAAAATTCTCTAATGCACTAATTTCATCAAAAAAAACTAATGCTAATCAATTCCAATACAATTTTTTATTTTTGTGTTTTTAAAACAAGCATAAAAACATGTAACATAAAATCAAAGGAAAACTGACCTAAATCTATGATTGGTTTTTCAGAATGTAAACTATGCAGTTGTAATCTATGCACATTTTTCATTCATATTCTGAAAATGAGAATTCTAATTAAGCCAATGTGATCTATGCAAGAGAATTCTCAAACACAAGATGATTCTAATGTAATCTAAGAACCAATCAAGTGTAAGTAAAGAAAATTGGGTGAGAGTTCCAAAGATAAAAAAATAAAAACACTCAAAGGTGATTAACACTCATTACTCAAGAAAATTACGGAGATGACTGCACTGTGTGTGAATGCAAGTGCAGAGATCAGAAAACTTCAAGAAAAAAAACGTTTTCAAAAATTTTCAAAGTACAGAAAAATTAAAATAAGCCACCCAAACCAGTATACATCAATCAAGAACCAGAAAAATCATTTTATCAAGTCAAAACAAAAGGAAAACCAAAAATCCAATCATTCCCCAGTCGGGTCACCAATTTGTTGGATGGATAAGTCGTTCTTGTGGACAAGACAGACCTCCCAAGTGTCCTACAGACAGCTAGCAACAAACGGACAATTAAATCTATCTTTATCTAGATATATTGGGATTCATAATTAAATGCTATAACGGCTTAATGATCCTACCTTTGATCCAACGCTTGTTTGTAGTAGTAGTCCTTCAGTCACCCGAAAGAGTTGCCTTCGAAGATCTGCAATCACAAACAAAAAAACATCAAATAGCACCTACATAGCATATATTCATAAATAATATCTATTATGGTGATCAAGGAATCCATAAAATAAACCAATCAATTGACAACTTATTGAGAAAAACGGACTTATTTGTATTAACTTAAATAAGAAGAGCCTTACAACCGTGTCTGCCTTGATGTCATACAGACCTTCTTGGGGTCTGAAGTAGGAATCTCCTTTACTCTAACAAGCCTTGCACTCTTCCAACCAAGATACATACAGGTATGTAATCTTTCCCACATAAAATCTCAGCTAAAGGGTCTAAGCTCCAACAGCACTTCACTTTAAATAATACTAAAGCTTGAACTCATCAATTCTAACCCTTTGAGGTTGCCCTATGCCTCTTTTTATAGTGAAAGAGAGGAAGTTATAGCTCCAAACAAGAAGGGATAGAATCCCTCTTCAAAGAGATTAGCTCCTTACATCAAGGGGTTAGCTCCTTAATGGATGGGATGCATGAACCTGAAAAGAGCGGACTTTCCACCACAGGAATGTTTCTAGAAGCTTCCAAAAATGACTCAAACTAAGCTTCTAGATTTTACTTGTGCCTTTTTTTACCTTTTACAGGGCTCCGCATTTTTAATGAAGAAAAAGTACGGTACGTACTGTAGTTTTCCTTTACAAAAGGTGCGGTACTGTAGGTAAAGCTAAGAGAAAGTGTAGTACAAGTGTTTTAAGGACTTTTATGAGCTTTTCTCTTATTTTAAAGGCTTGATATTAGGAACTGATGTGTTTATACTTGCAAGGGAGAAATGTATGAGTGATAATGAGCTCATACAGACAACAAAACGTCAAGGTGACAATTTTCAGTGTAACAGTAGGAATTAGGCTTTTGGAATTTTTTTTTCAGAGCATCCTTAATATCTTGAATAGATGCGCTTCCGTTTTGAGATAGGTATTGCATGTACCAGTCCAGAGATCTCTCTTCGAAAGCTAGTGATAGCTACGCCCTTTTCATAGTATCACTTGTCACACACCTTGAGTAGTCCATACTGAGTCTGTAACAAACTAAAACTGGTCCATGTCCTCACCCCCCACACCCTTGAAGGTAGGTAATTTCAAGTGCGCTGCCATATCCTCTTCTGGTGGTGTTTCGGGCAAGGTTTTCTTCTTATGTGGTTCTGATGGTGGTGTAGCTTGTGGAATTTTTTCAAATGCTCCTCTTAGTGGGCTATAGATAGATCTATCCCCTTCTTGATTGGTTTGATAGTACTTACTGCTTCTTGTTGTACTTTTTTCTAAACTAGAGATCATTTAACTATACCTGCTCTCAGGCCTTCAATTCTTTTCTTGGCATTACCCAATCCCTCTCAAAATGCTCTTGGTCCCAGCAACGGAACCATTTGTTGGCTTGAGGGGTCCTAACCCAAGTTCAGAGGTTAAGGTTTACCAACAAACCCCTATACTACTAGCCCTTTCGGAAGTGACCTAGTTGATCAGGTCAAAGTCTCACCCGAAGTAGTATGGGTGGGTGCTAGAACCAGGTTTTCACACCCTAAGAAAGGATAGGTAAGGCCAACAGAGCTGCGTCTGGCTTTGTGATGACCAGATCGCCTATTTCAGAGCAGGATCTATAGGTCTCCTTCGCATCCACGTATTCAAGGTCAACTATACTACGGTGCTCAATAATTATATACTTCTAAGACAGTAGCACAGTATTGCATAAAACATAATAGAACAGATCCAGATGCAGTAAAAACACTTACATAGTATTTTCACAGCTTAACACAGAACACATAATACAGAAATTACCACAGATTTGCATAAATAGTACACATACACTCAGTTACTCAAACAACCTTTCTTATTCATCAATCCTTTAATTCCTTCTAACAATACCCAACCCGACCTGCGCACATAGCAGCAGGGTTTGCACACAGTAGGACTCTGGATCTCCGCGCACATAGCCAATAGGAGTCCTTTCCCCAAAAACCCAAATAGATCTACTAAGCCACAATTCACATTAATAGCTCATCATCTTCTTACCTTACAATTCAAAATGTCCCTCTATTTATAACAATCTAGCCTAATCTTTCCTATGGTCCACAAATTATGGTTTGTGGATTCTAGGTCTACCCTTTAACCCATTGCAATGCTTTTGGGGCTTTGTCCCACCCCAAAACCCCTGTGCTAGACTAAATATAATAAAAAATATACAAAATCATACTAGTTTCATAGCTTGTAGGAGACCCTGTTCCAACACCTTGAAAAATATGACATTTGCGACAACTCATCACAGTCTTGTATACATCAGAAAAAAGAGTGGGCCAATATAAACCAACCCTAAAATCCATTCGATGTGGTCTTCTAGAATAAATTACTACCAGAATCACCCTTGTGAAAATCATTCATCACATCCTTCGCTTCACTTTCAACAAGACAATTCAATAAGACACCTCCCGGGTCTTTCCAATACAAAACACTATATAAAATACAATATTTTGAAGCCTTTAATTTTAGTGATCTACTTTTTCTTTTAGACACACCGAGAGGAGGATTTAAGTCTTGAAGTACATAAACAATATCAGCATACCAGGGGGATGAAATGAAAACCTTAGATACCTTTTTCAATGATTCATCAATATCCTTTTCAGAAAGTGTAGAAATCAGATTAATATCCAACGCATGAAAATTAGATTATGCCATTAAATTTGTCAAACCCTGTCCTTTGATCATATTTGTGGGCTTGATCTCCAAGTCATATTCAATCATGGATGCAATCCATTTCCCCCGCCTCCCTTCAAGATCATTTTTCATAAACAAATATTTTACTGTTGCATTCAGAATATAAGCAATGATGTGAGAGTGAAGGATGTATACCCAAAAGTATTTCAATTTCCTCACCAAGGCCAAAGCTTGTTTTTCAATAATGTTGTATCTCATCACTGCATCTCTTATGGTCTGACTAAAAAGGAAATTGGTTGCTCCATCTTTGAGTCCATTTTCTGCATCAGGACAACAACCAGGGAGTGCTTGTGATCAGGGGATCATGTATTTTTCTCAAAATTGAAAGTGCTCTAAACTGTACCGAACTTGAGCGACTGGGTAGATCTCGTCGTTCTGATTCCGACACCATGAACACTTCAGAAAACCAATATCGTATGAGGGAGATATATTTTTCTAATCGATTTCCTAAACAACTAAAATTTGTGACATGAGTGACTAGGATGCCCAATCAACATGCAGGTACAGTCAGCAAAAATGGAATATTCTATGAATGTTATGTTTTCTCTAGACTAGTAAGGTTTCTCCACGTGGTGCATTCAGGAACATTGATATGGTTGTACGAGTGTTTTTGTGTCTCATTGGATGGGTGACATGTGGCCAGCCTGGAGGCTGCCACGTGTCCCCTGGACAGTTGTGTAAAATTATGGTTAGGTCTAGGGGTTTTGACCTTGTGACCTCTGGTGTGCCATCAAGGAGTTCTATCGTCCGAGCTATCACTTATGACTTAACTGTATAGAGTGCCAATGTTATTTAAAATTTTTAAAGGTTGCATTTGGGGGGTGGGGGGGGGGGGGGGGGGAACCCCGCGGTCCCAACCCATTGAGGCCCCATTTGTAATGGTCACTTGACGGCAAAAAACACTGCAACATCAAATGTTGAACCGGTGGCTAACCAAACCTGAACTTTCGGCGGACTATGCTCAAACCATATCACATGGCACGGTTACATTGATTGTTGACGGTTCTAGGACCGTGAATCTATGACATTTAAAATAGAAGGTTATCAAATGAAAACCACTCCACGAATCAATGGTTTGTTAGACCGTTCAGAACTCCGACTCCACGGAGTTCTGCTCCAAATTTTACGCAGAGTTTTAAATCATGACTGCGGGGTTTAAGGGGGTCAACATGTGGCCACCCGTGCCCCTAACCTTGAAATTTAATTCCAATAGTTAGAAACTGATGGAGTTTTAGCGCAACCCCAAAATTTTGGGATTTTGGCCAAATTAGCTGCGGATAACTGCAGTTATCTGCAATTAGTGGAGGTTTTGTAGCTGTGATTGGGAAAATGGCTAGGGAGGTTGATTTTCGACCAATTTGGGTGAAACAAGAGTCTACCTAGAAGAATTTGAGCATTCTGGAGCCATTCGTGCAGATAAAATAGCCATTGGAGGCTTGCAAACACATGTATTTTCAATTTTTATCATAACGACAAAGAGAGACATGCCATTGGGAGCTGGACTAGTAGATGTAGCCTAGGAGGGGTGAACTGATTCATCATGCCTGCTTTGTAAAACTTATGTGTGATGTTATTTCTCTATTATACAATGTTGTTCAGTGTTATTTAGGCTTATTTTCATGCTTAAAACTCAAAATCATCTATGTTTCATGGTTAAATTACTCATTCCTTAAGCAAACAAATGGAGACAAATTGTACATGTTTTATAATTGAAAAGACACTTAGCACAACAAACTAATACAGTCCTTTCAGATCAGATTGGTATCAGAGCTAGATTTTATTCACTATTGTTTTTGTGCAAATATTTTTTTAACTATTTGCAAGTGTTCACATGCTTACTAGGCTCAAGCTAAGAGAGGAGAAGGAAAATTGGTGGATGCAAGAGGGTCTGAAAGTGAGCCACAACAAAGGAGAGAAATATTTCCATATTCTCCACCACCTATTTCACTTCCAAAAGAAGCAGAAGCATCATTAAGCATGGCTCCATAGGAATAAGAAATCCATGAAGAGGTGGATCCCAAAGAAGAAGAAAGAGTGTTCAGGAAAGCATTCCTTGACATGACTGAGGTGGTCAGAGTCCTTTATCAAGAAAGGAATGAGAGACTA
Organism: Pinus albicaulis; assembly: GCA_034641835.2. Lineage (NCBI taxonomy): Eukaryota > Viridiplantae > Streptophyta > Pinopsida > Pinales > Pinaceae > Pinus > Pinus albicaulis. The sequence continues at coordinate 1,259,939,698 of CM076574.1, read as the reverse complement.
TAAGGAGAAGGATCTAAACTTCACAAGGAAGGTCAAGGATCATTAGTATTTCAAAATTATGAAGATAAATCAAAGAAGGGAAATGGAAGAAATGGAGGCAGTGGAAAGTTGTAATGTTCCCAATTTTTAGCCTCAAGCTAAAAGGAACATTATAGTTAGCAGTATTTTATTTAGTTAAATAAAATGGGTAAGGAGACCCCATAAAAATTGAGAAGGAAGAAATAACACTCCTTGTGTGAAAGGAGGAATAATAAAGTAGTTGATTTGAACATGACTGGATCATGCTTGATCTAGACATTTTGACCAAGTCCACATGCACTGTCCAGATACAATGTATCTGCTTGATGGATTGTGCAGTTTTAGAGGGGGATCACATGCATGAGTTGGAAGGCACATGTGGATGGGACCCATGGTGGAGAGGAGCATTTGCTATATAAGGAGAGGAGGAGAGCCATTGTTCTTCATGCTTTATTATTATTTTTCTTAGTCTATTGAGACTTCTCTCCTTTTGCTGCTTAGCAAGAGTGTAGTGCTGCATAGCACTAGGGTGTTCCCAGTCGGGAATCCCTACCTCATCCTCAGGGAAGGAGAGGTTCTAGAGCTGCATTTCCTAATTCCGGCATTTGGCCAAAGCTACCTCCTTCAGTCACAACATTATTCCTGTAGCAGGATAATTTTGTGCTACAGGGTGCAGCAACAGAGGATCTCTTGAGTTGTTCCTTGGCTTGTTTTTCAGTGGAGGGCTCAAATATTCATTGGAGGATCAGTGAGGAGGACTCCCGGGCTTATTTTCATATCATTGGCATCAGGCCAACCATCCATCTTCCCTCACAGCGTAGTTTCCATCTTGATCTACGTTATTTTGGCAAGCAGTTGCTGGGAGGGTCATTTGATCTTATCAGGAGGAGTTGTTTCTAAGTAAAAGGATCAACATCTTTCTTACATACAATATCAGAGGAGGGCATCACTATTTCTGATCTTCTATAGCCTCATTTTATATTTTGATTCAGTTGCAGTGACAAGTAAAATTGTCACATTGTATATTCTCTGGCATTTCTAGCAATCTCTTCTAGATTGGTTAGAAATATTGTACTGGAGCCCATTCTTCTATTATTGGGCATTTATTGTATATTTCAGCCATATTTCATGTTTATGCATCTATAGCAGCAGCTACTCAAACATAGGCAGTGCTGTCACTGCTCTCTGGCATTTTGTGCAGTTGCAACAACTCATGTATTTCATAGTTTGATCATTGGAGATTTATTCTGGTAGCTTGAGTGGCTTGTCCCTCAACATATTTCTGTTTATTGTAGCTGATTTATTAATAAAAATTATGGCTGTATTATATTCCATATATTGATATGTATAGTTTTGTAGAGTTTCATGATTATACTCAGATGTTGTTGTAGCCTCTCTCTTTGAGCATTCTTTAAGGGATCTAGTTTGGGGAGATCTAAATAACCCATCTAGAGTAATTTATTTGGGCTCCACTTCTGGAAGAGTGGTTTTTAATGAGTTAAAAAGGGTATCCAAGCCCCCTTTCAGCTTATTTTTACATCTTCTTCTGTATACAGCGTCCTAGAGGACCATATTGTAGAAATTCCCGAAAAAGGAATATTATAGTGGTATCAAAGCATCAGTCTTGGCTCAGCCTGTGAAGCCCAAGATAATATTCCATATGAAGGAGAAGCTCCTCATTTAGAAGAGGAGATGTACAAAAAAAGAGGAATGACAGAGAAGGAGGTTTCCCTTCTTCTTTTCCAGACCCTAGAGGGTATCATTGAAGACCTTGAGGAGAAAGAAAGGGAAAACTGGAGAGATTTTCTGAGAGGGTTTGTGAATGAAGCAAGCCCTAGTTGTGACCACGTTGGGTGTGAGCATTCAGATACACATGAAGGTCCATAGCGTAGTACATTTCCCACATATACTGCAGGGAGAATGGAGGAAGATGAGTCACAAAAGGAGGAGACCTTGAGTGATTTTATTTGGGAGTATGAATCTCAATCATGGAGATTCGAAGTGCACTTGGACTTCCAAGAGTTTTACAGACTCAAGGGAGCAAGATATAGTAGTCACAAGGGGATAAAGAGGGATAAATTATTTTTATCTACTTTCGATGGGTAAACAAGGTGCAAAGCCACAGCTTGGGTGGAGGAGCTTGAGGAATATTTTCAGCTACACCAAGTTGCAACCAAGGAGGCCATCACTACAGCAGCACTGCATCTCAAAGGTATGGCCCATGATTGGTGGTTTAAATTTTTTTTTTCATGTTATCATGAAAATATAAAAACCTATGATGAATTCACTAATATTTTGGTGAAGAGGGTGGATAAAGACCAATGTGAATCATCATGTGTAAAATCTAAGAGATCAAACACCTTGCATGCGTTGGAGGAAAACATGAAACAAACTCCACTCCATATTTCTAGAGGGGAAGAAAACTGGGATGATGACTTGCTAGAGGCAAGACCCCCATTGTATGAAGGGAACTCTTCCATTTGTGATAATATGAAGATCCTTCTTCCAAAAGAAGACCAAAATCCATGGTCTCTCATTGAAGATGAGGCATACTCACATATTGATGAAGAGAAGGTGCATAGGAGAACCCACAACGTTGTATCATTGGAGGGAGATCCATCACCACATGGAGAATAGATGGGAGCCATTGCTTCCATGAGAGGAGTCCTTGTGTCTATGCAATGAATTCCAATGGGTACTACATGTGGGGACCTAGTCACAATTCCTAAGTAGCATGCAGTAGTATTGGAGGATTGTGAAATGAAGGATGGAGGAGAAGGAAGGGATCATCATTTCGGGGGGATGAGAATTCACCCTTATCTTTTGAGGAGAGTTTCTTCACATAGGAGAGAGACTGAGCTGAATAATGGAGAGAGGGATCATCCATTCCTTTCATGTACACAGTCTACTTCCTATTTTGATTTCTCACTACAGGGAGGCATTCCACCTAGGAGGCCACCGGACCCAACATTGATGAGAGGCATCTTACTTTGGGATTCATCACTCTTGGATTCAGGATAGATGAAGGTTGTAGGGGATGAATACTCCACAGACTTGGAGAAACAGAGGGTACTTACTTTGAGGGAGGACTCTTTCATACATGGGAGTAGATGGAGGTCACTCATGCTTACACTGATAAGGATTGGGGGATTCCTTCTAGATGACAGCTTCTCAAGGGAGGCCAACTTCTAAGGACCACCATTACTATTCGAGCATGAGCAGCTACATGATAGACATGGCAGCATTTTAGAGGATGAATTTGGCATGGGGGATGTGAAAGTAGTAGGCAACAACATGAAGGGAGCATCACATTGCAGATTACCAATGATGTCTCTGAGGAGGGTAGATCTAGATTGGAGGTATCAACTGTTAGTAGAGTACTCCTAGGATCTAGATGCATGCATGAATCTTGATGACCCAGATGGAGATGAAAGGTACATGATCGATGAGATGGTCATCTATACCGATGGCAGGATCTTCTTGACTAGAGCTTCTAGTCTCAGGGATAAATTATCTCATGTAGCACATGGGGACTTTCTAGCTATGCACCTTGATGCATATTTTTCTTTGCTAGAAGAGTTCATTTGGGTGGGAATTCAGTATGATATATATTAGCATGTGGATAGATTCATAGCCCAAATTAATTTAGAGAGGTTGGCACAACCATTTCCCTACTCATTGGAGGTGAGGGAGAGCATTCAGATGAGCCATTTCAGCTCAAGGATCAGAGTACATGGTAAAGAAGGTATATGTTTTCATTTTGTATTACCTTTATTTACTTTATATGATCATCTTGATGAGCTAAGGATGATCACACCTCCTTATGCTCCCCATTATGATGTACTTGTGGCCCATTGAAGTAATGGGAATGACTATTTTTGTGATGGTTTGTGGGGGAAGCCACATATTTCTCGGTGTGCATCATTGGCACCAATTTGTACTCTCATGTTTCCACCTTATGAAATGTTTGTGGAAGAAAACAAAAATCACTTGTTAATTTTTATTTTGATGTAGGCCAAGTGTGCACTGTGCTAGTTCCATGAGTGGAACTATGAACCACTCTCTGGTTGTCCAATGACAACTTGTTTTTATTGCATATTGCTTCCTTGTATTTCTGATAGTTGTACACTTATGAGGAGCATTGTTTGGAGAGTATTGGATCTACAGCCCGTTGGGAGGATTATTCTCCCTATTGTACATGTTTTATGTTGCAGGAGACACCATGGGCAAACCATGATTGCCACATTGCTACTTTTCTCTTCTTGTGGGAAATACCACTTGGAGAATTTGAGGGGGCATATCATGGCTGATTTTCTTTATGGGGAATCTTGGGCCATTCTTGGAGGACATACTATTTCAGCCCAAGGACGAAGGCAGCCCCATATGTACCAAAAATGGAGAGAGAAACATCTCGGGAATCAAAATCCCAACTCTCAATTCAGCCCAACACATTGCATGGACCAGGGGTTGAGATTTTTATTTGGATGATAGCATGGATGAGAGGATTATCATTGGGGATACATTTTTCCCATGCATGTCATCACTTCTACCTTGAGTAGGCCCTAGCACAACAAGAAGGTTTCCACCTACACCTTCTATCTTTCCATGATGAGCACCACTCTGGTTTGCATATTTGGGAGGAAGCATCGGAGGATAGATTTATTGCAGCATATCTTGAGCAGTGGTGGAGATTGTTGATGAGGAGGCCACAAGAGAAGAATGGGGAGAAATTTGTTTCTCTCTATGCAGTTGCTTGAGGACAAGCAACATGTGGGAGGGTGGGACTGTAATGTTCCCAATTTTTAGCCTCAAGCTAAAAGGAACATTATAGTTAGTAGTATTTTTTTTAGTTAAATAAAATGGGTAAGGAGACCCCATAAACCTTGAGAAGGAATAAATAACAATCCTTGTCTTAAAGGATGAATAATAAAGCAGCTGATTTAAGCACCACATGGTGTGAACAAGACTGGATCATGCTTGATCTAGACATTTTGACCAAGTCCACATGCACTGTCCAGATACAATGTATCTCCTTGATGGACTGCGCAGTTATACAGGGGATCACATGCATGAGTTGGAAGGCATATGTGGATGGGACCCATGGTGGAGAGGAGCACTTGCTATATAAGGAGAGGAGGAGAGCTATTGTTCTTCATGCTTGATTATTATTTTGCTTAGTCTGTTGAGACTTCGCTCCTCTTACTACTTAGCAAGAGTGCAGTGTTGCATAGCACTAGAGTGTTCCCGGTCAGGAATCCCTACCTCATTCTTAGGGAAGGAGAGGTTCTAGAGCTTCATTTCCTCATTCCAAAATTTGGCCAAAGATACCTCCTTCAGTCACAGCGTTATTCCTGTAGCAGGATAATTTTGTGCTGCAAGGTGCAGCAACAGAGGATCTCTTGAATTGTTCCTTGGCTTGTTTTTTAGTGGAGGGATCAACTATTCATTGGAGGATCAGTGAGGAGGACTCCCAGACTTATTTTCATATCATTTTCATTAGGCCAACCATCCAGCTTCCCTCACAGTGCAGTATCCAGCTTGATCTGCGTTATTTTTGCAAGCAGTTACTGGGAGGGTCATTTGAGCTCATCACGAGGAGTTGTTTCTAAGTAAAAGGATCAACCTTTTGCTTAGATACACTATCAGAGGAGGGAATCAATATTTATGATCTGCTACAGCCTCATTTTATATTTTTATTTAGTTGCAGTGACAAGTCAAATTGTCACATTGTATATTCTCCATCATTTCTAGCAATCTCTTCTAGATTGGTTAGAAATATTGTATTGGAGCCCATTATTATATTCTTGGGAATTTCTTGTATAGTTTAGCCATATTTCATGTTTATTCATCTATAGCAGTATATAATCTAACATAGGTAGCGCTATCACTGCTCTCTGGCATTTTGTGCAGTTGCAGCAACTCATGTATTTCATAGTTTGATCATTGGAGATTTATTCCGGTAGCTTGAGTGGCTTGTCCCTCAACATATTTATGTATATTCGAGCTGATTTATTAATAAAAATGATGGCTGTATTATATTCCATATATTAATATGTACAGTTTTGCATAGTTTCATGATTATTCTCATATGTTGTTGTAGGATCTCTCTTTGAGAATTCTTTAAGGGATCTAGTTTGGGGATATCTTAATAACCCATCTAGAGTAATTTCTTTGGGCTCCAATTCTGGTAGAGTGGTGTTTAATGAGTTAAAAAGGGGATCCAAGCCCCCTTTCAGCTTATTTTTACATTTTCTTTCGTATACAGCGTCCTAGAGGACCATATTGCATAAATTCCAGAAAAGGAATATTACAAAAGTCACCATCCTCACCCTCATCATCATCATCCTCTACTTAAACTTCAGTACTTCAGCCACACAAGTAAAATAACACTGGTAAAATTCCTTTTCTAAAACTTGATGTTAAGTTTGAATTGCCAATGTTTAATGGTGAAGTCAATGCAGAAAATATTTATAATTGGATTAGGAAATTGGAGGTCTACTTGAGAATTCAGAACATTCATGGTGATGATACCAAAATCCAACTAGCTTCATTGAGAATGGAAGGCACATCACTTGTTTGGTGGGAAGCCAATACAAAGGAGGAGATCAAGAAGCATGGTAATATTGTCCTATCATGGACTGATTTCATTACTGCAATAAAACAATAGTTTTATCCATTAGCTCATATGTAGAAATCCATAATGAACTGGAAAAAAATTAGACAATTGAAAGGACAAAATGTGAAAGAATACACCCAAGAATTTAGGATAAGAGCTCTCTTATTAAGGGTAGATTTGCAGAGCCAAGATACTTTGCTCAAGTACATAGAAGCTTACATAGCTACCTAAGACATACTATTCTCATGTTTAACCCTACAAGTCTAGATGAAGTTTGTGTTCAAGCCACACATCTAGAAGCTAGAGGGAAAAACATTACTAATGAGGGTGGGAAGAAACCTTTTAAGTGGAAAAAAAAAGAGAAGACCTCAAAAGGTAAGGGAAAAACAAATTAATCTATCAATAAAGAGGGAGAAAAAGTGGTCTATAAACATTGTTCAAGAGAAGGCCATGAAGAGAAAAATTGTTGGAAATTACATCTTGAAAAGAGGCCCAAATATCACAACAACAAAGGGAAACAGGAAATTGCAACTTCAACTCAACATCATTTAGGAGAGGATTCAGGTGATGAATCTAAAATTACAGCCATGAGATTGAAGAACATGAAGGGGAAAGGAATTGAACCAAAACCCAATACTAGTACATCATACTATCACATACAAGCTCCAAATGAAGAAGAGAGAATTGAACTGTGTCATGTGAGGGTCATATCCAAACATACCAAGATTGACACCATGTTTGAGAGTGGGTCACAAGAAAACTTAATCTTTGAATACTTGGTCAAGAAACTTAATCTTGAGACCATTCCACATTCAAAACCATATCCATTTGGGTGGATTTGTAAGGATGCAAATTTACAGGTTTCAAAGAAGTGCATATTGCAGTTTGCAATAGCTACATATTTTGTTGACACAGTTGAATTAGATGTGGTTCTGCTTGATATTACAGGTATTGTGTTGGGAATTCCTTACTTGTATGACAGGAAAGTGATCTTCCATTTCCATGATAAAAAATACCATTTATTCAAAGATGGCAGGGAGTACATTGTTAGAGCACATCGCAAGAAGACAAATATTGCAATGGTAAATGCTGGATAGGTAAAGAGGCTGGTGAATTCAAGTAACAATTTTGTTCTTCTAATGATTAAGCCTAAAGCTGATGTTAATCATGAATCATTTGAGGATTGTGATCCGAAGTTGAAATCAGATTTATATGATGTAGTTGATGCACATCATGAGATTTTTCAGGAGCCAACAGGATTGCCTCCAAAAAGGGAGATTCAACATGAGATTCAGTTGCAACAAGAATGTCCTCTTCCAAACATTGGTATGTATCACATGTTGATAATGGAGAATGATGAAATAAAGAGGAATATTAAGGACATGTTGGACAAGGGACCGATAAGGCCAATAACTTTGCCATGCGGTTCACCCACAGTCTTGATTCCAAATAAATATGGGACTTGACGCATGTGTGTAGACTTTAGAGCTTTGAACAAGATAATGGTAAAGAATCGATACCCACTCCAAAGGATAGATGATTTGCTTGATCAGCTGAAACAATAAATTTTTTTCACTAAGTTAGATTTACGAAGTGGATATCATCAAGTAAGAATTGCAAAAAGTGATATATAGAAGACTGCATTCACAACCAAACAAGGATATTTGAGTGGTTGGTTATGCCATTTGGTTTCTGTAATGCACCAACAACTTTCATGCATGTTATGGATAATTTTTTGCATCCATTTCTTGATTACTTTGTGATTTTGTATTTAGATGATATACTAATTTTCAACAAAACAATAGAAGAACATGTATTGCATGTGAAAAGGGTGCTTGATGTTTTGAATAAAGAGAAATTATTTCTTAAGATTTCAAAGTATGAGTTCAGAAAGACTTCTCTGGTTTATTTGGGGCAACATGGTAAGCCTATCACTTTTCATTCTAAAACATTCAATGGTGTTGTAACTAATTATCCTACATATGACAAAGAGTTGTATGCATTGGTACAAAGTGTCAAGAAGTGGAAAAATTACTTGATGGGTAAAGAGACGATTATACATACCGATCACCAACCACTACAGTACTTGCAGTCGCAAACAAAATTGCAGCAATCATGAAATTTTAGGTGGATGGTATTTCTTCAACAGTTTCACTTGGTTATAAGGTACAAAAAGGTATTTTCAATAAATTTTCTGATATAATTTCAAGGCCAATTATAAGTGCTTCTACTTTACTTTAAAATGATTCTATTGTACATGAGTGTTACATAGAAATATCCACATGATGCCAATTTTCAAGATGTGTATGCTAGTTTGAGTGAAGGGAATCAAGTTGAGGAAAATAATTATCACATGTATAATTTTTTTTTTTTCATTTGGGTGAGAGGCTTAGTGCCATGAGAGAGGCTCATTCGTCTCTTATTTTTTTACACTTTGGGCTAAGAAAAACAGTGGCACATCTACATAGGTATTTCTATTGGCCACACATGATAGATAGTGTGTCATGTTTTATAAGAAATTGCTCTATGTGTGCAACAAGAAAGCCTAGCAATAGGAATTTTGGGTTGTACACATCACTACCGGTACCATCAAGGCCATGGGAGAGTGTCTCCATGGACTTGGTTGGAGGTCTACCTATGTCAAGAAAACAACATGATTATATTTATGTAGTTGTGGATAGATTCAGTAAAATGTGTATACTTATGCCATGTAAGAAAACCATAACTGCTGAACTTTATTTTCAACATGTATGGGTTCATTATGGATTGCCAACTTCTATTGTTAGTGACATAGATTCCAGGTTCATTGGGAATTTTTGGTCCAATCCTTGGAAGATGATGGACACAAAGTTGAAAAAGAGTATTGTTTTTCATCCACAAACTGATGGCCAAACCGAGGTGCTAAATAGAACCGTTGTGCATCTATTGAGAGGATATTGTAGTAAACATCCCAAGTTTTTGGATGAACAACTGCATTACATTCAACACACTTACAACCGAGCCAAGAACTCTTCTACAAATACTTCACCTTTTGAAGCCTGCTTTGGATATTTGCCAAAATTTCCATTAGACTTCATCTTTGAGAAGGATGTTGCAATTGATGGGCATAGTGATATTGACAACACTCGAAAGTTCATTGAGAAAATTTAGATTATTCATCAACAAGTTCAATAACAGCTTGAGAAGAGTCAAAGAAAACACAAGAAGAGGCATGACAAACATAGAGTTGATCACAAGTTTCAAGAATGAGATGAGGTATGGTTGCACATAAGCAAAGAAAGGATGCAAGGAGAAGGCAAAAATCTCAAGCCCATTCAATATGGTCCATTCAAGATCATCAATCAAGTTGGTAACAATGCATTTCAACTTGACTTTCCTTCATATATGCAAATGTATTTAGTTGTAAATGTTGAAAATTTATGTTTGTATGAGCCCCCTTTGATTGATGATCAAGGGAGTGATGTTCACCTGCCTTCTATTGAAGATTTATCACCAAAATTTTTGGATGAGCTCAAGGAGGATACCATCCTTGACAGGAGGCCAAGGGCATCTAAGAGGAGAAGTGTCGACTACCTTCGAGTTGGGCTCAAGGGAAATAATCCAAGCAAGGAAAATTGGATCAAAGTTGGAAAGGTGAGGGAGCTATAACCTCATCTATTTTGCATGTAATTAGAGTCTTTTGGGGTCTAAAAGCTTCCTAATGGGGAGGTGTGCTGCAGGGTAAACTGCTTGGGTGGTTGGTTTTCGTATATCCCTCTCAGGGCTTTCCGGTGCCCGAGGCAGACAGTAAGATTAGCTATGCTGTTCACAAAGATGTCATGAGTATGTTCATATTAGCTTTGAAATAACTTGAAGGAATACAATAGAGAATTACCTCTTTGACGGTCTTGGAATCCCTTGGAGAGCGTTGTGCAGCAAAGTAAGAGTCCTTCTTCGCCGGCTCCAAATCTGAGACCTGCAAACAGTCAAAGCACCCGTGTAATTTCTAATATAACAAGTATCCTATCAATTAGATCAATATGCTACAAACATCTAGATTATACACTTCTGAGCCATTCATATCATACTAAGTAAATATTGAAACAACAATAATAACATTAAGCATTAAATGGACAAAACGAACACAGTTCTATTGATTTTGAAAGAAGGAGGATTACAACCATCAGTTGTACCAAGCCCTCCTCAGTCTCCCAATCTCTCTTCTTTCTCTAGTGAAGAAGTCCAAGTCAACAAGCTCTCTAGGAGCCTCTTTGAATCTTGGCCTTCACAATGTCACACTATTCTCTATTCCACAAGTATACAAGAACCTTGAGCAATCCTTCGACCTTCAATTAAGAGCCTTCAGCTCCTTCTTATAGGAGAGGGAGAAAGCCACTGTTGCCCTTCTCTTTCCACTAGTTTGGAATGGAAAAAACTTAGATGTTTCTTTGATCTCCATGCTTTTGCCTCTTTTGGAGTTCATTCTTCTATGGCAATGACCAATAATGAACTGGTGCTTCTGCAGTTTCCTTTGTGAACTGACTCCTTTGTGAGGGAAAGTCGGAGATTCAAATCTTTCTCCGCGCTCTTTTCCCAATTCAAACTTAAAACACGGGTAACGTGTCCCTCCAGTGTAAACAGAGCGTTACCCTAGTCACTAACGCGGCCAATGTATTGCTTGACTACGTTATAACGCTCTTGTTCTGTTCTATATATGCGTTACCCTGGCAGAAATAGGTTTAATTTAGGTCTTTGTACTTCTTCCATATTTGTCTTCCCCTCTGAGCTGATGAGGAGGTATTTTGACCTGTAACAGATGCCCCCTAAAGTGTGAGGTCAGAGACGAAGACGATGGCCGAAATACTTTATAATTTGTAGAGATAGAGAGAGATTGAAAGACTGAGGAAAACTTGAAACAACAACATATGTCAGAAAATATAGTATTTGCCTAGAGTCGGGCATGTCCCATGCTCAGTAGCTTTAAACAACATGATTTCTCTAGAATAGAGATATGAAGAATCTATCCACCAATAGGCACAATGTGGAAGTGTCTGTCATAACAGGATCAGGCTGAAGAAGCTGTCTCCATAAACTATATCGCAGCTTGGGGAAGGGAACACAACTTTAATGGTGTAGCCTTTTTGCCCCAAGGTCTTGACCGCCGATTCACTTAAACTGCATATTTCTCAACATGTGAATGAGGGAGTTGTCATCGAACATGTGAGAAATCGTCTGATTACCATTCAATAATGAAAACTGTTAACAGACGCGAAGGTGGCCACCGATAATGATGATGGTCCCTAAGATGCTCAGTACAATCTAGTGAGTGTGAATAAAAGGAGTTGAAGTCGAACACTCGTAGAATCATTCGACCAAGAGCCAATGATGAAGACCCTTGATCAAACACAAGACTACCTGCCACTGATGTCTGCAAGTATCCGGGTATTGATGGGTTTCTGGATCAACTTCCTAGATAAGGTGTTGAAGTCGATAGGAAGTGATATGTTGAAAGGTAGGCACTGAGGCGTCCTACATCAGTCAACACGAAACGGAAACCAACTGATTTTGTTTATGATTTGAGATAAGGAAGAGTAAAATGGGAACGTCAGACGACAAATAATTTCTGGCATAATGAACGGTTTGGTTGATAACAGGAGCAGTAGATAGCGAGATCTGCTTGAACAATAGAAGGCACTCTAGCAGGGTACTAGGCAGCTGAAGCGTGTTGAACACCAAAGAGTGTGTTAGGATTTTACCGGTGCAGGGACATTGGGAAATGAAGGCTAATACTCATAGATGGTAGGGTTCGGCTAATTGCGAAAGAGTTTTCTGGGAAGTGCCATGTTCAAGATTTTTTTGCCAAATCAACCTTTTTGAAAATGTAACAAAGGTAGTATCCATTTTGTCCAAATTTTTCCCCGTCTGATTAAGTTTAACGAGTCCAGACGAGTAAACTTGGTGAATTTTTCATGTTTAGAGAGTCTGAAAAATGTTAGGAAAGACAACTCTGTGCCCCATCTGATTAGATTTAACGAGTCTAGATGAGAAAACTCGGTGAATTTTTCATGTTTAGAGAGTCTAAAAAATGTCATAAAAGACAACTCCATGTCCTGTCTGATTAGGTTTAACGAGTCCAGACGAGAAAACTCGGTGAATTTTTCATGTTTAGAGAGTCTGAAAAATGTCGTAAAAGACGGCTCCATTGGGGTACCTTTGTCATGTCTTGATAACCGGGCACGGCAAAGGGGTAATAGTAAGCCCGAAACAGTTCATTTTCCGTTAGTTAGTCCATCGAATCCGGAAAAGTGAGAAATCTATGTTCAATGGATGTCTACCTCATTTTGTTATGAGTACGAGGAGACGAAGTAAACTCAATATTCTTTGTGAAATTTTAACGAGTCCAACAAAGAAAACTCGGTACCTCCGTGAAATTTTAATGAGTCACGCGGAGAAAACTCGATATACTTTTTCTGTTTAAAGAGCTTTGAAAAAGAGGAAAAGAATGGCTTCTTGTTCTTTGTCTCAATAGTTTAACGAGTTTGACAAAGGTGACTCAGGATTTTTTCGGTTTTATGAGCGAGAAAAAGATTCCTAAAAAGAATGCTCAGTACTTCTCCATAGTTTTAATGAGTCTGAAGAAGAAAACTCTAGGTTTTTCGGATTAACGAGCAAGAAATACCAAAAATAACGCTCAATGCCAACTTCGTATAAGTTTAACGAGCCCGAAGAAGAGAACTCGAGGTTTTTCGGATTAACGAGCAAGAAAAATAACATAAAAAGAATGCTCGATAAAACATGAGTATGTCTGCACATAAATCTTGATCCCTTATTAGAATCATCAGTACCAAATCTCAAGAGTTGCGACATGTGTACAGCAAGGAATCACGACTTTGCCGACTAACTAAAGAGAGTCATGCCCCAGAATTTGCTATAAGAAGGTCGGAAGACTTTCATTTTCACTGTTTTGAGTGCTGTGAAGAAGCTCTGGAGTGCAAAAGGGGTGAAAATTTCAGCTAACGATTACGGTCAATCCGGGCAACAGTATTCTATTCCGCGAGATCCAGGTAAGAGCTAGAACCTCCTGTTATCATTTAATTGCCAATTTTTTAGTTTTTGCTGGTTCAAAATTAGGAAATTTTGAGGCCCTAGAAAAATATTTGCGCCTAACGCGGGTCAGGAGTACAACAGCCGCGTTAAACGTATAACTCGTGAGGGAAGTATGCGTTAGAATGATCTGTTTTGTATTATCTCCCGTGTTAGGCGCAACATGCTTTCTAACAGTTCAATTTTTCCATTTTTGAAGTGGTCCAGGCAAATTTTAATCGGTTGGAAATGTTGCATTTGCAGGTGTTCAGCTGTTAATCATGAGTATCTGGCGAGAGAGAGAGCATGAGCGGGAAGAATGAGAGATGGTGATGGATGCGGCAAGTTTAATGGCTCTCCGGAGGTGCGGATTACTTAAGTATGCCCGTTTAGAACTGATGAGGGGTCAAGAGGACCTCCTGAGGTGGCTGATCCAGTAGTGGGACGAGCGGCATCATGTCTTTCGAATTGGTGGCAACGAGCTCACCATCAAAAAATATGATGTTTACTTTTTGACTGGCTTGTCATGTCGTGGGGCGAGGCCCAATTTGACGGGGTCCAGAGCTGACCCTCCTTCCACTACTAATTTGATCCATGCGCACTGCATACGTGGCACCCAGGCTGTGAGTAACTGGATACCTATTGCACAGGTGACTTTGAGACCCTTGCGGTCTATTCTATGGATGATTGTTCTCTTGGAAGGTGCCAAGAGTCAGCATGTGGCGACCAAGGCTCAGATGCTTTTAGCCTTGGATTGTATGCAGCCTCAGGTTTTCGACTGGTGTGACAGTGTGGTCCGTTGGGTCCGAGCAGAGCTTACTGCATGCAAGACCCGTACTCAAAGAGAGTTTGGGTACGGTACACTGATTGTTTCTTTCATACTGGAGCGGATACCACTGATTAGGCCCAGGATCCCTACAGCGCCATTGGGTCCACGCGAGCCAAGGCAGGCTCGATGGGCCACTTTGCTTCCACGGACTGGAGAGGGTCTCGTCCGTCACTGTTTTGATGAGGGATCTTTTGATTGGCTGGACTCTCAGATCATCATGATTGAGGATTATCCCTATGCAGGGATGAACTTCATAGGTGATCCCGAGTTAGTCTTGCCCCCTGGCACCCAGTGGGGGCCCGATGGTAAGAAAAACTGATCAGTGCTTTTCAAAGAAGTTTTTGTTTTTTAGCTTTTGAATGTTTATGTAAAAGAAAAAAATTTGTTTTGAAAGGGGTGAAAATTTAGTTTTGACGTGAAACTTTTTCTTGCTTGACACAGATGTGGCACCTATCCGTCCGGCTGGGGCCCCTCACTATGCACGACGAGGATTGCAGCTACCTGGGGCTGGCGCACCTGTAGAGGATGCGGAAGCCGGCGACGACGATGATACCCAAATTTTACATGAACTCTCCAGGAACCTGGAGGGTCTGAGTATGGGTATACCACCGCTTCCTATGTGGGAAGTTCCAGTTCGTCTACAATGGCATACTGTGGGTGTGCCGGAGAGATACCTGGTTCCTCTGAGGAGGATAGCTAGAGCAGTTGTATGCTATTATGAGCATCAGGCTTAGCTGGTGGAGTAGATGTATTAGTGTCAGAGCATGGCTTAGTGTAGCCAAATTTTGTAAAACACCCCAAGTTTTGGGAGATTTTTTTCTTTTTGATGTTTTCTGTGTACTAGACATGACATATGTATATATATATATATATATATATTTTTGGTGATTTTGTGTTTTTTAAATTTTTATGCATTTTTTGATGGGATAAAAATATACGTACTCATGAGTAAATATTTTACAATAAATGTGACAAATGCCAATCTAACACATAATTTGCCAAAGAATCGGCTAATGCATTAAATTCTCTAGGAACGTGTTCAAATGTGATTGTTTGAAATTGACGTTCTAAAAGTCGCACTCGTAAAAAATAACGTAACAACACAGGGTGTCGAACACGGTAATGATTGTTTAACTGCATAAGGATGAGTTGGGAATCTAACCTGACCACTAAATTGGAGATGTCACGAGATGCCGCTTCCGTGAGGAGTTGGATCACTGACATGTACTCGGCAACATTGTTGGTGGCGTTACCCAGGAAGACCCCCCCGGAACCAAGAAGGTCCGACTCAGGAGTATAGAGAACCCAAGCAGCTGAAGAAATGTGTCTAGTGTGATGACTAGCACCGTCTGCATACCCGACGTATGATAACGAATGTGATGACATCTGTGCGAAAGAAAAAGATTACATGAGAAAAACACCTTAAACCAAACAAATAATCCAGAAGCATCAAAATAAAAATAGGCAAAACTTATATACATAAAATTACAAAGCATATGCCTAGTGTGAAACTAGGCAAAATACTTCTTCAGATAGAGCTCGTTGCGGGGCTCCTCGAGTGGAATTCCATTACAGTCCTGTAGTTCGTAAGCTCCTTTTGAGAGGGCTTTAGTAACGATGTAAGGACCGAGCCACAATGGTTGGAGTGTTCCTGCCCCCAAGAGGTCGTGTTTTTGATCATAAAGTAGAACAAGATCACCCTCTTGGAAAGAACGAGGCTTGACAGATTTGTCGTATTGAGCTTTAACTCGGCGCTGGTGAGCTTCGAGTGCTAATGTAGCATCTTGACGAGTTTCGTCTAAATGATCGAGCGAGAGAAAGTTCTCTTCTGTGGCGGTGGTGCCAGGTAGGATTTCAATGGCAAGTTTGAGTGATGGGATTTCGCACTCGATTGGAAGTACTGCCTCCAGGCCGAAAGCAAGTTGGAAAGGTGTGGTATTTGAAAAACAATACGAAATATTTTCCATGATACCTGTCTTGACCGAGATATCAATGAGTAGAGTCTTGGAAAGATAACCCATGTTCCCTTCTGAATCGATAGTGTGGACAGTCGTATAAGAGGAGGGAACTATCTCAGGTTGGTCAAAAGACGGGATTTTAGTTTTTATCGCCTCAAAATCAATCATCGAAGCGCGATGGTGGAACTCTCCCCAAGGTCGTTCTTCTAATGACATGATCTCTCGAATAGCTTCATCTGTAGGCCAGACTTCATTGAGGAGATCCTTAGAGAGAACTATTATGGGAGAGAGGGTCGTACCTGTGGTCGAAACCATATCAGTGGAGGGTTCAGATGCGGTTTGGATGGCTTGGTAAGCCAACTCAACCGGTGAAAGCAGCATCTGATCTCCATAGGAATCAATATCTGAAGGTTCCGGGATGATCCATGGGTCGATAGAGCCATCCGAAGAGGTGGATATCATTGCAACCGTGTTTGGGATCTGCGGCGGCGGTAGAGGAAAACAACCCAGTAGGGAAGATGCCTTCAGAAGACTGGTACCGATACTGACGTAAGAGTCAGGGACACCTCCTATTAGGGGTACCGAGCTACTTGGTAAAGTGGAATAATCAGGGGTGCAGAAGGATAGCTGATCGACCGTGACTATTCTCCCATCCAATGGAAATATGATGAGTCGGAAGACCGAAGACATGATGGCGGTCATAGCATAAGACCAACTGCGATCGAGCAATAGATTATAGTCGAGATGACATTCTACGACTTCAACATCCACGTTTACCGTTTTCCCACTCAGAGTGATGGGAAAGCTAGCAAGGTATCCTTTGGGTAGGAATGTGTGGCCATCGAAAGCTTTGAGGGAATTCGATGGCGGGGTTAGAGTAGGAGAACCTAAATTCAGCCAGCTAGCTTGTGACATAACGCAGGTCGAAGCACCTTGGTCTATGACAGTGTGATGGATGGGTCTCCCTTTCGACACAACCTGCACCTGGAATGCGAGTTGATGTGAGAGGCGAGGTTTAGCCTTTTCCATATCAAAGACTGCTAGCATGGAATCCTGGGGATCTATTCCACCAATGGCCGAAAGCAAGGCTTTCCTTTGTGCTGGACAGGTTTGTAATACTTCAAGTGCAGACATAGCTGACGGTGCTTGCGCCAAATCTTCTACAATATTGTAGTTTTGGGCTGCACGTGTAGAGGTATTATGAGTCGTGCGTCGAAGTGTCCCTTTGGGGGGATGAATTACAGGTTCAATAGTAGGCCTTTCGATATGTAAATCGTTGGGCGGCGGCGGATTGGAACTAGTTCCCGGTTCCTGAGCATCTATGGTAGGAGTTCCATAAAGCTTGGCGCGAGTTTGAAGGTCAATACTCTCGATGCCATAAATGGCAGATGGTCCTTCGTCGGAAGGATACGAACCACCATTGCCCCGTTGATGGGGTTGTGGCGGGTTGTCAACCATATGTTGATGTTGCTGCTGTTGATTGGGGAAGGGATTGTGAATAACGGCAGGTGTTCTCCGAGAATCCTTGTTGGCAATAAAATCGGTGCATTCCTGCAACCGAGGACATTTGTATGTCAAGTGGTCCTCCGCACAGATTTTACAAGGAAATTTCATGGGTTTATCCTTTCCTTTGTCATTTCTAGCAGCATTTTTCTGATTAGCGTTATTCTAATTATCAGACTGCTCTTCCAAAGAAGATGTTTTCTTCTTATTCTTCCTATTCTTTCCGCTAGGTCTTTGTGAGGTTTGCACCGAATTTACCTCAGCGGAAGGGAGAGGAGTCGTTTGATGGGGGGCGGTGGCAGCCGAGGATGGCTGGGAGGTTTGCCCCCGAGACTAATTGGTGGCTACACCAGAGATCGTGCCAACGAGACCATCGGCATGAGCTCCGGTTTTCTGAGTAGCCGGAGGGTTTGGGTTACCAGGGGCATGGGGAAGCAGATCGTAAAGTGTGCCGAATTGTGAATAGATTAAATCCAGGTGCTGGGCACGACGAATACATTGATCTTTTGTCACCGCACCAGAAAGGCCAATGTCTTTAGAGATATGGGGTAAAAGAGACTTGCAAAACCAATTGGCTAAGAGATGGTCCGGTATTGGCACTTTGACAAGCCTCCTCCTGCGTCTCCATTCATGAATATGGTCGGAGATGTGGGTGGCGGTGTCTTGGCGCAGTGATGTTAACAATTCTGTGTTGGTTTCCACTCTAATTGGTAGTTGAAAGTTCTTTAAGAACTTCGTTGCTAAAGCGCCAAACGTATTGATGGCGGCACGTGGTAATTCAATGTACCACTTGGCGGCATTTCCTGTAAGGGTGCGGGAAAACAGTCGAAGTTGGACACTATCATCTACCATGGAATTGGATATGGACCACAAATGGAAGGTAGTGATGTGTGCGGCCGGGTCGTCCCCATGCTTCCCGTTGAACTTCGGGATATCGGAAGGAATCTTATGCGATATTGGAGGCCAAAGCGAGTTGTGGTTGATGGGGTCGTTCGTCAGCTTATGGATGTCGGGTATGTCCAAAGCTGCCAAGAATGGCAATTGTGGATTTGCCCCCGAGTCTAACCAAGGTAGTATGGGCTGACTATTGGGACCATAGGGTCCTCCCATCCATGTGTTACCAGAAGGGTAAGTGGGACTTTGATAAAAACCTCCCATAGGTGGAGGAGTAGGAACATACGGTTGCTGTCCATAGGGCATAGTGTATTGAGGGGAAAATGGTTGGTTGCCCCCAACGTAAAAGTGCCCTCCCACTCCAGATGGAGGTTGGGGTTGGTTAGTCCAAATGGATGCAATAGAGTTTCCCGGAGGCATACTAGTACTTGCATAATTTGGCAACGGTATATATCCTACACCTATGTTTGAACCACTTAAGGGGATAGTATTTACAATGGGTTGTCCCATTTGTCCTAAGGATTGCATAGGAAGAGAAATATTCCCTGCTACCTGTGTACTGATAACACTGCCCCCTGGTGTAGTGGCTAGGGGGTTTGAACTCAACAGAGGGTTCCAACCGAAAGGGTTGCTAAAGGGCACCGAAGTAGTCGTGCTCGTGGGGGGAGCTGCCGTGGTCCCCAACGTGATCACGGTAGGGGTAGATGCCGAAGGGTTCAGTAAACTACTGACAGTTGTGTTGACCATAGGGTTGGGGGTAGGCATATGTTGACTACTGGGATTACCCAGTAATGGCATAGAACTGACCACTGGCGGGGAGGATGGTGGCTAACCAAGGATGGTTGCCATTGGCATCGTTCCTGTGGATGCCTGTGGTGAAATAGATGTTGGTGTGGCCGCAGACATATCTGGGCGTGGTGGAATCTAGAATATCACAGGTCCTAATGGATCAGTGAGCGGAGGATTGTAATTAGGTACAACGCCTTCAGTGAAAGGGTCCTCCGGGAGTTCCGGCTGATAAGGGTCTGTGTGATAATCCAGATTAGTTAGAGGAGACTGCTCTTCCATAGAAGGCCCGGGTTCACCAAGGTTCAATATTTCCTCTAGAGTGAGAGGAGGTAGACCTTGCTGTCATCGAGACAGGTGGCGTGGGTCAGGGGACGCCACGGTGACCGGTTTAATTTTAACAAATTTTATTAAAATGTGATATATTATGAAGTCTCAAGTGACAGTAACCACACACTTACTAAAAAGAAAAGGCTCTCTAAAATCAATCAGCAAGCAGCCAGTATAGGGTGCCCTGTCTGAGTACTACCGTTCACTGGTGATGAAATCCAGTCTCACAATAGCATACAGAGAGGGTTGGTCGAAAGTACAGTTACGGTCACTCTAGAGCTTCGCCCGAACCTCATACGATAGGTGTAAGCACTCTCGTGAAGATGAGTACCCTCCTAAAGACCAAAGACAGAGTGGGTCCGTCTGTTTCAGGTACCAGAACAGCCCGTCCCAGTCACCTTGTGTAAGTCCCTAAAATTATGGCCACTAAGGATACCTCAAATCACAGACATCATCAAGGGGGTCCACGGTCAAGGACAGTGTGCTATATGGGCAGAATACCTAGATCCCCGATCTAGTTTCGACATCCCCGAAGGGAACCCCAATATATAACACACCCACAGGATGCAGTCGAAGGTGGGCTACCTTCTAGTGCACCCAAGTGTTGTCTCGCACTGAGCTCTGGTAAAGGAATGGTCCCAATAATGTGAGTGCAGCAGGATTTCACTCGTTAATGACTTTAGTTTTCAAGTTTTGAAATCTTGGGTAGTTTTCTCACTTTCCTAACCCAAGATCCTAGCCTGAACTACTGTTTGTGTGAGCTCAAAAAGAGTTATTAGATTGATTTTATTATCGCTTTGTTTTTAGTGTACTTTGTTATTAGTCTTGCGGAGGGGGAATGGACGTATGAAGTATAGTGAGACTTTGACTCAATAAACCATGCAAAACATGCTCTAAATATTAACTTCAATGAAGAGTGTTTCTACAAGGAGAGGTTTCTTTATCAATCATCCATGCACCAACATGTAAATAACACAGCTCAACTTTCAAGATTCAGACTTCTATCTACCTCTTTAACAGTCTGTGAACTAAACTTTCAGAATAAACTCAGCTAAATGCAGAAAAAAAAAAAAAAAAATTCTCTTTTAAAAAAGTAAATGCTTTGCACACTAACTAAATAAGAGAAACAAATAATCAATGCCAGCTTTAGCAGACAAGCAGAGGGATTCAGTCTGTGAAAGGTACTGGTGACCAAAAAACTCTACAGCTAAAACACAGTCACAGTAGTGAACAACAGGGTTTTTGGCTGAGTAACACTCTGTCTGTGAGAAAATACAGTGTTATAACGCACTGTATTTAAGCTGAGACCACGTTATAATGCACTGGATAAACTGCCTAGGTCGCGTTAACCAGAGAAAAGCTCTTCAGTTGGCCAGACAGGAACAGGATTGAACTTTGCAAGCATTTGGTATGTCTACTGGGCATCAAAAAAATGGTTGGAAGGATACTGAACAGAGGAGAGAAGAAATGAAGGGAAAAATAGTCCGGAAACTATGGGGAAAATCCCCAGCGGAGTCACCAATTCTGCTATAGGGTAAATTTCTTGGGTGTTTGGTTTTCGTATATCCCTCTTAGGGCTTTCCGGTGCCCGAGGCAGACAGTAAGATTAGCTATGTTGTTCACAAAGATGTCATGAGTATGTTCATATTAGCTTTGAAATAAATTGAAGGAATACAATAGAGAATTACCTCTTTGACGGTCTTGGAATCCCTTGGAGAGCGTTGTGCAGCAAAGTAAGAGTCCTTCTTCGCCGGCTCCAAATCTGAGACCTGCAAACAGTCAAAGCACCCGTGTAATTTCTAATATAACAAGTATTCTATCAATTAAATCAATATGCTACAAACATCTAGATTATACACATCTGAGCCATTCATATCATACTAAGTAAATATTGAAACAACAATAATAACATTAAGCATTGAATGGACAAAACGAACACAGTTCTATTGATTTTTCAAGAAGGAGGATTACAACCATCGGTTGTACCAAGCCCTCCTCAGTCTCCCAATCTCTCTTCTCTCTCTAGTGAAGAAGTCCAAGTCAACAAGCTCCCTAGGAGCCTCTTTGACTCTTGGCCTTCACAATGTCACACTATTCTCTATTCCACAAGTGTACAAGAACTTTGAGCAATCCTTCGACCTTCAATTAAGAGCCTTCAGCTCCTTCTTATAGGAGAGGGAGAAGGCCATTGTTGCCCTTCTCTTTCCACTAGTTTGGAATGGAAAAGGCTTAGATGTTTCCTTGATCTCCATGCTTTTGCCTCTCTTGGAGTTCAGTATTCTATGGCAATGACCAATAATGAACTGGTGCTTCTGCAGTTTCCTTTGTGAACTGACTCCTTTGTGAGGGAAATTCGGAGATTCAAATCTTTCTCAGCGCTCTTTTCCCAATTCAAACTTAAAACATGGGTAACGCGTCCCTCCAGTGTAAACAGAGCGTTGCCCTAATCACTAACGCGGCCAATGTATTGCTTACCTGCGTTATAACGCTCTTGTTCTGTTCTATATATGCGTTACCCTGGAAGAAATAGGTTTAATTTAGGTCTTTGTACTTCTTCCATATTTGTCTTCCCCTCTGAGCTGATGAGGAGGTATTTTGACCTGTAACAAGGCGTGACTAGGAGATCATGTATTTTGCTCAAACTTGTAAGTGCTTAAAAGTGTACCAAACCTGAGCGACCGAGTAGATCTCATCGTTTTTATTCCGGCGCCGCAAACAGTTCGAAAAATCGATGTCGTATGAGGGATATATCACGTTCTGATCGATTTCCCAAACAACTAAAATTTTGTGACATAAGTCAGCATGTAGGGATAGTCAACAAAAATTGAATATTCTGGGAATATTTCATTTTCTCTAGACTGGTAAGGTTTCACTGCATGGCGCATTCAGGAACGTTGATATGGTTGTACGAGTGTTTTTGTTGTTGGGAAAAATACTGAGAGGGGGGGGTGAATCAGTATTTACTGCATATTCAAAACTTTCACTTTTCTGCTTCTAAAACGCATACGCTACTTTCCTGAACCAGACTTGCGTATATACGCGGATACCCTTTACGAAACTCGTGTATACACAGATATCTAATTATGTCATTAATTCTTCACTCAAATCATTCCTTCATTTATTCATCAGATATTCAATAAGCAGTAAACATGTGCAGTAAGAACAGAATAAATCATGACACAAAGCATCACACATGAACACCAGGATTTTTAGGTGGAAACCCAAGTCGGAGAAAACCACCGTCACAGCTTGCTCACCTTCAATATTTTATTATAGAGAAAACATCTTACAAACATATGTGCCGGCGCAGACTGACCAAAGACGTTGTGCACCCACCGCGCTCGTTTACCAGCCTCTCCTAGAAGGGAGCTACGACCCCCTGATCTCGTTTACCAGCCTCACCTGGAAGGGAGCTACGACCCCCTGATCTCGTTTAACAGCCTCACCTGGAAGGGAGCTACGACCCCCTGACTGAAGGCTACAACCCTCAGCACCTCTATGGACCACGTTTCATCAATTTTCACACTGGATCCAAAGCTTCCTTTAGGACACCACTTGCAGGCCACATTTCATAATATTTTCAGACTAGACCCTTTTCATGCTTTTAAGCACAAACATACATCACCAACAGATACTTACCAATTCAGACAACACAGATTAGATAGCAGTAATACAGCAGAACAGATCAGATGTTTCATACCCCATGCTTCAGCAAACCCTAGTTTACATACGCACTTTCACTTCACTGATGTCACGTATATACGCGCTTCCATTCACACAAACCAGCGTATACCTATGTATATATTTCATTGCACATACGCGCTTTCTCTTCACCGAAGCCGCGTATATACGCGCTTCCTCTGCGGCGAAGTAGCGTATAGATATTCAATCATTATAGAGCAGCATACTTCATCAGATCAGATATTCAGTTCAGATCTACCCTTTTCCTTCAAACAGATGTTCGCCTAGATGTTCGCCTCATCACAGATCTAATCACTCCATAAACAGATCTAGCAAATACAAGTACATTTCAGATCTAAAGATCCCGCTTCATCATTTCTTCATAAGTGCTTCATAGATTCAGATCTATCATCAAACCTTTACCCTTTCCATACAGATATACTTCACAGAGAGGTATTCATTCAAGCTCAGACATCTTGCTCTCACACTCATGATTTTCACAATGAATTTCTTCTCCTTATATAGTTTTTCCTTTTTCAATACCATGAGCCCCTTTTTCAATACCATGGGCCAAAACAAAACCATGAGCCCAAAACTACCTGGACGGGGTCAATTAGGCGGATCATTACCCAATACAATGGGTCAATACCATGGTGGTTACCCTTGGTTTTGCACTTTTTGAGCGCTTTAGCCCATACGCGACTTGGCACGTTCCTTTCCGCGTGTATACGCGATTTCCCCTAGGCCACTCCGCATATACCAAGAGACATACTCTTTTTCATCATACTTTGAGTACATTCTGAAATCCTTTCTTCATGCACACCGTAGAAACATCATATTTTCTTCATCGAACATATTCTCTCAAGCACAACTTCATCAAGTAAGTTGTCATTATCTTCATCAAGTGGGTTGCCTTTCAAGGACAACACTCAAGATCATATTGTCAACAAACATTAGATCATATCAGGATTACATCATTTACTAAGTCCATCAAGTCAAGCATAACTTCATGTGATGGTTTGCCATCAAGGACAACACATGTCATTAGTCGCATGTCTTCATCTTCATTCAGAGGGTTGCCATCAAGGACAACATCCTGCATCATATTTCCAACCATCTCCCCCTTTGGACTTGATGGCAACCATGATGGTGTTTGGTTACCACAGCAGATAGATATCATGTCACTCTCCCAAATATGTCACATAATTATCTTCTCTTTATTCAAACACCATGTTACTCTCCCCCTTTGACATCAAGGGCAAAGGGCAGATCAAAAACCAACATTCTCCCCCTTTTCTCCTCATGTGGAAGGAACATTCTGCAGATCTGATGTGTGCTGAAGTGGCCAAGCTCCCCCTGAGTTCATGCTGAATCTTCAAACATATTTTTCAATAAAGTACATGACTCAAAGACTTTCCTATCACTAATGACTCATACTTACATCAAAAATCCAACCAAGTGGATTTACATATGAGACTCAAGTACCCAACCAAGTGGGTTTACAAATTTGACTCGGCCTACCCAACCAAGTGGGTTTACAAATTTGAAAAGTCCTTACATGACTGAAGATTACGATTTTACATCATGGGTCTTAACAAGACCTTTTCATCAAATTACAAATATGACTTTAAGACCAACACCGGAAAGACCTCAAGAGAGATTATAAATCAGAAAGACCATAATGCCAACAATGCATTATACTCAAGAAACGAATGCTCCCCTGAAACCGTGCAACCAAGCAATCTTTCCAAATGAAAGGCTCTCCCCTAGTTTGTGCATCCCGAAACTTCCACCAACAAATCATCAAGGCATCTTCATCAAAACATTAGAAACAAACTTAATTATGAGAACTCGAACACCACCAAAACTTACCAAACAATATCGAGATACCAGGCAACACACCGCAACAGCCGAAGAATGTGCCATAATAGCAAAAATTGTCAGAAATCATTCATACGCGGTTTTCTGTGCATTAACTCGCGTACATACGCGACTGTGTTTCATAAAACACGCGTATCCCAAGTCATCTTCTAAAAATTATGTAGATTTTTTCTTTTGACTGGCAGAGACCACTCCCAGCTTCTGTCTTTGATACTCGAACACTTCCCTGGGCAGAGGTTTGGTAAAGATATCAGCAGCTTGTTCTTTGGAGGTAACATACTCCAGCTTCACTTTTTGCTCAAGCACTTGTTCACGTAGGAAATGATATTTGATGGGAAGGTGCTTGGTTTTCGAATGCATAACAGGATTCTTTGAAATACTGATGGCACTTGTATTATCACACATAATGGAGATAGGAGTTGTACATTTGATTTGAAAATCTTGCAAGGTTTGCATCATCCATAGGAGTTGAGTGCAACACGATGTGGCAGCTACATACTCTGCTTCAGCTGTTGATAAGGCAATAGAATTTTGCTTCTTGCTGAACCAAGATACTAACCGGGGCCCCATGTAAAATGCACCACCACTAGTGCTTTTCCGATCATCAACACTTCCAGCCCAATCTGCATCAGTGTAAGCATGAAGAGTAAGATCAGCATCCTTTGGATACCATAGAACAAAGTCTTGAGTTCCTTGTAGATATTTGAATATCCTTTTGACAGCCTGAAGGTGAGACTCTTTTGGATTAGCTTGGAATCGTCCAACAATCCCAACAGCATGCATAATGTCTGGTCTAGTCCCAGTGAGATAAAGTAGACTTCCGATCATCGATCTGTATTCTGGTTGATTCACAGTGGGAGAATCATCATTAGAACTGAGACTGCATCCGGTTATCATTGGTGTACTTACAGGTTTGCATTCTTCCATGCCATACTTCTTCATAATTTGCTTAAGATATTTTGCTTGTGATAGAAATATACCATCTGCAGATTGATGCACTTGCAAGCCAAGAAAGAATGTTAGTTCCCCAAGTAAAGACATTTCAAATTCTTGCTGCATGACAGAAGCAAAATTTTGACTCATAGATTCTTCGTTGCTCCCAAAAATGATATCATCAACATATACAACTACAATCAATAGTTTATCATTTTCAACTTTTGTGTATAAGTTGCTATCAGCAGACCCCTTTGAAAATCCTTCTTGATGAAGATATTTGTCAAGACGATAATACCAAGCCCTTGGAGCTTGTTTGAGTCCATACAGAGCCTTTTTAAGTCTACAAACAAGATTTGCATCATTTCCCAAAATGAATCCTTCCGGTTGTTCTATATATACTTCTTCTTCTAGGTCACCATTAAGAAAAGCAGACTTAACATCCATTTGATAAAATTTGATTCATTGATAGCTTGAGAAAGCAAGAAACATTCTTATGGCTTCAAGTCTAGCTACAGGAGCAAAAGTTTCTTCAAATTCTATACCTTCTTGTTGAGTATACCCTTTGCAAACCAGTCTAGCTTTGTTTCTTACAACATCCCCATTTTCATTTAACTTGTTCTTGAAGATCCATTTAGTTCCAATGACATTTTTATCATGAGGTCTTGGTACCAAATCCCAAGTGTCATTCTTTTCAATTTGCTCAATTTCTTCATCCATGGCATTATTCCAACATTCATATTTGATGGCTTCATTGACATTGTGTGGTTCAATTGTAGATAGAAGTGCTTGATGACTAGAAGATCCTACAAGAGTTCTCCTTGTTCGTACACCTGATTCCTTGTCTCCCAAAATCTGAGATTCGGGATGATTCTTTTGAACGTATCTGGATGGAGCTTTTTCAGATAGATCATTTTCAGGTTCTTCATTTGATTCACTGTCTATATCATTTCCATCTGATGTAGAAGGCCATATGTCATCATCATCTTCTTCTGTTGTTTGTTTTTCTTCTTTAGGAGCTGCAGGAGACTCGTCAATAATAACATCAATACATTCAACAACCTTTTGAAGCCTCTTATTGTAACATGTGAATGCTTTGCTTGAAGATGTGTAGCCAAGAAGTATCCCTTCATCTGATCTAGGGTCAAACTTGCCAAGTTTTTCATCATTATTTTTTATAAAGCATCTACTTCCAAAAACTTTAAAATGCTTTACAGTGGGAGATTTTCCATACCAGAGTTCATATGGAGTTTTATCACTGTTTACCCGGACATGAGCCTTGTTGAGAATGTTAACTGCTGCACGTGCTGCTTCACTCCAGAACGTGTTAGGAACATTAGAGTCAGCAAGCATAGCTCTGGCCATTTGAACAATTGTTCTATTCATTCTTTCTGCTACACCATTTTGTTGTGGGGTGCCTGCTACAGAGAACTGTATTTTAATGCCATGTTGTTCACAAAATTCAAAGAATTCATTTGACGAATATTCTCCTCCTCGATCAGATCTAAGACACTTGATTTTTGAATCCAATTCATTTTCTACCAGTGCTTTGAACTTCTGAATTTTTTCAAAAGCTTCATCTTTGTGTTTAATAAACGCGATCTCACACATTCTGGAGTAGTCATCAATAAATAGGATATAGTATTCTTCCCCACGTAATGACTTTTTCCTCATAGGTCCACGGATGTCAGTATGAATGAGTTCAAGAGGCTTACTTGATGAACCTTCTTTGGCATTAAATCGGACTCTGGTCTGCTTACCAAATTGACAAGATTTGCATATGGTACTTTCTGGAAGATTGATCTTGGGAAGATCACGAACAGCTTGAAGTTTGCCTGCTTTCTTGATTTGAGAGAAACTCAGATGTCCCAGTCTTCGATGCCATAGCCAATTTTCTGAAGATTTGCTTAAGTAACATTGTTCTATGCCGTTGAGTACATACAGGTTGCTTGGATTTATTTTTCCTTTTATAATGATTTTACCTGTATCAAGATCACGAACCACACATTCTTTGGAACTGAAGACCACTTCTGCTCCTTGATCACACATTTGACTAACACTCAATAGGTTATGCCTTAATCCATCCACATACATGACATCTTTAGCCTTCACCTTTTCTTTTAGAAATATTGACCCTTTTCCTTTAATAACAGCAGGAGTATCATTTCCAAAAGTAACTTTCTTTTCCTTCTCTAGAGCATTATAAGTATGCAGTTTGCTTTTGTCACCTATCATGTGTCTTGAACACCCGCTATCAATGTACCATTGATTCTCTTCACCCTCTGCAAATAACGCTATCCCACAATTTTCAACCGGTATTTCTTTCTTTTTCCACACTTTAGAGCTTGAGGGAACATGCTCTTTTGGCTGGACCTTGCTCCTGCATTTAGAATCTTCATGACCAAAGTTATTGCAATAAGTGCATTCAACTTCATTTTGAAGAGGAGAAAAATTGTTATAGGTGTTCTTCTTTGGTTCATCATCCATCCTTATCTTTCTTGCTTCTCTGGTCATGATGGTTTTATATGCAACACATTGAACAACTTTATGACCAAAGTTGTGACATGTGAAACATTGTCCATTGAAGTAGAAATTCTTGTGATCATGAAATCTTCTATTAGACTTTACCTGTTGGTTGTAGCCATTTTGAAAGATCTCCTTGTTTGTGTTTCTTGAATTGAGGTGATCTTGCTTTACCTGTAAAGATCCATTGTTCCCTTGCTGAGTGGCTGAATGTAGAGAACCAGCGGTGGCTGCTTTTAGAGAATTTGGTGTTGATGTCTGAGAAGATTCCCCAGTATATCCAAGACCTGTTTTTACAAAGGGAGACCGTTGTACCTTGATAATTTCATCCAAGGTTTCTGAACTTTTAGCAAATCTGAGATTGAGAGAATTCAATTTCTCATTATCCTTCCTTAGACTTACTACTTCACATTCTAGATCCTCCATGCGTTTTTCTCTTGCTTCAAGCTGATTCTTAAAAGTCTCAATGATTATGTTCTTTTCTTCTAGGCTCACTTTGAGTTGAATGTATTCTTCAAGAAGATTATTGTCTTCTAGAGAATCCACAAAGGTACCCTTTTCTTTTTCACATTCTTTTGCGAGAGCCCATACTTTTGCACCAAAATTGAGCAAGGCTTTTGTATGTATACTTCCCATTGTGACGGATCTCCTTCAAGCGATCAAGCTTCTGCAGAAGGACTGGTTCTGATACCAATTGTTGGGAAAAATACTGAGAGGGGGGGGTGAATCAGTATTTACTGCATATTCAAAACTTTCACTTTTCTGCTTCTAAAACGCATACGCTACTTTCCTGAACCAGACTTGCGTATATACGCGGATACCCTTTACGAAACTCGCGTATACACAAATATCTAATTATGTCATTAATTCTTCACTCAAATCATTCCTTCATTTATTCATCAGATATTCAATAAGTAGTAAACATGTGCAGTAAGAACAGAATAAATCATGACACAAAGCATCACACATGAACACCAGGATTTTTAGGTGGAAACCCAAGTCGGGAGAAAACCACCGCTGCAGTTGCTCAGCCTTCAATATTTAATTATAGAGAAAACATCTTACAACATATGTGCTGGTGCAGACTCCTACCAGCACGCAGGCACCCACCTGCGCTCGTTTACCAGCCTCTCCTGGAAGGGAGCTCCAACCCCCTGACTCGTTTACCAGCCTCTCCTGGAAGGGAGCTACGACCCCACGATCTCGTTTACCAGCCTCTCCTGGAAGGGAGCTACAACCCCCTGACTGAAGGCTACAACCTTCAGCACCACCTTGGACCACGTTTCATCAATTTTCACACTGGATCCAACAACTTCAATAGAACACCACTTGCAGGCCACATTTCATCATATTTCCAGACTAGAGCCTTTCCAAACTTTTAAGCACAAACATACATCACCAGCAGATACTTAACAACACAGATCAGATAGCAGAAACACAGCAGAACAGATCAAATATTTCATACCCTTTGCTTCAGCAAACCCTAGTTTGCATACGCGCTTTTACTTCACTGATGTCGCGTATATACGCGCTTCCGTCCACACAAACCAGCGTATACCGCAGTGTATATTTTATTGCGCATACGCGCTTTCTCTTTGCTAAAGCTGCGTATATACGCGCTTCCTCCGTGGCGAAGTAGCGTATAGATCTTCAATCATTACAGAGCAGCATACTTCATCAGATCAGATCTTCAGTTTAGATCTACCCTTTTGCTTCAGACAGATGTTCGCCTAGATGCTCGCCTCATCACAGATCTAAGTTTTTCATAATCAGATCTAGCAAATATAAGAGCAATTCAGATCTAGATCCCCTTCTTCATCATTGGTGCTTCATACATTCAGATTTATCATTCAAGTGTAACCCTTTCCATTCAGATATACTTCAGAGAGAAGTATTCATTCAAGCTCAGACATCTTGCTCTCACACTCATCCTTTGCACAATGAATTTCTTCTCCTTATATAGGTTTTCCTTTTTCAATACCATGAGCCCCTTTTTCAATACCATGGGCCAAAACAATACCATGAGCCCAAAACTACCTGGATGGGGTCAATTAGGCGGATCATTACCCAATACAATGGGTCAATACCATGGTGGTTACCCTTCGTTTTGCACTTTTTGAGCGCTTTAGCCCATACGCGACTTGGCACGTTCCTTTCTGCATGTATACGCGATTTCCCCTAGGCCACTCCGCGTATACCAAGAGACATACTCTTTTTCATCATACTTTGAGTACATTCTGAAATCCTTTCTTCATGCACAGTGTAGAAACATCATATTTTCTTCATCAGGAACATATTCTCTCAAGCACAACTTCATCAAGTTGTCATTATCTTCATCAAGTGGGTTGCCTTTCAAGGACAACACTCAGCATCATATTGTCAACAAACATTAGATCATATCAGATTTACATCATTTACTAAGTCCATCAAGTCAAGCATAACTTCATGTGATGGTTTTCCATCAAGGACAACACATGTCATTAGTCGCATGTCTTCATCTTCATTCAGAGGGTTGCCATCAAGGACAACATCCTGCATCATATTTCCAACATTTGTGGCTCGTTGGATGGGTGACACGTGGCCAACACGGAGGCTGCCATGTGTCCCCTGGAAAATTATGTAAAATTATGGTTGGGTCAGGGGGGTTCAACCCTGTGACCTCCCATGCACTAGCAAGGAGTTCTAACGTCCGAGCTATCACTTATGACTTAACCGTATAGAGCGCCAATGCCATTTCAACTTTGCAAAGGTTGCATTTGGGGGGGGTGGGGGGGGGGGGGACCGCCGACGGTCTCAACCTGTCGATGGTCCCATTTGTAATGGTCACATGATGACAAACAACACCGCGACATAAAATGTTGAACCAATGGCTAACCAAACCTTAACTTTTGGTGGACTATGATCAAACCATATCACATGGTACGATTAAATTGATTGTCGATGGTTCCAGGACCGTGAATCCACGGTATTTAAAACTAAAGTTTATCACATGCAAACCACTCCATGAACCGATAATTTGTTAGACCCTTCAGAACTTTGACTCCACTGGGTTTCGCTCCAAAGTTTATGCAGAGTTCTAAACCATGACTGCAGGGTTTAAGGGGGTCAGCATGTGGCCACCCCTGCCCCTAACCTTGAAATTTAATGCCAATGGTTAGAAACTAGCGGAGGTTTATCGTAGCCCCAAAATTTCTGGATTTTGGCCAAATTAGCAGTAGATAACTGCAGTTCACCACAATTAGTGTAGGTTTTGTAGCTTTGATTGGGAAAATGGCTAGGGAGGTCAATTTTTGACCAATTTGGGTGAAACAAGAGTCTACCTAGACTAATTTTAGCATTATGGAGCCATTGGTGCAGAGAAAACAACTATTGGAGTCTTGTAAAAAAATGTATTTGAAATTTTTAGCATAATTACAAAGAGGGACATGCCATTGGGAGCTGGACCAGCTACTGTAGCCCAGGAGGGGTGAACTGCTTCAACATTCCTGATGTGAAAATCTTATGTGTGATGTTATTTCTCTATTATACAGTACTATTCAGTGTTATTTAGGCTTATTTTCATGCTTAAAACTCACAAATTCATCTATGTTTCATGGTTCAATTACTCATTCCTTAAGCAAACAAATGGATACAAATTGTACATGTTTAATAACTGAAAATACACTTAGCACAACAAACTAATACAATCCTTTCAGATCAGCTCGGAAGTGAATGAAAAGATTATGAAATCTATAGTATAATCAGGGCTAATCAATGTGGGAGCACATGTAAAAGAAAATTTGAATGAATTGAATGATTTTTTTGCATCTTATGACCATCTTACCTTGTTTTCCTTCTTCAGCACGTCAGTCATATATCTAAGGTGTTCAGCGAGATTGGGGATGAATCTCCTCAAAAAATTTATCTTACCGTTGAATGACTGGATCTCCTTTTTGTTCCTTGAGAATTCCAGCTGCTGAATTGTATCAATATAGGAGGGATAAATGCGAATGCTATCTTTTGAGATGATGTGCCCAAGTACTTTTCCCTCTTCCATGGAAAATAGGATTTTCTTAGGATTCAATGAAATGTTGAATTTCCTACATTTTTGAAGCATTATTCTCAAGTGATGTAGGTGTTCATCATTTGACTGTGAGAATACTGTAACATCATCAAGGTAAACAATAAGAAATACATCCTTTTAATTTGAGAAAGCGATGTCCATAGCCCACTGAAATGTAACCCCTATATTCTTTAGCCCGAATGGTATTTTGGCGTACATGAAAGTACCCCATGGAGTTGTAAATGTTGTTTTCTCTTGGTCATATTCATGCACCAATATCTGGTTGTATCCTAAATATCCATCAAGGACTGACATTCTAGAAGCTGCAAATACCCTCTGTAATATGTGGTCCTTCTTCGGGAGAGGATAATTTTCCTTCAAGGACACCTTGTTCAGATTTCTGAAATCTATGCAAAGACGAATCTCCCCCATCTTCTTCCTTACTAGCACAAGCTTGGATATCCAATCTGAAAATCGAATAGGAACTATAATACCAATTTTGTAAATTCTATTTACCTCTTTTTTTATTGATGGCAATATTTTTGGATTGATTCTCTTAAGCTTCTGGTGGAATAGCTTTTGATCTGGCTTGACTGGGATAATGTTCTGGATGATGTTTTTATCGTACACTTTTAAATATGAATAATCCCAAGTGAATACATAAAAAAAAATCACTCAAAAGAGTTGTGTATCTACCTTTCAAATTAGGGGATAAAGAACTCGATAAATTAACCATATTGGGGTTTTCAGTTGTACCAATATTTACATCTTCAATACCTCCTTCCGTTGGGACCATTGTCAGCTTTTTAGCAACATCATCTTGATCAAACAAATATTCCAAAGGTAAAATACCTCATGGAATGTTGTTTTCCTTTAGATGCAACACCTGAACTTCAATAACTTCAATTACTTGATCATCTTCATTATACACATCATCAATATGGGAATTAGAAAACTCCCCTTCCATTTGCAGAATTTTTTTTATGTGTTTTTCATCCCAAAATACTTGTGAGTATCTCAGATTTTCATGGAAAGTTGGGCGATGCTTCACATGAATTTAAAATTTTTTAGTAGCATGAATAGGAATCTTAAAATTTTTGGCCATTGTGGCAGGAGAATCAGCCATAAAATTATGACTTATAGGAATCATAGACAATGTATAATCTGGAAAAGTTATAAGAATATCAAGAATATCATTACGATAAGCTCTCATCTTGGTATGTTTGGCCCGGTACTCCCATTTTACCTGTTTTATCACCAACTCGGAGTCACCATATACTGTAATTATTTTCGCACCTAGCCTTTTCAAAATCCAGAGACCAGTGATGAAGGTCTCATATTCTGCCTCATTGTTTGAATGGTCAAAAGCTAGCTTATTAGAACAAAATATTACATTCTGTGGAACTTTGAATGACTGAAGTATAGGGCTATGGATCCAAATTATGATACCAACTCCATATTTTCCCAAATCACCTTCGAAATCCATTTAAAAAGACCCTCCTCATCACTAGGAAGATGAAATTCAGTGGACTGATTTATTTCTTCTTTTTTACCCGCTATCTCAACTTGTTCTTATCCTTTCTCTAACTCATCTGGTATTTTCTATGAAGTGCTTGGTTACAAGTCGTCAAAACTTTGATTTTTTTTTTTTGCATTCAAAAATTCCTGGACACTATATGAAAATTCTCAAATTTCTTCACCTTCTACAATTTTACTCTTAAAATCATCAGTACTATGATCATTATGCAATATGAAGGACTCTAAATCAGTATGTACATAGTGAATTCTGTGATTTTTTGGTTTTTCTTTGCTAGTGATCATGTATTTCACTTTTACTTCTTGGTGTAGCTTTTTAAGTTGACCAAATACCAGAATTGTAGCATATGAAAAATTGATTTGTAGAGTACCCCTTAAATTGGCTCCCCAAGACCGTGAAAGTAGCATTCCATACCTTGGAGGTATGTGAGAAAATACAACATACATCAACACATTTTTGGCAGGAATCTATGTAATATTCCTTTTTCAGAAATATCACAAGTCTGTGCCAAAGATGGACTGCGAGGAAATTTACTGGATATGTCACCTTCTAAAGAAGGGTGAGATCCGGAGGCTTTATGGCCCTTTGCAGACTCTGTCTACAGATATGTGAAATTCCCTAGTAGGAATGACTAGCAACCTAAGCCTGGAAAACACATTTCTAGGAATGGAGGCCGCAGGATTTGATCCCTGGTTTGGGATCCTTTGAATATATCTATCTAGAGCTGAAATCCAAGAGTGGGCTAAAAAAAAATGTCTCTGGGAGCTTAAGAAAATTCTCCTTTGCCTGTTTATCTTCAGAAAATGCCCAATAAAGAGGGTTGCATCAACAATGAACATGTACTAGCATTGCAGCGTTATATGAGAGAGAAAATGTGCATGAAACCACAAATAGTCACTAAATATATATAGCAGCAAGGAAATATACAAATACTTGAGGAATCACTCACTCAAGCTGAGCAAAGAACCCCTCAATGGCATGCATATGGAAACATGTCACAATACTGCTACACAAGAATGCTTGTGACTAAAACTACGCAGTCACTAGGAGGTAATGCTGCATATATAATGTTAACACAATAATATGGAATTATAATGCTTAAAGAAATATGGGGGACCAAGATCTCAACCCCTGAAATCAATAATACATCAATCCTTGGAAGGATTGGCTGAAATGTACAAAAAGGCAAAATGCTGGAGTTGTTGCCTCTGAACTGGAATAGCACTGCAACTCAGAAAATGGATGGAGATGGCTGAAGATGCTACATATTCTGAATAGATCTCCTCCAATGGATCTTTTAAGGGAAAGGCTGATCCAAACCGTGAAGATATTTCCCTCCAACTAGTGGTGCAAACCCCACTGCAATTCTGCTCAGAAATAACGCAGTCAAAGGAAGGGAATGCATTTTGAATGATGAGAG
Source organism: Pinus albicaulis (assembly GCA_034641835.2). NCBI lineage: Eukaryota > Viridiplantae > Streptophyta > Pinopsida > Pinales > Pinaceae > Pinus > Pinus albicaulis. The sequence continues at coordinate 1,259,903,685 of CM076574.1, read as the reverse complement.
GAGTTGTGCTTGATGAAAAGATATGGAAAATGGATCTGAAATCTCCTCTAGTGGCCTCCTGAATGCAAAGAAGCTCTCTCCTCTAAAATCAGGGCTCCAGAAGTGATGCTATGGAAATCTCCACTGCAACCTAGCAACACAATGTTTCCTGCATTGCTGAAAACACTGTCCTGAAGGGAGATGCTTTGGCCTTGAACCAGAATGTGGAGGAGCTGAAGAAAATATCTTCAAGAGGCTTCTCAAGAAGGAGGTAATCCTAAACAGCACAGCTATCTCAGTTAAGCAATTGAAGAGAGCAAGCAATTCGAAATATCCGTGAATGAGAAAAATGGTTGTTTCTTCCTTATTTTATGCCAATGAAGGCTCCTTTTCCATGAGGTATTTTATTTATATTTTATTTATGAATGGGTCTCCTTGCCCATTTTATTCTCCTCCTAGCTAAAATAGCCAAAATTAATGTTCCAATTAGCTTTATGCTAATTTGGGAACATTACAGTCCTCCCCTCCCAAAGATTGCTTGCCCTCAAGAAAGTGTGAGGTTAGAACTAAATTATTCCTCCTCCTCTCCCTATAGCACCCATGTGTGATGCCTGCCTCCAAGTAGCAAGGTGCCATCTCATTAACCAAGTCCTTACAATGTTCCTCTTAAGTATGCAAGTCGGTTGTCAAGCTATCATCAGGAAATGGTGAAATACTCAAGAGGATAACATAGTGATGTATAGAGATCCTCTTGGAGTATGGAGTCTGTAGTGTAGGGAAAAATATCATCCCCACATGTTCCATCCATCCCCAAGCTATGTGCCATGCAAATTGAGTCACCTCCCAACTAGGCAACTCCTGAAATCTGTCATCCACCTTTGGCTCCGGCAAAGTAGGTGGGATGAAAATCTACTCATGGTAGACCACACAGCCTACCCCACGCTATCTACCTCTCCAATTAAGATAAGTGTAAGGTGTATGCTGATCTTGGGCTCTAATAAGGTTTCCATCAAGTGGCAAGATGAAGGCTGGGCCTCCAAAGGCCTCTCCCCCAAAGTTACAAATCATGCTGGCCCAAACATCTCCACATGTGATGAGTTGGGAGTCATCCTCATATGGCATCATGTCCATCATATGTCTCACCTCATAAAATAATGACTGTCCTGGAATGGTGTCCATCACAAATATCATGCTAATCTTAGAGCATGCACTGCAAAAAGAGAGGGATCCTCCTCCCTCAAGGGTCACACCCAACCAAGGTGTCTCTCTCCCGATCATGCTCCTTATAAGAATAGGAGTAGCAGCATAAGGAGCCAAGATAAGCATCATTATGGCTGCCATGTGTAGCAAGTGAGTGGGGCTATGGTTCCTCATGTGTAGCCAGCGCAGCTTGATCCCCAACTATAATAGAGAATGTAGAATATTGTGGTTTCCCAACCACCTGTGTGCTGCTCCATTCTCCTTATGTGTTTGGAGTAAAGGAGTAATGTAGGATGCAAAGTGATCATGCCCTCCAACACATAGCTCTTCCCCAAGTCTCCCTAGGGGATTTTCATCAATCCTGCTTGTGGTCTCTAATGACCCAAGAAGCCTAAGAAAAGGAATGCCCCTTCTTGGAGCAATGTCCTGCAAAGATATGGTCAAGGGAAGTATACATGCAAGATAAAAATCAGAATATATATGACTAACATTCTTACCGTCTGCTCTACTCATGTAAGAGGAGTATCTCATGGATATGCCTCCTCCCATCGTCAAGGAGAGAACAAAGGGTTGTGCTAGCTCTCCGAAAGAGGGATGTTCCTCCCCTACATCTGCATGACTTTTGCATCTCCCCATGTGCTGATGTGGTCCCTCCTCATGCAACTGGTCGCCTAACACCATGCAGGTAAAAATACCCCTGGAATACTCCACCCAAAATGGGGAGCTCCAATGTGGATCCATCCTCCATAATGACAGCACTAATGATCCCTCATGTGGACTCACTATGATATGGCTTCTTCCTTCTTTGAAATCTCCTATGCAAAAGATATAAGTGGGAAGACTGCCATCCTTCCCCTGTTGTTTCTGCCTCAGCACAGAATATAAAATGGGAGTCGGCAATAGTGATGATGAGAGAAAAATCCCCTCCTTCCTGTAGCTACCCAAAGCTCCATGAGCTATGTCAAGCTCTCCCAAGGCATCCACCTCTATGAAGTCAATGATTGGTGCCCAAAAATGTGAAGCATCCCTCCTCCTTTACTGATCTAGTGGTCTCCTCAGTATAATGTCTCCATGCAGTGAGACATCATCATCAAAGGTAGACTGTATACATGAATGGACAAATGTGTCCCTGCAATTCGGTCTCCCTCCATGGTGAATCAACTTCTAAAGGTGGGTAAGGGTAATTAATCCTCATCAACCGATGTTGGCTCTTCCCTTTACCTTCTCCTTGTGTCTCCAAGTTTCCAAACCTCCTCATCAATGGCACAGATTGATCATGTGTTGTGCCTTGATCTATATACATGAGATCCTGGGATCCCTCTTGCAATGATGCAAGAATCCCTCCACATGGAGCAAGGGCTCCACCTTGCTTTGCATGAGGTACTAGATACTCTCTAGTTGTGCCAGAGCTATTGCTTCCAACCTCCTCCTCATGGGTGGGCAATCTGCCAATAATGGGGTCCTCCTTTGGGAAAGAGACCCTCATGCTACCCTGCTCAAGTATATATGATGAAAATATTTCCTCCAACAAGGTATGGTGTAAGGTCCCAGCCTCCCTTATGGCTGTATGAAGTAGAGTGGATTCCCAAGTTTCATCCATCACATGTAGGGTTCTATTTTGAGTGTGTTCCTCCACATGAGCTTTATGAATCCTCCCATAAAATATCTTTACTAATGCCTAAGATAAAACATGTGCATTTCTAAAAGGAAAGGATTCACAATTCCACCAGGTGTAAGCTTTACCTCTCCAATGCAGCACTGCAAATGGGGTTGCTTCTTCTTTAGGAATGTTGTGTTGCTGTAAAATGGAGTCTAGCCCCTCCAACCAAGCTTTGGCTGAAACTGTAAGTGACCCATCAAAAATTGAGAGAATGGACCTATCATGCTACTGCTTCCTCTCCTTGGTCACTCCTCCTTCTTCTCTCATCTCAGTTATGTCACTGCTGGACATAGGACTGCACTGGTCATCATGGGGTGTGGCTGCATCCTCACTCCCATTATGTGTAACTCTAGAGTTTTTCCTGGAATCAAAATTCTTTAGAGATGTTCCATCCATCTCCTCCCTTGTCTCCTTGAGACCTCTATGAATTATTTGAACAGATTTAGGAAGAAGCCTTGTGATATTATCCTCCTTCCTTCTCCCAATAGATGGAGTCTCTCTCCTGCTGGTCTTCTTGCTTCCTTCAAGATGAGAATCGGAAGTGCAAGCGTCTTCCTTTTCTGTTTTCTCTTCCTCCTTGGGGAGGTTCTTCTTCTTTTCAAAAATGGATGATATCAATCTCATCCTCTTCATCTTTTGTTCTCTTTGTTTCTTGGGCTTGAAGGCCACAGGCTGAGCTAAGAAAGATGCTCTGATACCACTGTAATATTCATTTTTTAGAAATATCACAAGTCTATGCCAGAGATGGACTGCGGGGGAATTTACTGGATATGTCACCTTCTAAATAAGGGTGAGATCTTGAGGCTTTCTGGCCCTTTACAGACTCTGTCTATAGATATGTGATATTCCCTTGTAGGAATGACTAGCAACCCAAGCCTGGAAAACACATTTCCAGGAATGGAGGCAGTGGGAATTGATCCCTAGTATGGGATCCTTTGAATATATCTATCTAGAGCTAAAATCCAAGAGTGGGCTCAAAACAAATGTCTCTAGGAGCTTAAGACAATTCTCCTTTGCTTGTTTGTCTTCAGAAAATTCCCAATGAAGAGGGTTGCATCAACAATGAACATGTACTAGCATTGCAACGTTATATGAGAGAGAAAATGTGCATGAAACCATAAATATTCACTAAATATATATAGTAGAAAGTAAATATACAAATACTTGAGGAATCACTCACTCAAGCTAAGCAAAGAACCCCTCAATGGCATGCATATGGAAACATGTCACAATACTGCTACACAAGAATGCTTGTGACTAAAACTATGTAGTCACTAGGAGGTACTGCTACATATATAATGTTAAAACAAGAATATGGAAGTATAATGCTCAAATAAATATGGGGGAGCAAGATCTAAACCCCTTAAATCAATAATACATCAATCCTTGGAAGGATTGGCTGAAATGTACAAAAAGGAAAAATGTCGGAGTTACTGCCTCTGAACTAGAATAGCACTGCAACTCAGAGAATGGATGGAGATGGATGAATATGCTACATATTCTGAATATATCTCCTCCAATGGATCTTTTTATGGAAATACTAATCCAAACCGTGAAGATCTTTCCCTCAAACTAATGGTGCCAACCCCACTACAATTCTGCTAAAAAATAACCAGTCAAAGGAAGGGATTGCACTGTGAATGATGAGAGGAGATATGCATAATGAAAATATATGGAAAATGGATCTAAAATCTCCTCTAGTGGCCTCATGGATGTAAAGAAGCTCTCTCCTCTAAAATCAGAGCTCCGGAAGTGATGCTATGGAAATCTCCATTGCAACCCAGCAACACAATGTTTCCTGCACTGTTGAAAACACTGTCCTGAAGGGAGATTCTTTGCCCTTGAACCATAATGTGGAGGAGCTGAAGAACATACCTTCAAGAGGCTTCACAAGAAGGATGGAATCCTAAGTAGGAGTTCCCTTGTGCTAAAAATCACAGCTATCTCAGTTAAGCAACTGAAGAGAGCAAGCAATTCGAAATATCCATGAATGAGAAAAATGATTGTTTATTCCTTCTTTTATGCCACTGAAGGCTCCTTAGCCATGGACCCCACACACTAGGGTTTCTTCCTCCTCAATAAATTGCATTGGCTTCCCAAGCAAGCCACACCCTCATCTATTGCGTAGTTTGACTTGGTCAACATGACCTAGTCTCCTTGCAATTATCCCTTTTCACACATGGGTGTGCAAAACTAGCTCTAATGTTGCTTCTCTTTCATTTCATGAGGGATTTTATTGATATTTTATTTATGAATGGGTATCCTTTCCCATTTTATTTTCTTCCTAGCTAAAATAGCCAAAATTAATGTTCCAATTAGCTTTATGCTAATTTGGGAACATTACAATCTAATCAAGAGAGACCACCAAGTCCTTGATAAGACCAAGGGATCTAACTCTACCCGAATCAAAAGAATAAAGGTCATGATAGGTTTGGTTTATGTCTAGCCACAACTTATCCATGATGGCCTTTAGGATTAAATTATGTTAGGCCCCAGAATCTAGCATATCATTATGGAGAATATAATCATGAATCCTCAAACTGAGATAAAAGGGAGGGACTTCACTATCTCCAAGATTTCCATCAACGACTAGGCCACATAGGAGTTTGGGATGGTCATCACTGACATTGACCATGTCGGACATCTCATCTAATTTCAACATCTTGGAAACATCAAATTTATATTTATCATTCTTTACAAGCTCAGTGATGTGAATAGAAACTTTTAACTTAAAAATTTTACTCTCTAAGCTAAACAAGTTAGATTATTTCTCTACCTCTTTTGCAATGGTATCCCTCTTTTCAGGTTGATATTTTGCTGAAGAATCCTTTATTTTTCCTTCCTTATATTTCTTTGATTTACTTGTAGATAGCTCACTATTCTTGCTTTGATTTATGGCAACAGGTTCCTTCTCCTTGTTTGGACTAGCTTGAGAAGTTTTTTTTGCTTGAGTATCTTTTTTCTAAGTTGTCCTCTTTTGAGTAGAAGTAATAGGAACATCTCAGTTTCTCAAAATATACTATCTTTGCACTAAGTTGAGAGCATTTAGGTACCCCCTTTGATAGTCTTAAGATTGGACTACCAACCCATTATCATTTACAAGTAAAAATTCTTGGTCATCTGACACATATGTTTCCTTGGTATACTCATCATCCTCTGTAAGGAAAATAGGTCCATAATATTTTTCAAATAAATGGTTCTCTTCAAAAATTTCATCTTCATCTTCAAGTCCTTGGGCATAGTTTTGTTGTAACGGGGTGCAGATTTGTTGTTGTGCTTGCTGATCTGGAGCTCTCTACTCTCTCTAATTAATTTTGAACTAAGGTTGTTGCTGTTGTCCTCAATAAATTTGGATTCTGGACTTTATTTACTGATTTCCTTTTAGAAATGGAAATCCTATCTACCATCTTTTCCACTGTTCTAATCAAACTATCCAACTTTTCTTCATATGAGGTTGATGGCTCTTCCTTGTAACTCTCTTTTCAACTTTTATTTTTTATTTCTTGATCAACATATTGGCTTCAACTCTGAAAACATTTATCTAAATTTCTTCCAGTGAGGTGGGATTTCTCTCTCTAATTTGATATTCCATATCTGGGTCAAAGTCATCTAGATAATTCAACAAGGCCAAGTCGAGTGGAGGTTTGATGTTGGAAAGAATGGAATTGTACACCTTATTGAAACAAGTAGTATAGTCTTGAACTGATTCATTTGGTTACCTTTTCAATGAGTTGTATTTAGCCAATATTTGCAGATGATTTTTCTTTTCCTCCCACTTAGCAAGGAAAATATCAATTGACTATTGTGACTTTGGAACTGAATGAGGTCCCATAGCTCGAAACCACTTTTTCACTTCTCCTAAGAAACTCTAAGAAATTATTCTCATCTTCACATCATCATTATCTACATCTTCTAAATCTATGAAATCTGTGATTTTGTCAATATGTTTCCTAGTTGTAACCTCGGTAGTTCCATCAAAAAGAGGTAGCCTTTGTCCATATTTTTGAGGTAAATCAATGAGTTGTCCTGACAGAGCTAGAGGAGCAAATATGGCCATATTTATTCTAGGAGGAAAGCTTGTAGTTACAAGAAGAAGTGTTGGTATGAGTGGTGGTTGTGTAGGAGGAAGTGTGGATGATGAAGAAACATCAGTATGAGGAGCTATAACAACAGTGTGAATATATGAAGTTGAAATAGGGTCAGTAGACAAGGGCTCCTGCTGATTTTGTTTATATGCCTTCTAAGAGGTATATTGAAGATGGTTTGCTAGTTTTTGAAGTTTTTCAAACTAACTCCAAACCTTTCTATCAAAATCAACTTCTGAATTGGATGATTCTATGGATGACAAACTTTTTTCAAACTTTGAAGGATCGAATACAATTTTAGACATAGATGTTTTATATTTGGATTTAAACAATGACAACTCGAACTTAAGATCAAATTGAATATATTCAAGTGAAACCAGTTCTAAAGGTAGAGATGTAGACCTTACCAAAGTAAATGAACTTGACTAAATCTTAGAATTCTTAGGTCTTTTCTTTCTTATGATTCTTTTGGATCTTCAATAGGAGATGTTGGATGTGGATCTGGATTTGATCGTGTATACCTTTTAGGAGCCAGTGTTGTCTTGTTTCTACACTTCGGCTCTCTGCAACTTGAATTAGCCTTCTTGAAAACCAGGTTCTGTCACCCACAGGCCTAAAATTCAATGAAAATGTAATAGAACCATGGAAAATCTATCACTTTTTCTCCTCGACAACGGCACCAGAAATGTTAGCCTCCACAATGTCCCAAGGCTGAAAGGATATCGACAGAGGTAACCTCAAACCAAGCTTTGATTTTGGTAGCTAACCCTACAAATCCAAAGAGGGATATCTCTATGAAAAAAACAACCAAGGATTTGAGCGGTACAAGAATGGATTTTAGGCTAGATAACTCAGCTCTAGGGTTTGAAATTTTTAGGGTTCTTATGCCGGATCAAGAGAGAAAATTAGGGAACTAGGTCAAAACATCAAAGGTTTGAGTTGAAAGAAATATAGAGGAGCAAGGTAGGTATGATTTTGTGATAGCTTAATATTTGGTCAGTGTAGTGTAGGTTTTAAGGAGAAAGGACATCATAATGATCATGTATACCATGAATTCATTAATCAAGAAGATAAAACACGCAAAATAATATTCCTAAAAAAATAGAGCTTAATTAAAATATTTATACTTAAAACCTCTTAGGAAAATCACTGAAGATCAAATATATGGTAAGGAGACTATTTTATCATTCATATAAATCTATAACAGAGAGAAAACATTATCATAAACTCACAACACAATAATTCATGAATAATAACTGCAACTGTCCTTTGATTTACTGTAAAAAGTGATGAAGTACAAGATACAAGACTTTCAACTTCTGATGTCCAACCCTCAAAATGAATGAAAACCACATAAACATAGACTAAAAACAACTTCCCCTCTCTCAGGGGTCAAATCCCTCAGTGCAGTAACATCTTACAAGAATATCTCAACAAAACCCTAATGACTAGGGAGGTTAAGACAAATCCTCCATTTAGAGTTTGACTGACCTGATCCTCATAAATGAGGTCCAAAATTACACCAAAATGACTCTAACAAGTCCATTTACCCTCTATTACATCACATAAACATAAAACTAGAGAAATTACATCATAAAAACTAAAATTTACTAAATAAAACTCGAAATTTTCACAAACGGGCAAAAGCCCAACACATCTCTGCAAAAGCGCAATGCCAAACTTGTAAGGGACTTCTCAAGGCCTTCCCCTGCTCCAAATCTAGTTCTAAAAGATGAAATGGAAATATGAGGATGTCTAGTTTTCATCAGACACCTCAAGAAAGAAAAATTGACAATCCATGACAAATAAAAATGCATTCACCCACAACTACTCCCAAAAGTGCAACGGCTAGTCCAAAATAGTAGCAGAAAGTGTCTTTTTGACATGCTTTTGGGAATTTTCTCTCAACCAGTTTGATGAAAAGGAACTGTAGGTGGATAGATTCCATGTAGGAGTGATTATAAATCTATAAATATATTTTTTTGGCATTTTTATGGCCGAGGAAAAATGCAATGCCACGGCACTACGCTTTTGGCTCTACCGAGATTTCCAAAAAGGCCAAAAGTCACAAAAACCCACAATTTTCCAAAATTTATTCAAAACTTGTTAAAAATTGTCCCATGAGACAATGTGATGATGTGTAATGCTATGAGAGATGTTTCAGAAATCAAATCAAGCCTATATTTTTCCTTTTGCCTCATTAGGGTTTGCTCGAGCTTCCTTTTCAACTTCTTGAATCTGACTTCGTAGACTTGGTTCCTTGCACAATAATGAATTTACATGTGTCTTTATAGGTTATAATTCATGTTTTCCCTCTTCATTAGCATTTCCAAGTGTAAATTCACTCTATCCAACCATCCTACCTCGTCTTTCTCAATTTCTATGGAAATGAGTTCATCAACTGTCATTTGAGTGTTTGGTGTAGATGTTTCTTTCTGATACTCAACTGACCATTTGAGGCACATTTTCCTTGGTCTCTTTGTTCTAATCTGCTCTTCTTGATCCTCTAAATAATCAATATCTACCATTGCCTTACCTTTTGCATCATCCTTGCTCAATTTTTCTTTGGGCTTGTTTAAGAGCAGTTGATTTACCTCTAGCTGCATGTTTTCCTACTGCAAGAATGAAACCAAGAAATTTTCCTTTGAAAAAATATCCTTGAGCTCTCTAATATTAGCCTCCTTCTCCATGATGATCTTCTCTAGTGTTTTTTTCTCCTCATTCACCTCCAAATCTACCATATCAGTGTCAAGATGGAATTTTTCCTCATCCTGCAATGGTGCATCATGATATGATGATGTTTCTTGCTCACCTAATATAGGCTTGGCCCTTTCAACAATGTCTGGAGAAAAAAAAAGCCTATTACTTATAACATAGGTCTCATCCACCTCTTCCCTAGGAATTATTTTGGTAGGTCTGCTTGTGGAAGAAACCTCTTGCTGTGATGATGATGACAAAGGAGTAGAGTGACTGCTAGATTGAGTTGGAGAAGTTGAATATATAAAACCATCCCACGACTAATTGATCTATGTGAGATGATGGGAAACTAGGATCTGCACCAAGCCATGGTGAAACAAAATAGCATGATTATTTTCTCCAAATATCTATACCTTCCCTGCCATATTTACCATGCTTTTGTAAAGGTAATGAAGCAAGTTTAGGGTTCTTACACCAATGAAATGTATCAAGAGACTCATAAGATACTGATATAACCTAGAGTATCTGCCCTCACGTGTAAAATATCTCATGATAAATCTCATTATGGGGGCATACTTGTCCAACAACTGTCTAAATGGAAAGATATCTGTAGGAGCTTCTTTGTATGTTGGCTTCAAATACATTTTATAGCTTTCAAGGTCAAGGTCCCTGATCTTGAGCCAATTTTTTCCATTGTTTGGAATCCTTGTGGGTGTGGAAATGGTATCTATTGAAAGAGTGAATGCCACCCCTGCAATAGTCACATTATCTCTTGATCTGAAATAGGATAGCCAAGATCTAACTAACTCTTGACAAAAATTAGAATGGAAAGAATAATTACTGAAACAGTTACTTTTATGTGATTCTAACTGTTTAACATAAAGTGTTTTCTGATATAATCCGTTAATGTTAAAGTTTAAAAATTACACATCATGCATAACATTAAAACCATATGACAACAAGGACTAATGACAGAGTTTGTCCCTCCTGGACTACATCTCCGGGTCCACTTTAGAAGTGTGCGACCGATGTATTGATAAAACCAAGAGAAAAAGGAATACAATGATCTATCAGTTGACAAGCGCCAAACAACACTACTAATGTTGTAGAATGAAATTCTCCCAATGAGGCTTTATAGATACAGTCTCTTTTCTTTGATGGGCCTTTAATCAACCAAGAAAATATGATGATGATGTGCACACTCTAACTGATGGACTAAAGCATATGGACCTCTGCACAATGGTAGTTGAACTGAGTTTTTGAATATTGAAGTGGATCTCGTTGTTCTACAATGAACTTTAGTTCTATATCTAGGCAGGAAAAAGAGCTCTCATACTCCACAATATACCTGCAAAACCAAAAAATCTCTCTACCAAGTGTTCTAGTGCTTCTTCAAAAAGCACTTCTTCTTAACTTCTCGAGAACTTCTCTCTTCCTCTCCTCATGATCCTTACTAAACATTCTTTATCTTCTTTTTATAAGATGAGGGAAAATAAATGGCATTAAACCACTATCTTTATCTTCATATATCGAAAATTAAGGTTTAATGGTTTTAATGTAGACTCCGTTTTTAACAATTATTTAATGAATCATTACCCTTTCCAAGCCTCTTTTCCCATCATGGATCTCTTCGAAATTATCCATAAGAATAATCAGATATAGGTTAATCTCAGTCTTCTTGAAACCTAGGGTCTTAGGATAAGGTGTTCATTTAAAACAACACAATTTTTTATGCATTAAAACCCATAATAGACTTGAGGATATAACTTATCCACTGGCGGTCTAGAAAATGGTGCGGAGGCAAACCATTGGCATGTGATTAGTCGGATTTGCTAGCGGCTAACTCTGTGGTTTTGGATCTGGTAGTTGACTCTAACATTTACAGTAACATCTGCATGTGACAGCAGATATGACTGGCGGTCACGGTTTTAGAAACCAATGGTAAAGTTGCAGCTTATCCCTTAACCTCTACTTTGTTCACATGTGACTCCTTGACAGTTGGCTTGAGCTGGCCGATACCGTTGCGGTAGAATTTTCCGTTGTGGTTCACTCCGTTCACATGGGTTTCCAATAGTCACCATACGCGGTTTTGGGTTGACGGCTTTCTAAATCCACTCACATGATTCCCGACAATTTTTTTCCTGATTACATGGTTTCTCGAACTCCGATGTGGTCTTCTTGATGTGGTTAGATTTCTATTCAAACTACGAGATTACAAAGCTTTGAAAATTGACATAACTCCGCTGCGATTAACCTTTGAACACATGACAATGGTTCTATTGCCACGGTTTTGTTTCTCTAATACGATTTAATCGATTATTAAAACATTACATTTGTTTTGTAATTTTTTTACATTATTTTCCGAGGGTTTTACATTAGATTGTAGTCTTAAGCCTGAAGGTGGGTTTATTGCATAGTTTTAATACCATGCATCTAGACTTAGGTTAGAACTAAGACTTTAACGCTAGGTTTTAGGATTAGTCCTTTCACCTTAGGATTTAACCTTAGGTTTACAATTAGGACTTAGACCTAGGCATTACCATTTACATCTTCATTGCGCCATAACATCAAGACCATAGTCACTTAGGCATTTTAAGGATTTTAGTCTTTAACAAATGCTCTTAAGACTAATATTTTTGCCTAACACTGACACTTTAGCTGAGTTAGACTTATAGTGCTAACGCTTAGACTTAGGATTGTGTTTCCTTAAGTCTTTACATGGACTTAGCACTTTACAATCATGACTAATGCTCTTTACTGTTTTAATGTCACGAGTCGACATAATTCACTATGACGACAGTTTAACTTCAATTCATGAAGAGAAAAACACTGATGAATGTTGTTGAAGTCACTGATGTTGATGTCAAAGTTGACGACGAACTTGTTAAACTTGAATTTCCTGCTCAAAGAAAGAATGTTTAATGTGACCATATTGGTCGCTTACCAATTTTTACAATATTTTGGTTCACGACTTGAGTCGATGAACCATTGCTCATAAGACCATCTTGGTTGATACAATTTCGACTCAACTTGTTTATTACAAAATTGATGAATAATTACTTGTAGATGACCATCTTGGTCATTTTGTAATTTCGATACAAAACTTTAGAATCCAAATTGGATTACACCTTCCCACAAAAAGAAATTTTGGTTCTTCAAAGGTTTTATTACAATGCATTGAAGAAAAATAACTCTAGTTCCTAGTTACAAACTTATCTAGATCTAGAAATTTTTTATAGACACAATTTAGACATTTGGCATAAATTCTGCCCAGTTTCATTTTCTAGTCGAATGTTCCCTAACAGGTGAATTGGATGTCTCTTTTGTCGCTGATGTCAATGCTATTTCTTGTGGCAGGATTGGATATTTTCTCTTAGCATGCCCCGTCAATTTGCAATGTTGACAAATTCTCTCCTTAGAATTTGTACTTATTTCCTTTGAGTTTTTTGAATGATATTCCTCTTTAGTGGATTCATTGATAGATTGAAGAAATATTTTACCTGAACGCTTCTTTACTTGAAGTGTATCATCATCTTCTTTTGGTTGTCTTTTGGTAGCTCCAACTTTCTTGCTGTAGGCTCTATGCTTCCACCAATGTTCCTTTTTGTCCTGTAGCTTCTTTGGCATAAGCTCAGGATGTAGAGACCAACATTGAATCAAAATGTGGCCCATATTTTCACAATAGTCGCACTTAATTATACCATAACCTAGACATTGATACTTAGGCCTTTCTTGTACAACTATTAGTATAAGTCTCCCTTGAAAATTCTTTCCAAGGCCTTCTCCTTCCCGATATCCCATGGCCTTCATCATGGAAAAACATTTTCTTTCAGAAGCTACACATGAATTCTGGCTAGAAAATTCCTCGAAGTCTGAATCACTTTTTGGTGATATCAGTATATTGGGATTTTCCTTAGCAGGTGAGGAAAAGGTTCTGATGGCCTCTCTTGATGATTTTGGTGATGATGAAAGAGAATAACTATCTTCATCCTCCTGACGAAGAGATAGTGTTGGATTCTTTCCATTAGAAGTTGTACCTTCTATTAAAGGGTTGTTTCCTCTTTTGTTCTTTCTCAAGACTTCAATTTCAGACTGCAAGATCTGCTTGTCACTTTCCACTGCTTGCACCATCCTTCGTAATGCAGTATTCTCCTACTGAAATTGTTGATTGAACTCCTCGAGTTATTTCAACCAAAGCTATTTCCTCGAGTTCTTGCCCATTTTTGTACATGAAAAAGAAATAGTATGCTCCGATACCAAAATATGATCTGAAAGAGGATAGCCAAAATATAACTAACCCTTGACAAAATTGAGAATGGCAAGAATAATTATCGAAACAATTACTTTTATGTGATTCTAACTGTTTAGCATAAAGTGTTTGCTGATATAATCCGTTAATGTTAAAGTTTAAAAATTATGCATCGCGCATAACATTAAAACCATATGACAACAAGGATTAATGACAGAGTTCGTCCCTACTGGACTATGTCTTTGGGTCTGCTTTAGAAGTGTGTGACCACTGTATTGATAAAACCAAGAGAAAAAGGAATACAATGATCTATCAGTTGACAAGCGCCAAACAACACTATTGATGTTGTAGAATTCAATTCTCTTGATGAGGCTTTACAGATACAATCTCTCTTCTTTGATGGGCCTTTAATCGACCAAGAAAATCTGATGATGATGTGCACACTCTAATTGATAGAATGAAGCATATGGACCTCTGCATAATGGTAGCTGAATTTATTTTTTGAAGATTGAAGTGGATCTCGTTGCTCTACAACGAACTTTAGTTCTGTATCTAGGTAGGAAAAAGAGCTCTCATACTCCAAAATATACCTGCAAAACCAAAAACTCTCTCTACCAAGTGTTCTAGTGCTTCTTCAAAAAGCACTTCTTCTTAACTTCTCTCTTCCTCTCCTCATGAGCCTTAAAAAACATTCTTTATCTTCTTTTTATAAGATGAGGGAAAATAAATGGCATTAAACCACTATCTTTATCTTCATATCTTGAAGATTAAGGTTTAATGGTTTTAATGTAGACTCCATTTTTAACAATTATTTAATGAATCATTACCCTTTCCAAGCCTCTTATCTGATCATGGATCTCTTCGAAATTATCCACAACAATAATTAGATATAGGTTGATCTCAGTCTTCTTGACACCTAGGGTCTTAGGATAAGGTGTTCATTTAAAACAAATCCATTTTTCATGCATTAAAACCCACAATAGACTTTAGGATATAACTTATCCACTGGCGGTCTGGAAAATAGTGCGGAGGTGAACCATCAGCATGTGATTATTCGGATTTTTTGGCGGCTAACTCTGCGGTTTGGATCTGGTGGTTGACTATGACATTTACCATAACATCTGCATGTGATAGCAGATATGATTAGCAGTCACGGTTTTAGAACCTGACGGTAAAGTTGTGGCTTATCCCTTAACCTCTGCCTTACTCACATGCGACTCCTTGACAGTCAACTTGAGTTGGTGGATACCGTTGCGGTAGAATTTTCCGCTATGGTTCACTTTGTTCAAATGGTTTTCCAGCAGCCACCATATGCGGCTTTGGGTTGACAGCGTTCCAACTCCACTCACATTATTCCTGATGGTGTTCGCCTGATCACATGGTTTCTGGAACTCCAACGTGGTCTTCTTGATGAGGTTAGATTGTTATTCAAACTGTAGGATTACAAAGCTTTCAAACTTGACATAACTCCTTTGTGGTTAACCTTTGAACACATGACAACGGTTCTATTGCCACGGTTTTGTTTCTCCAATACAGTTTAATCGACTGTTTAACCATTAATTTTTTTATGTAATGTTTTTACATTTTTTGCCGAGGTTTTTACATTAGATTTTAGTCCTAAGCCCAAAGGTGGGTTTATTGCATAGTTTCAATACCATGCACCTAGACTTAGGTTCAAACTAAGACTTTAGCTCTAGGTTTTAGGATTAGTCCTTTCACCTTAGGATTTAACCTTAGGTTTAAAAATAGGAATTACACCTAGGCATTACCATTTACATATTCATTGTGCCATAACATCATGACCATAGTCACTTAGGCATTTTTAGGATTTTAGTCTTTAACAAGTGTTTTTAAGACTAATATTTTTGCCTAACACTGACACTTTAGCTGACTTAGAATTACAGTGCTAATGCTTAGAATTAGGATTGTGTTTCCTTAAGTATTTATGTGGAATTAGCACTTTACAATCATGACTAATTCTCTTTACTGTTTCAATGTCATAGGTCGACATAATTCACTATGACGACTTTTTCTTATGACGACAATTTGACTTCAATTCATGAAGAGAAAAACATTGATGAATGTTGTCGAAGTCATTGATATTGATGTCGAAGTTGACGAAAAAATTTTTGAACTTGAATTTCCTGCTCATAGAAATAATGGTGAATGTGACCATCTTGGTCGCTTACCAATTTTGACAAGATTCTGCTTGACGATTTGAGTCGATGAACCATTTCTCATAAGACCATCTTGGTTGATACAATTTCGACTCAACCTGTTTATTACAAAATTGATGACTAATTACTTGTAAATGACCATCTTGGTCATTTTTTAATTTCTATACAAAACTTTAGAATCCAAATTGGATCATCTCTCCTCAATCTGGTGGCAAAAGTGCTATTTTGTTTTTCATGAAAACCTAGTTCCTCAACCTTTTGGCAGAAGGCAAGGAAACCATCATCCTAAAATAACTTCTTGAGGAAAGGAGAGGACATTATATCATGTGATTTAGTGGGCTCATACCCGCTGATTTGACCTCCCTTGTGCCTCTTCTTCTCAGTGGTTTCATAATCCATAACCTAGCTAAATGGGAAGGGGAATTAGGGTTTAGTGAGGGAAAAACAAGGGATTTGGCCAATTTTTGGAATGAATGGATATGAAGGGGTTAGGGGTAAGGGAAAATTATTAGGAAGGTGTATAACAGGTGGGGGAAGGTGATTTATCTTCAATATTAGGGTTTTATGCAACAATTTGTTGATGAGAACATGAAACCAAGAAAATTCACCCAGAACCCTACAAGAGGGAATTGATCCTTCCAAGCACAAAATTAATACAAAGGAGGTAGTTTTAGGGACCCACTTACTTGTATATGATACACTATAACTTACTTTTTTATGTATAAATCCTCTTAAATGATGATTTACCCTCATTAAAGAAAGCACAGCTCCTTTGGAAAAAGCGCAACAAAAGCACAACGCAGTGTAGGAGAGAGATGAGGCGCTTTGATAGCAAGAAATTGTTTCTATGAGGGTGAAAGAGCTCTTTGAAGGTGGAGAGAGGTTTCTTGAATATGGAATGAGAAAATGAGAGGCTCTTGTAGCTTTTGAAATTTATCTTATCTTCATAGTGGTTAAGTGGCCCCACCGTGTCCTTTTTACATTGTGATTTGAAACTGCAGCTTTAGAAACTTATGGAACATATTACATCATAATAGAAATGAAATTACTTTTTTGAAAATTTTATTTAATATTTTTCACTATTACTACTCCTTCAATGTTGAATTTAATGGTGAAAATACTGATTTTTATGATTTTGACCCTAAGACCTAATGGTGACACTACATGAGATGAGCTGAATGTTTACCATGGTGATGTGACTAAGATGATGTTGAATACATTTCAGTGATGAATCATCAAAATTAATGATGGAAAGACATAAACATGGACAGAAAGGAGTAGTAACACACCTAGACACACTAGCTAGTGACCAAATTTTTATTTAAGGACCTACTAAAACCATACAAATTTGATCTAAGACCCCAAAAAAAACCTTATAAGAGAATATTTGATCACTGGTGACTAGAATGATATGCAACCACTAACATTAGAAAGAAAAATGGTGACATTCACATTTGTATAGATTTTATAAATCTTAATAAAACTTGTCTAAAAGACAATTTCCCATTACCACCTATGGAAAAAAGTCCTATAATAAGTTTCTGGCTCTGAATTAATGTCATTACTTGATGGTTTTTAAGGTTACAATTAGATCCTGGTTCATACAAAGGATAGGTTGAAGACTACATTTAGAACTAAATGGGGCACTTATGCCTATCATAAAATTCCTTTTGGTTTAATAAATGTAGAAACAACTTTTTTAGAGAGATATGGATATTTATTTTATAGGTCTAATAAACAAAATTGTGATTGTATACTTAGATGAAGGAAAATTTTTAGGATTTATTGTATCAAAAGAAGGCATTCGTATTGATCCTAACAGGATAAAGGAAATTTCTTAAATCTCTTTACCCCATAACAAGAAATCCATGCAGTCCTTTTTAAGACAGATAAATTTTGTTAAGAGATTTGTTCCTCAATTTTCCGGGATTTTTTTACAATTGCAAGCCATGATCAAGAGAAATCATGTCTTTAAATGGAGACTCAATGAAAGAGAATATTTTTATTTAATCAAGCAAGCTATCATAAATTCCCCTTCTCTAACTACTCCAAAAAAAATTGATCGGTTTATTTTATACACTTTCACTTCTGAAACATCTTATGTTGTTGTTCTAACACAATTTACTGATAAAAAAATCAAAGTACCCATCTCTTTCTTTAGTTCAAATTTTTAAGGCGTTGAACTAAATTATTCAGAGGTGGAGAAACAAGATTTTGTTGTTTACAAATATTTAAAGCATTTCAGGCCTTTTCTCCTAAAGACACATACCAAGGTAGTAGTCCCATTCCGAGAAGTAAGACAGTTGCTTGTGCAAAAGGAACTAGGAGAAAAAAGTGAAAATTGGGTCACAACGATGCAGGAATATGATATTGACATTAAACCATCTAAAATTTTCAAAGGACAAGGTTTTTGTATATTTCTAACTGGAGAATCCAACATACCAAATGATGAGGATTTAGGTAATACTATACACATTTCCGAGGTAAGCCTGATAGAATCTGAATCACAATACATTGATCTTATTTTTTATTTAAAAAATGGATATGCTCCCACAAAACTCAATTATAAAAGGAATAGAGCTTTAAGATTAAAAGATAATCAATATCAAATCATTAATGATGTGTTGTTCAGAAAAAACTATAACTTTGTATTATTAAGATGCCTTGAAAAGTCTGAAGCACAAAAGGTTTTGTAGGAACTCCGTAATGGGCCTGCAGGTGGAAATTTTGGAGGATATTCCACCACACAAAAAATCCCTCACACAAGGTATTACTGGCCAACCTTGTTCAAAGATACTCATGCATATGTAGGAAAATGCAAGACATTTCAAACTTCTATTGGAAGACAAATAAATCCAGCCTTACCTCTACAACTAGTCAACATCAAACAACCCTTTGAATAATGGGGACTTGAAATCATAGGTGAGATTGTTCCTAACTCTTCCAAACAACACAAATACATTCTTACTGTACCAAAATAATTTATTAAATGGGTGGAGGCCATTCCACTAAATGTAGCTAATTTTGAAGCCATTATGGAATTCATCGATCAGTTCATTATTATGATATTTGGCTTACCTAATGCACTTGTGTTCGTAAATTCATGTTACTTTTCGGGTGATGACTGAATTTTCTCTTAAGAGAGGTTTTAAACTCAAATATTCTGCTAATTACTATCCCTAAGGGAATGGTTTAGCAGAGTCAACCAAAAAAATCCTCATAAGAATCATAAAAATAATTTTTGATTATAGCCAAAAGAATTGGCATAAAACTTTAACATTTTCTCTATGGGAAGATCGAATAACTCAAAAGGCCTCTATAGGCACTACTCCATTCAATATAGTATATGGGAAACACATTGTAATTTCATCAAATTTAGCCTTTCCCTCACTATCCCTAGCCCAATTCATTGATGAAGTACCTTCCTCTTCTTTACAGTTAAGAATGTCCCAAATCCTTAAACTAGAATAAGAAAGGGAAAATGCCAAAATTACACATGATAACAACAACTTATTGTCAAATCTTCTTTTGATGCAAGTTCTATTGCCAAAAGATATTTTCAAGTTGGAGACCCTATTCTTAAGTGGGACAAGGCACATGAGGAAAGGGTAAGCATACTAAATTCCAAAAAATGTGGCTTGGACCATTTCAAATTGCAGAAAAAATAGGCCCATAAATATTCATATTGAAAGATATACAAGGGAAGAGATATTATCTTCCTATCCATAGGATAATTTTGAAAAAAATATTTTCTTAGAAGAACATTTCTTCTAAAAATTAATATAGTTGTATTTTCATATTTAGGTTAATCAAATAATAATGTTAGATAACATGATTTTGGCTATTTATCAATATCTATGAATCATTTTATAACTTTTCATCTTGAAGAAAAGGATTTTTTAAAAGAAATGATAAAAAATTTGAAAAGGTGGATAGTTATTATATAACTCTGAATTTTTTTTTACATTGAAATTTTAAATTATTTGAAACCTTAAACTTTATAAATTCTTGTCACCTTATTATCAATCATAAAAGGTCTACCTTTACAAAGTAAAGACTATTTGTTACTACGCATCTTTAACTCTAAATTTCCATCCAAAACTTAAAAGGAGACAATGGCATTCCCCATCCTTTAACTATACTATTTTTAGAGTGTAATTAAAAAATATATAAAACTTAAAAGATAAGAGGTCTCATCAAGAGCCTGCTTACCATGATCATAGGAAAATAACAAGATGAAATTACCACTACTGCATATCAAAACAGGGTAATGGCTTATGATTTTTTATAACCATTAGACAAGGGGTCTCATGACAAGCCATCTTGTTCAATCCAATTACAACCAGTGAATGATATTTTCCCTATCTGGTCACCAAACTAGGATAATGGCTTTTAAGACAAAAAAGAAATAAAAAATAAACAAAGTGTACATATATATTGTGTTGAATTTATCTCTAAAGATTTCAATGATAAATGGATGAGATATTGAATCATTGATGCTTAAAAGGTAACCCTGTCAAGGCTATGAATGCCTGTTGGCAGTAGTGGCTCTGCCTGTGACAAAATGAGTATATCAAAAGGATAAGTTGCAAAAATCCCCCTGCTTTATCTCTTTAACTATTTAATGACTGATATAGGGAAATAAATATTTGGATCCGTAAAAGGTTTTAGAAAAGGATCACAACAAGATGAGTTTTTTTTTATAATTCTGAGTAATTATACTTATTCAACTATTTCGAAAATAGTTTTAATTTCATTAATTATTATTACTTATTTAAAGTATCAGATATTTAATCTTATATAAATCAGAGATAACTAGTTCTTCCAATGAATCACCAATTGTTGTGATATTCAGCAACCCCCATTATTTTAGAATAGATGCCTTAGAGAAAATAATGGGGACTCTTCTAAATTTTTAGGATAAGACAATAAAAATTTTGTGACTTATAAATAGAAATATGAATTCAAAAAAATCAAAGTCATAATCTTATTGCCTTGAAAACTTAAGCGGAAAACCCAAAAGAACCTTAATCGCAAATTGCAATCGCAAATCGCAATCAAAAGTCGCAATCACAAATTGGAAACATAGCAAGCGACATGCTAAGATTCTCCACATAAAATTTGCGATGTGATATCACCCAAAACCTTGAAACATGCAAAAAAGGGCTTTCTAGGGAAAAAGGGAGACAAAGGTCGAAAAGGCGATAACAAAGGAAAATGGTCCCCAACGAAGTTATATTTCATAATGAATAATTAGTGAGACCCGCATTTTCCACATCACTGATTTCAATTGCAAAATTGCAACACTTCTCGCTATCATGCACTCTACCTCGCTTTCATTTCCTCGATGCAATATATCGCATCGCACTTTCTCCAAGTATCATTCCCTTCCTCTATCCAGTTTCGCTGAGATTGTGATTACAATGCGATATCACATCACAAAATCATTCATCCCTCTTTTCCCCGCCAATGTTTCAAATATTTAAAATATTTGATAAATAAAATAATTGTTTAAAAAGAGAAAAGGTTTTATCGCAATCCGAAAAACAAGTTTGCCCAGTGTTTTAGAACATTGACACATATGAAATTGTGATGCAGGATGTTTAATTAAAAATGTTTAAATGTCTATTCAGGAACGTGAATCCACATTTTCCATAAATGTACACTCATAACGGTATGATATCCATGATCATCAATACAGGATTTGATGGTGAATTAATTACTATTTTAGATTTCTTCGCATACCAAGCTATATTATCCATCACTTCAGTATTATTGCTACATTTCTCCCGCATTTTCACATATTTTTATTCACTCCCTGTTCTTCTTATTCACAAGCAAGTCCAGAAAAACAAAATTCCTCCTAGATGTCTAAAGTTGCATTCAGACCTGTTGGAGTAGGGTCCCCTAGTGGCAATTTAGCGGAAATTATATTTCATTTGGAAATTTGTCCCATAATCCCTAGTTGAAGCCACTATCTCAAACGGATAAGGACAGATTTTCAAGTCCCTGACCGAGTGGTTTTCCTTGATGTTGTTGCAGCGATTTTCGAGGCATCAACAGGTTTGTATAGCAAGATTTTGGGTATGGAATAGTTGTATATTCACAAGACCAAGGTGGATTGTTATGACAAGGATATTGAGTTCTTGGATTACAATGGGGAGCAGAGACTATTACAGGGTAAGAAGAAAGAAACATCAGTGAGAATGATTACAACTATGTAGGCCAAGTAGTTGTAGGAAAGGGTGTGTGTTATTTGCAGTGCTCATTACTAGTGAAAAAGGTAAGGAATTTGAGGATGCAAATGTTTTTTAGTTGCAGCTGAAGGAAATGCTTGACAAAGGATACTATCGACTAAGTGTATCACCATGGGGTGAACCACTAATATTTTTTGAGAAGAAGGGTGGTACTATTAGGTTGTGCATTGACTATGGGAAGTTGAACAAGGTGACCATCAAGAACATGTATCCATTGTCAAGGATTGACCACTTGTTAGATAATTTGAAAGGAGCATCAATGTTCTTGAAGATTTATCTGATATTTGGATATTACAGATACACATTAAGGAAGAGGAAATTTACAAGATATAATTTCAGACCAGATATCTACATTATGAGTTTTTTGTAGTTCCATTTGGTTTGACTAATTCTCGATCTACATTTATATGCTTTATGAATAGTGTTTTGTGTCCTTATCTAGAAAAGTTTTTTATTATGTTAATTGATGATTATTGGTATATTCTAAAAATTAAAAAGAGCATGTCGAACACTTAGCAACAATATCGAGATTGTTAAGAGTGAATCAGTTGTATTCCAAGCTCAACAAGTGCAGTTTGTTTGAGACTTGGGTACATTACTTGGGACGTGTGGTTTCCAAGGAAGGCATAGCAGTTGATCTAGAGAAGATAAGGGCTATCATGGAGTGGTCGAGCTCCTAGAAATGTGGATGAGGTAAGGTCCTTCATGGGGTTGGTAGGTTATTATAGGAGGTTCATCAGGAACTTCTCACATATTTATTATCCTATTACATCATTTCAAAGGAAAGGTAAGAATTTTTAATGGACGGAGGAATGTGTGGCTAGTTTTGAGTAGTTGAAGCACTTGTTGACACATGCTCCAATGTTAAAGACGCATATTTGGACAAAGAATTTGTGGTATGTAGAGATGCTTGCAATAGAGGACTTGGTGGAGTCCTTATGCAAAAGGATAGGTGGTATGATATGATTCATGAAAACTAAATGAGCACGAGTAGAATTATCTGGCACATGATCTTGAGTCGAAAATGATCATTCATGCATTGAAGAAGTGGATGCACTATCTTCTGGGCAGACGATTTGTACTGATGAGTGATCACAATGGTTTGAGGTATCTATTTGACCAACTAAATATGAATGCCATGCAAGTTTGATGGTTGGCCACAATCAGTGAGTTCGACTTCAAGAACATGTATATGAAAGGAAAATAGAATAGGGTTGCAGATGCTCTTAGCATGCGGATATAGGTGAATCATACAATATCTATGAGTTCCTATGGGATGCATATACATGATAGGATTTTATAGGAAGGTCAGTAGGATGACAGGTATGGAGGGCTCATTCACACGTTGTAGTAGAGTACGGGTACAAGTCGATCTGAAATTGATTTTTATTTAATGTTGTGCTAATATCAGTTTCAAATTTAATATGAAAGTTCCTATTTTTTCTTCTTGTACAAGTGTCTTTACATGTGCTTATGATTGGAAATTCAAAAAACTCGATGAGATTAAGTGTATTTCATAAACATAAAATCATGGAAACTAAATGCTGAAAAACAACATATAAAACACAACAAACACAGACAACTGAGTCAAATACACATGGTTTTGAGGAAGGAGTTCACCCCTCCTAGGCTACATCTCCTTGGTCCAGCTTCCATGGCATGGGCCTTTGTATTAGATTAAACTGTGAAAAAGTGTTGTTTGCAGTCTCTTGTTGCCTCTGCAACCTACTCCAATGGCTCCAAAACATCAAAATATACTAAGAATGACTCTTCCTAAGCCAAAATTGGTTGAAAATTTCCTCAGTTATGGAAAAACCAATTTTTCCTACTACTTCTCCACTAAAAATAGAAGTTTACCAGTTAACTCCACTAAACATGGAGCTTTCTCCGCATTTGGTGGCTTCGCCAAGTTTTCTGCTAAGTTAAACTACATATTAATGTTAAGTTAAGTACATTTAAGTAAGGTTAATCTATAGTTAGCGCAAAGCGCATTTTACGACTAATCGTAGATTAGCAGGAGTTTAATCTAGATTATGGTAACAAAGCATGGTATAATCCTTGTTTAAATATCCACCGTGAAAAGTCTTTGGCATTCAATTAGGGAGGTTGGACATGTGGGAGGGGGTTGGCCCACAAGGTTGGCCCCCTCTAGACCCCCAACAATGGCGCAATGTAAACTCAAATGTAAGTGAAATCCTTAGGGGGTAAGGAAATCGGTGATGGTGTAATGGTTGGTGCTAGCGCTTGTATGGGGGAGGTCATGGGGTCAACCCCGACCTCCACCCCTCCTCGGTCATAATTTTTTTGTGAATGAAACCACTACCTTGGACTTTGGTTAAAATATATGTGTGTGTGTGTGTGTGTGTGTGTGTGTGTGCCCATAACATTTGATTTAAACCTTGGTATATAATAATGTATGCGCCCCATTCAACCTTGAATTCAACCTTCATTAAAATAAATATGCCATCCAACCTTGCCATGGGGGAGGGCATGTGGCAGCCTCGGGCTGTGCCACGTAACCCTTCTTCATTAGTCCAAATTTCACCCATAAAAATTGACAATGGCACCATATATAAAAATTTTAACCTTAGGATTAGGAGGAAAATTTTCAACTTCCCAAGCAACATTGCCAAATCTGATTGTGACACTTGTCATAGTGTCATTGGATGAAAATTGGATAATATTCCCTGAATATTCCTGGGGTGCTGACGGGACTGCCAAGTCATCAGTCTATCACTGTTCTGCACATTTTTTACTTATTTGAGAAAATTAACAACATACCATAACTTACTCATACGAACTCAGATTTTAATGAAATGAGTTGCATTGGAATCCTGGTGACGAGCTCTATCTGGTCGTTCTAGTTTGGAGAATTTCTAATCACTTTCATTTTTGAGCTAAATACTAAGCCTCTGATCATTCCTCCCCACTAGAAGCCTTTTGGACCCCATAATATATTATCAATTGTTCAGCAGGTGAGGGTACATCTCCCTCACCCTTTCACTCTCCATCCATTTAGCCTTGGAAGGATTTTGTCCCTTGAGTCCCACTCTAAGGTATTCGACATTCCCTCTCCTTGAATTTTTGATTCTTCAGTCAAGTATGAGATCTTGTTGAATTTCATTAAGATATTCTGGTGAGAAATCATTTATTGATGGAAAATGAACATGCTCTCCTTGATCATCAATCATAGGAGGCTCAAACAATCTCAAATTCTCAACATTAATCACATAATATATTTGCATATGAGGAAAATCTAGCTTAAATGCATTAGTACCAATATTTTCCATAATTTTAAATGGAACATAATGAATTGTTTTGGGATTTTTACCTTCCCCTTGCAATCTTTCTTTTCTAATATATAACCAAACTTCATCTCCAACCTGGAATTTGTGATCAACACAGTGTTTATCATGCCTTTCCTTGTAGCTTCTTTGACTCCTTTCAAGTTGTTCTTGCATTGTATGATGTATTAACTAAATTTTATCAATGAAATTCCTTGCCTTATCTGTGTCACTATGATCATATATAGCGACATATTTCTCAAAGTTGAAGTCCAAAGTAAATCTTGCCAAGGACCCAAGACATGCCTCAAATGGCGATGTGTTTGTGGAAGAATTCTTGGCCCTATTGTATGCATGCTGAATGTAATGCAACTGTCCATCCCACAACTTGGGATCTTTGATGCAATAACCTCTAAGAAGATGAATGACTATCCTGTTTACCACCTCGGCCTGACCATCTGTTTGAAGATGAAAATTTGTACTCTTCTTCAACTTTGTTTCTGTTATCACAAAATTGGATCTGATAGGTTGCTTGATCAGTCAACTTCATGTAACTATTTCAAACCTAATATTTTGACTAAGGCTTAGCCTCCTCAGCCAGAGAGGGCTTTCTCAAGGGTTAATGATTTGGATAAAAATATAGATGGCTAACTGTTGGACATTGGGTTCAACGCTCCTCATGTGTTTCGCGACATGGACTAACCACCTCTCATGGATCCTAAATCTGCCGATTGTAGCGGAGACTAACGCCTGCAGGTTTTGGTCTAACGGCAATCGTGATTCCAACAAGTGGTATCAGAGCGATAGGTCTCGAGTTCGAAACTTACTCGACTCATGTTGGGGGGGGGGGATATTTTTGGACATTAGGTTCAACGCTCCCTATGTGTTTCACAACATGGACTAACTGCCTCTCATGGATCCTAACTCTGGCGATTGTAGCGGAGACTAATGCCTACGGGTTTTGTCCTAATGGAAATCGTGATTTCGACACTAACTCTATTTGAGTAATGAACAGATAAATGACAGATATAGGTTGAGAATCACATTATCATGTACACATTGGGCTTATGGATTCAAACAGTTCACTAATCCAATGAATCTAGTTAACATGGAATTTGAGGCATATCAGAGTTTTAGTCAAGAGATAAACACATATGAAACTTTAAAAACACAGTCAGTTCATTTATATAGGAATTCAAAGCATATAAAAGTTGAATTCTTAGTAATATGGATAAACACCACTGAAATAGGATAATAAAGAGATGCAAATAGAATAGGAACACACTAAACTCCTTCTGAATCTCAAGTTGGTTAAGTAGAAAATCATTGCATTAGCTGAAAACCAATCAATTACAATAAGCACAGTTTTTCCAAAAATGTCCAACCTATACTAATTCGACCTCTTGGCCTTTAATGGACCTCTTACCACATGAGATGATTTGCCTCTAGGCTAGATACATCGAATTTCAGACTCCTGCCACCTTGCATAACCATAAGACATGGAATTTATGACAAAAAGACACCTAATTTGTTTAAACAGTCCTATTCCAAAAAGGACTCAAACTACTTATTGCTATCTATAACAACTTTATCTATTCAAATTTACATCATTGTCAAGTGTATCATTACATGGTCAAATATAGATGATAGGCTTCAACTCTTCATGACCATATTGCTGACCTCCACCAAAATAGGAAACAGTCCCTTGTTTTATAGACATAAAGTCTTGTACATTATTTGAACATTCTGACCATCATGTATTCTTTATTTCAAGTTCCTTACTATTTGAAGTTGATTTAACACATCCCAAAACTCCTCCATAGGATCCATTTGTCCAAAACCGCCTCCAAAGCTGTTCAAAAGAGCTGTAATGTACTGCACTACGAAAACACATCAGTTTCGTAGCGCCTTTGTAACATTGCCATTTTAATGCTTATTCTTCAAATTTTTGACTTCTTTCCTCCAAGATTGTCTCAATTACCTTTTAATACATTCTCAATAGAAAATTTAGTTCTTGATTCATTCTTTTGCGCTTCAAAATCTATTAGAAATGAGCAAGAAAAGATGCTACAGCAGTTTCGTAGTGCTTTTCTGCTTTTTTACACTGTCTGCGCTACGAAACTGCTGAGTGTGTAGTTCTGTCAAAAAATTTCAAAAATGAAAATTGCAGTTATGCCAAAACCTGAAATACACCTATCTGCAACATTTAAAAACCATATTAACTGTAAAAAAACAGTCATTATAGCTTACTTGAGGTTCCTTCTTCATTTGCACTTGATTTAGCTATTGGCTCTTCAATGATTGTTATTTTAATACCTTTGCTCTTTAACTCATCCTGAATCAACTTCAACTGCTGCTCTAAGTCCTCCACTTGATCTGTAAGTCTTCTGTCAGTATCTCTCAAGTGAGTATTTATTATTCTAACAAACTTGGCTTCCTTTATTGCAGGAACTATCCATTTGAAAAACTGCTCTGCACTACTTGGAGTTTTAGAAATAGAATCAGTTTGTCCTTCCCACAGTGCCTTCAACCTTTTTAAACTGTGCCTTCTCGGCACTATGCTTTCCATCCCTCTTTCGCATGACATCAATTTCCTAATTTTCCAACCTCAATTTTTTCTTAAGATGCGAAAACTCTGTTTTCTCTGTCATTTCTTCTTTTCCCCTCTTTTTTTTTCTGGATGTATGCTTCACTGTAGGTGATGAGAGATCAACAAATTCTTTAGGAGATTTAGGTGTCTCAATGGGTTTTTGAACTTCCTTTCTACCTTCCTTCAGTTTCCTAGCATGCCTAGTCATAGGATTCCTTGCTTGAAAGATGAAAGTTGCATCTTCCCCTATGAACTCTAGCTTTTTGGTAGACTTGGCCTTTTTCATTTTATGCTCATCTTCCCCAATGAACTCAGCTTGAACAATGGGTGTCTCCTCTATGTCAATAGCATGAAGAATCTCTTCTATATTTCCCTTTTCTACTGGGTTGTCCTTTGTAGCAACAATATTTCCTTTTGATGCCACTGCTTGGCTTCTAGTTACTTTTTTTATTTCCTGCTTAGTGACAGCTTGTTTGTATTTTGCATCTTTGACAATATTTGACCTCTGTTTTGCAAGTGATGGAGTTGGTGTATCAAGAATTTGTATCTGCTCTGCCCTTTTCTTAGTTTGTTTCCTTGGCTTCAATTTACATATTCTTTTGGTTTTACAGCCACAGGTTGACTTGGTTCTGCTACTGGTGGTGATGGAACTCCTTTAGCTTTAGGGTTTCTTACAGGGGTTAGGGTTTCCAACTCAAAACCATTTATAAACAAGAAATATGACCAATCCCTTCCTATCTTCTGAAGTTAATCTAAAATCAATAACTTCATTAAACCATGATGAAACAAGGATGTTTCACTCCCTTCAAACTTCTCTTGCACCTTATCAACCATCTTTACAATATTCCTATGCAGATAAAAAGGCAAATAGAGTGAAATCTTACCAGTGAACTGCAGAAGCAACTTGAAATGATATTATTAAACCTTGTGATATCTGCCTTCACATGTGAAATACTTTTGAATGTTGAGCAACAAATTTTACTAATTATATTTGATGCAGCCTCTAGGAATAACATTATTAAGATCCAAGTCTGTGTGCTCAGGCTTCACAAATTTTTTACACTACTCCATATCAAATTTGAAGCTTTTAAACCAAGTTTATTGACCTCTTGGTATCTCTGTAAAAACAACAATGGTCTCTAGTGTAATAGATACACTTAGCATCCCAACCTTAGTAGTTGTTCCATTAAAATTCATGGAAAATTCTTTAGATACCTGTGTGTGAGAGCCCTGCAAATTTTCACAAAACCATAAGCAGCCTACTTTTTTGAATGCCTCCATCACTGCTAGGTCTTCAGTTATTGACTTTATATCTTTGGGTTCATGCCTTAAGCACTGTCCTCCCCTGTGTATTTTCTTTTCTTTTGCTATAATTTTTAGAAAACCTATCAGCCTCGCTTGATAAATTACATTAGCCTTGCTTGAATATATGTAAAAGTAGCCTTGCTTGAAAAATTTGTATCAACTTCGCTTGATATGGGTGTAGAAAACCTTCGTATGAACCAGCCACAGGTTTGGTTTAACACTCCATAGCTCATACATTTCGAATGGAGGCAAAAGGAAAATTAGAATGACCAATTAGGAAAGATTTTGAAATTTAAATGTCATCTCGAACTGAATGATGCCTCATTCATAACCTATAATGACAATGATGACAATAGACGTGGGTGAGTACATCGAATTTCATCATTACCTGACTCATCATACTACTAACTTACCCTTTCCCAATGGTTTCTGACATTTTCCAGCTCATCTGACAAGACAGTTATAAATCCGTTCTTTCGTAGAACCTACAGTGTACTTTTTCATGTTTGCACCACGAAACTATCAGTGTTTTCGTAGCACAAAACAAATTTTTTCAATGGGTGGTGCTACGAAAACAGGGTTTTTTTGCTAATTGAACAGTTTTGACCCAAAACTTTAGGAAATGACCCACAAATGAAAATAATGAATATTTGACATGAAAGAAGTTTAAAAAGGACTTCATTTGAAACTAAGGATGAGCTTTAAATTATAAAAATCTAAAACCTACACTTGACCAAACCTAAATTGACTTCTAAACCCAATTTTGAGCCATGAAACTTTGTAACCTTGTCACAATGATGTGCTAAAATTTTTGGGTGATAATAGTGTCCATCATGTCCCATAATTTTGACCAAAAATTCCCAACAAACCAGGAATCTAGATCACTTACAATAGTAGGAAGACCAAAATGAACCCATACATTTTGAAAGAAAATATGAGCATTTTGTTCAGCTGTAATTGTTTTCTTACATGGCATCAAAGGACACATTTTGCTGAACCTATCTACCACAAAATACAAGTAATCATGACCTTTCCTTGACATTGGAAGACCACCTACAAGATCCATTCAAATAATCTCCCAAATATGTGAAGTAACTGGAAGTGGTGTACAATCCAAGTTTCCTATTACTAGGCTTACTTATTGCACATAAAGAACATCCTAATAAAACGAGATACAAAAAACTTGCCCAAGTGATACAACTAATTTTTATGCACATGATAATCTAACTCGTCATTTTGGTTTCCTTGACTCAAGCTTTCATACACATCTTTAAATCACTATCATATGCATATTGTTCAATGTAAATTTCATGCATAGCTAAATTTTTCTTGAGTATAATAGATGAATTTACAATAGGCCTAGAGAGCATATCAGCTACCTTATTGTATATTCCTTTTTTATACCTAATAAAAAAATGAAATTTTTGTATAAATCCCATCCATCTGAAATGTCTTGATTGCTGCAACTTTGACTGTAATTTTAAGTACTGCAAAGGCTTATGGTCGGTATGGATAATGGTCTCTTTCCCCATCAAATAGTGCTTCCATTTCTTTACACTTTGTACCAATGCATATAACTCTTTGTCATAGGTGGGATAGTTAGTCACAACTCCATTAAAATTTTCAGAATGAAACGAAATAGGCTTACCATGTTGCATGAGAACTGCTCCCATGGCATAATCACTTGCATTTTGGATCTCACATGGTTGTCTAAGATTCGGAAGAGCCAATACCGGTGTTGAACTTAGCTTTTTCTTTAAAGAATCAAATTATTTTTGCTGCATATCTCCCCAATGGAATAATTTCTTGACACTTTTCAATGCATATAACGTAGCTGCAATGGAAGAAAAATTAGCAATGAATTTCCTTCAATACTATGCTGCCCCAAAAAATCTTCTTACCTCTGTAACTGTATTGGGCTTGGGCCAATTCAGAATTACCTCTAATTTGGAAGTGTCTATCTTCAACTCACCTCCTACAAAAATTTGTCCCAAATACACTAAATAAGTCTTGCCAAACTCAAACTTTGACATCTTTAAAAATAATTTCTCTTATTTCAAGACATCAAGTACCTTGTTCACATGCATGGCATGTTCATCTCTTGATTTTTTGAATATAAGTATGTCATCTAAGTAAACAATGATGAATTCATATAGAAATGGTCTTAGTACATATTTCATGACTCTCATGAAAGTAGTTGGAGCATTTGTTAGACCGAATGGCATAACTATCCACTCAAACAATCCTTGTCTAGTTTTAAATGCAGTTTCCCAAATGTCCTCTCTTGGGTGCTAGTTTTGTACATTTTTCCTACACTTATCATCCTTATTTTTTTTTATAACTATAACCAATGAGATTATCCTTTACCCCTTTCCTACCCTTTTACCCTAACTAGTGTTGTTTCACCTTGAATTCATTACTTTTCCAATTCACTAATTATTATGATATATTACACACTTTTTAT
Organism: Pinus albicaulis; assembly: GCA_034641835.2. Lineage (NCBI taxonomy): Eukaryota > Viridiplantae > Streptophyta > Pinopsida > Pinales > Pinaceae > Pinus > Pinus albicaulis. The sequence continues at coordinate 1,259,871,738 of CM076574.1, read as the reverse complement.
AACTAATTGATGGTGAATGTTTGGAAAAGGTTGATGGTCTTTGTGTTTTCCTTTCAGATATCATTTGTAGCACCAAATATATCGGACACAAAATTCACAGGAGCAGTTCATATAGTGTTGTTATAGCAAAGCAATGTTGTTCCACCTTGTTGTTACAGACCTACCAGCAACTACAGTTACGCTCTGCTGTTACAGATTCATTGGAAAACTGTTGATTCAGTTGTATGGTTGAATGCTCTTGTATTTATTGCTACTGGTTTGTTCTTTGGTGGTTGCACTACATCTATGTTTTTTTATGATAGTTGTAGGAGTTTTTAACATTGTATTTTTGGGATAACAGCCTAAGGGAAGTTTCGATTGTAATCTTTTAATTCCTAATCAGAACATTATTAGGGAGTCGTTATAACTATACGAGTTCTATTTAGATCAGCATGAGAATCATAAGATTCTCGTGACTGATCTATTCCTGGATTTTCTGATGTAACACTATATATCTCTCGGCCCTAGTGGTCAAGAGGTTAGCGAAGAACAATGTTGTTTTACCCCTGTAATTGTGTTCAGATTAATGCAGATCATATTGTTATTGTTGTTACATGTGTGATTCCATTTAGTTTTAGTTAAATTTCCTTCCATACCTGTGCCCTGCTAGGGAGGAAGGGCCCTCCTTCTTAGCAGGGATTGCAGTGAATACAATAGTTGTGTGTGTATGTAATTGTATTTCAGTTTATGCATCATTAGAGTACTATTGTTTCTGTTCAGCTGAGAATATATCTGCTTCAATTTCTATAGTTTATATTCTATTACACATATGTTAATAGAGACACTAGATGGGTACTTATTGTGTGGCGAGCTAAAAAATCAATTGAAGTGTGATTTCAATCTTGTGGATTATTTTATTTTTACATGAGTGATTTATTTCTAGCATTTTACTTCAGCAGCGATTTCTTTTCTTTGATATTACTTATGGTTGGTGTATCAACACAAACAGTGCTACTATCATTGGAATAAATAGACGTCCCTGGATTGATAATTAAATGTGTGATGTTCAGTCATTTAATAAGCGATTTATATAGTCCAACATTTTGGCACCATTGTCAGGGATGGCAGTGACGATCTAATCAATCAGACTTGTTTCTAAGAAGTGCAATTTTCGTGTGTTTTTATAGAGTGTCTCCAACAACACAATTTTTGGGCAATAAGACGAGAGGTAAGAACCTGTGCATTTCTCTAAAAGGCTTGAGCAGGCTCGCCAATGTCTGGCTGGGACACTTAGGAATTGAATTTTGGGTGTTTTTTAGGGTGCCTTCAACTATACAGTCGTTGGGCGGTAAGACGAGAGGTAAGAACCTGCGCATCGTTCTAACAAGCTTGAGTGGGCTCACTGCTGTAGAAACTGAAGCACTTATAGGATGAATTGATACGCATAGGGCTAATGTGTGCCAGTATGAAAACATCAACATCTACAAACACCCCCAACCCTACTAACTATAGGCAAGACTGGTCGTAAGAAGGAAAAGAAGAGTGCAGATTTGGGAAGGAAAACATTCTTTGGAGATCTGATTTCAAGGGAAGAGAAGGAACAATCCACATCATACAAAGATAATGGGAAGATAGGACCACAAAAAGCAACTACTATATCAAGGCCTATACCATTGGTATCTTCAGTGGCTAGACCTCACCATCCTTTGAACAACATATCCACTCCTGATATCAAAACTCTAGATTCAATACAACAGTGGAGAATTATTGATCAGGATCTGAGAATCGAAGGACATAGAGAGACAAGTGGAGATCATCAAGAACTTGAGGAGCAACAATCAATTGACCATCAATGGGACACTAGTAGTGGTGTTAAATTGATCCTGGATCAGCTTGATCCTTCTATTTGTCAATCTCCAGTACACTGAGGCTAGTTCATCCTATCAAGAAGAATCAGCAATGGGGGATGAGAATGTTAAAATAGATAGCTCTGTAAATTTTGAATTCCCAATAGTAGTAACATGGGATGAGGCTCCTATGAATAACATCCCTTTATCATCCCTACCATCCTTTCAAGGGATGGTTGTTGAGGATCCTGATACCTTTCTGTTCGAATTTGATGTGCTATGTAGAGGCTACGACTATACTTCAGATGCCAAAAAGATGAAATTATTCCTTGCTAATTTGAAGAGAGTAGCATTAAGGTGGTTCATTAGATTGGGTGCTAGCATAATTTGAACATGGAATGATATGAGATAATCCTTTCTCTTTAAGTATCAGGACTACTACCGAACCAGGGATTTGAAGGACGAAATTTTTAGAATTTCACAAGAGGAGGAAATCCTGGAAGATTATCTGGAGCGAATCCACTACAATTTATAGAGGTCTAAGTTTAGAAACTTAGATCCAGAGATTCTAAAACCAATATTCTTAAGAGGTTTAAGATATGATTGTCTGGAACATCTAAATTTAATAGGAAAAGGAGACATATCATAAGAAACATTTGATGAGATAATGAAGCTTTGCCTACGTAGCTCAATAGGATCGGTCAAAGGGAAATTCGGGACCCTTCACTCAGGATATAGAAGTCCACAAGTGGAGGAGTAACCAGAGCAGAGATTGGGAACTTATTTGAGGATTTTAAAATTGATCTCCTTAGCACTCTCTCTGCCTAGATCACTACGGTACAAGTCAAGAAGGCACAATCAGAAGCTGAAGCATCCTTGGCAATATTTTGTCCCTGATGTAAAAAGAAACATTTGGAAAGAGAATGTAGACTGAATAGTGTCTTCCTGTGCAACATTTGTGAGTTGGCGCACTCTACAAATCAGTGTGCTAAGTTTCCCAGACTTAAACCGGTACTCCAAGAATCAAGTGAGGATGTTCAATCTTCTTATTTTATCGGATTGAAGAGACCATGGCAACCACAACCTATAAGTATGCCTTCATATTTTTCTTCCTTTTATCCTTGGAACAATATTTATAATAGTCAGCAATATCCATGGCAATATCCTACCCCTTCCTTTACACAGTTTCCTTCACCATGGAACTAGTGGCCATATCCTCCACCTGTTAGGTTCCCGTATTTTGGCAGATTGGCAATGAACAAAAATACAATGGTAGCATCAAACCAATCGTCTGAGTCCTAGGACCTAGCCTTCCTGGACTCAGATAGGGCTATTTCTATGCTTATGTAAAGGATTTAACTTGTTTGATTTTAGGGTAGTTATTAAGGTTAGGGTTTGTTTGTTTGTTTTGGTTGGGTAGGTTGTCAATAGAAATACGTAGAGTAAGAGAGGATCAATCCATTGGGATATGGGGTCTGCAAGGTTTTGAAATGAATAAAAATGAGTCAAGGATAGTTCAAAGGGCAAGTTGACAGGGCCAAATGGATCTAAGTAGGTCTAAGGAGAGTGGAATAAACATGGAATTATGAAAATAGTGAGTTAAGGGGAAAATTAGGATCCTTTAACAAACTAGTAAACAAGGAAATGTTTCCAAGATGACAACATAATAAACTTGAAGAACACTAAAGGATTATTCAATAAAAACAAGGGAAAGTAGTTCTTGAAAACAACAGACAAGTGAGCTAAGAGAGTAATGAAGGGTTCTCTAAAACTTGCTTGCAAACATATAGAAATTTAACATAACATCTTAGTAATACGAAAGAGCATTCAAGGATTCTTTAGAAAAACTATGAGGAAGAAAACAAAGAAATCAGAGAATGTAGGCAAAGCATGGTGCCAAAGGCATATACTACTCTAAGATTTCTATTCTGTGATTAAATGAACCATAAACATAATGAATAACTAAAGAAAACAAACTCAAGTATGGAATACATCACCATATAACCAAGTTTAATGAATCTTAAGAGTGAGCTCAATCCACAGATGTACAGTCCAAAGCCATCATCAAGCACCAAAGCCAATTTCTCTTTAATCTCAAAGTCTGTATATTACTCTTGATAAGCATCCAAAAATTACAATGAGGCCTCAATGCTCTACTTAACCAGCAAATGAGGAGGTGGAAACCCTAAGAGGTTTCTAGAAATCATAAATACATCATAAATGCCATTTATGTCCAAAGAGGCCATGCAAGGCCCAAGGCACATAATAACTATTGCAATAAATGAAATATAACTTAAATATAACTCCTAAATCAAATCTAAAATGAGTAGACCAAAAAATCTCGAAAATATCCTTCAGTGTGTTTTGTTGACTTTTGCAACAGGGCAACTTCAGAGGTCCAAGGGCGCAACATATGCACATGAAAATGGGTCCACTTGCAGCCAAGTTTTGAAGGCCTTCCCGATGTCGGAATCAGCTTCGTGATGGCCCATTGGAAATATGGCTAAGTGTAATTTCCAAATCTACCATTTTTTTTTTTATTGAGCTCTTGCAACCTGTCCAAAAGGAAATTTTCCCAAGACTACTCTGAGCACAATGCCAAGATTGAAAAGGAGGCAGAATGGTGAAAAATGAGGTGTTTTTTGACCATTTGAGGGGTCAAAAATGCTCCAATTTCTCTAAAATTTGGTGAGAATAGTGTGCTAGTCATGAGAAATCCAAAAATGTATAGTGTTCCCTCTGAGGATTCCTAAGGGAAAAGCGTAGCGCCAGTGGCGCTACACTTATAGGCCCTCAAATTCTAAAAAAACAAAAACTTGTCCAAATTCCTTCAAAATTGGTGGATATCTCCTTCACGGGGTTTGAGAGACTTATAGGGAAGCGGATGCCAAAATTCCAAGTCTAGCTTGATATTATCCTCCTTTTAGCGCTTGAATTTCAATGAGGGCCTCTTTGAGTTTGACACAAGCAAGTTTGTTTCTCATTGCATAGTGCTTGGTCATCCTTTTCTGGAGAGAAAGGCCCCTTTTTATCTTCTTAAAATACTTGTGGTCATTCTTATAATACTGAATGATACACTATGCCATGGAAAAATCCCTCTCCAACTCCCTAATTTGTGCATCTTTGCATTGGAGCAGTATTCTAGTGGCCATCTCCTCATCTTCATTATCATTTTCCAGGTCAATGAATTGGGGATTTTGTTTAGTTTTCCTGCCTCTCTTACCTTTCTCACCCTTCATCATTAATTTTTTTCCCTTATCAAGCTTTTGAGCAGAGGAATATGGCATGGTCCCTTTCCTTTTGAAGGCAACAAACACTGGCCTTGGCCCTCTTTGATATGTGAGTGAAAGAGGTATGATTGTGGTCTTTCTCGTGCCTTTATCATGGTTGTAATCATCATTAATACTATGAGCCTCTTCCCCTTTTTCATTATCATCATAACTAGGATTACCTTCATCTTCATCTTTTGCACTGTCATCATTGTCATTATCGCTAAGGGGCTGATTGTTTTCATGACTGTCATGATAGCTGTCATGACTATTTTCTCTTTTGCTATCCTTCTCATTACTGAGGCTGGCTTCATTTTGGTCACTGCTGCTTTCAATTTTTGCATCTTCCTCACTGTCATATTCTTTGTCATTGTCATCTTCTTTCATGTCTTCATTATCTGTCATAGCTTCATCATCATTTTCTATCTCTTCCTCATCATTTTTCTCTTCATTCTATGCCTCTGTATCCTCTGTTTTATTGTTGATCTCCTCTTCATCAAGGCTAATTTCATTTCCACTTTCAACCTCCTCATATTCTTTATCATCCTCTTCCATTTTGTCATTTTTTAGCTCAATGTTTTCACCTTCATCATCTTTTCATTCCTCTTCCTCTTCATCAATTTCTATCCCTGCTTCATCATTTCCCTCTTCCTCCTCATCATTTTCTTATTCTTCCTCATCATCTGCCTCTTCTTCATTTGATGCATCAAGAGAAGGGGAAGAAGGGAGGTTTTCTTGAGGCGAGGGAACTTGTGTGGATGATGAGGGCAAGCTAGGTTGATGAGGGAGTTGTGGGCTTGTGAAGAATTCATGTGTTATGAATACCTCCCAAGGTATACCCTGCTATTCCAATTGATGTAATACCACCATCTTGATCAAGGAATGGTGAAATAAACTCTGAATTTTTTGGGAATGACTACTTCTCCGGACAACCGAAGACATGTTGTCCATACTTCTATAGAGGTAGTAGGGCAAGTTGAGTATTTTGACCCTTGTGAAATGCATGAGGAGTCTAACATGGTAGGAATAGAGTCTGGAGTACCTCCCTTCATAGGTAAATTACTTCATAATGACTTTCATCAAGGGTGAAAATCTCTGTTTGAGGTGTGAGAAAGGGAAAATTTCCTTGCAGCCCATTCTGTACCTAGTTTTGACAAATGGCTCATAATATTTCTTGTCTAATATGGCTTTCTTAAACCACTTTTCACCAACAGCGGGATACCAGTAGCATTAGAGATGGAATTTGCTGATAATTCAAAGTCCACTCCTGCAAGGCTTGATTTTTTTTTGTGCAGGTTAAGAATGAAAAGACTTTTAAGCTCTGGGTGGCTTTGCACTTGCTTGACTCTCTCACAAAATTAGAAGCATCCCACATTTTGGAAACATGAGAGGATCATGGGAGATGAGGTGATATCCACTGTGCTCTGGGATTCAAATTGTTTTACTTTCCCTCCTTTTTGGTTTGGCCTCATAGGCCCTTGGCCTCTGTCACTATTGCCACTGTCTTCTACCCCTGACATGGTGATTAGGGCTGATGGTGGGAAAACTTGGGAAAATAGGAGTGAAATGGAAATGATGGTGGGCATCTTTGTAAATGAGTGATATGGAGGCAAGGTATGTGACTGAGTGTTTTGGAGGTTGATGAAGGCTTTTATATGAAATGCAACTACCCTAATTCATTCTCTTTCACTGAAAATTGTTTGGGGGTTAAAACAGAGGATGACTTATCTTGAAGACCTAGGGATTGCCACTATTAGGTTTTAGTCTTTCATTTAACAATCAAATGACTAAAAACACTTGAGAGGAGGAAAAATAGGGAACCTACCATATTTAGCTCCTCTGCAGGCCTTTGAAGGAAAAATTTGAGGATGTCCTTGAGCCTTTGGGCAATTTTTTTGCAATTTTGGAGGATTTCTACATTAGCGCAGTTCCATGCCCGCACCGTCAAGTCAGCCTGTGGGCGCAGCGTCGGGCGGGTTGTGCCTCCGTCTTAGTGCAGTGCCAGGTAGAGTCAGGTCCTAGGCGTGTTGTTTCGCTTGCGTGTAGCGCCACCCTCTTAGCGCAACACCACCCATTGTATGCAGCGCCGAGTAAAACTGCACCTTGAAGACTCCTATTCATGCAGTGCTAGAGTCTGTGAGCACAGCGCCAGACTATTCACACAGTGCTAGGGACTTGGCCCAAAAACTATCCAAAAAATCAGAAATTTCTCTAGCAGGGTTTTTCTGCTCTTTTTGCAAATAGAAAATGCACAATGAGTCAAGTGTTTAAAATGAATTTGATTTTTATGGCCTTGGGCATGCAAATTTATTTTTTCATAAACCCACTTTGTAATTTTTTTCAATCTCTTTTGTCATTTGACTAATATCCCTTTTTGACCTTTTGCAGGTGATTTGAAAACTTTTCAAAGTGAATTTTTTTTCTTTTGGTGATGGCTTAGTGGAGAGATGGAAAAGGTCCCTTTTAACCTTTTGGGTATTGGTACTATAAAAAACTAATTTCTTCTTGCATTGATGAACTGAAAACATGTTTTTATCCCCCTTTTTGACATTCCATGAGTGTTAGTGAATCTAAAAACATGTTTTTATTACCCTCTTACTGATTTTGACAGTGATGTATCCATTGTGACAGAGATTATAAATTAGGCCTGCTATGTCTCTTCTAGGCCATTTCTGGTTTGTTGCAGATGACATGACAGAGTTGCTTTGGTCTCCTTTGTCATTGTTTGGATTTTGACAGCTTCAGTTACTCAAAAGTGAACTCATGTTTATGCTGTTTTTTTACCTTATAACCCAAAACTATACTTTCATTCCTTTGACCTTTTGAAGGCAATTGTCTGCATTTGAAAATTGGACCTCCCTCACCCTGATACTCTTTAAACATAGGCCTAATTCCATTTCTTTGCTGTGGATGTCCTTTAATGAGGAGTTGTATTTTAACTTACCTCATTTTCTGCATGATAGCCATCTCAATCATTCCTACAGAAATGTTTAAGATGCACAGTTATACCTCTGTAGAATGTTGTCTGGACCAAGGAGGCCTTCCTTGAAGGATTTTTTATCTATTTTGGATATTCAAGTGCTGACCCTCCTTTCCATTTGATTTCATCTTCTTGTCACATGTAAAGCAATGATTCATAACATCAAAACAATCTTATAACCTATGAAACCCTAAATGACCTAGTGAGAAGCTTTTTTTGGGTTGAAAACTTGAATTGGGGTTTTTAGGTGTAAAACAAGGCTTATGACAAAATTTATGCATTGTAGACCGAAAACTATTGATTTTGATTTATCTAAAGAGCCTAGAGAGGTAGCTTGATACCATAAATTCTTGAGGCACTTAGTGAATAGGGGAAAAGGTTAGGCCACTTCACAATCTGAGGTGGAAGTGGAAGGGTTATAAGTAGGTAGAAACAGAGTAGTGAGGTCATGAGTGTAAAAAATGGGAAAAAAGATGAGTGGCATGAGCCCATGATGGGTCTTCTGAGAGTGATAGGTTGGCCATTACTTGATAGAGTAGTGAAATAGTGAAAAAATTATCCTAAGGATAATGAAGGAAGTGAGATTTCTAGAACTCACAATATTCATGAATTTTGCATCTAGAAATCTAGGATAAGCATTTAGTCATCTATAAAAGGAAAAGATTACTAATGACTAACAGTGGCTCCACTTGGGGAGGGTAGCTCCTTTTTAGGAGGTGTCCATAATTTTAGATATCTGGGTTTATGAAGACCAGTGCCTCATCCCTTTGGCATATTTTTCTTCTTTCATTTTGCTGATCTCTATTTTGAAGTTATGATCTCAAGAATATGAAAAACATGATTAATTCAAACTCATCTCTACCTACCCATCTTACTTGCCTAAAACATTTTCTTCCTTGGGCGCACTTAGACTGGAAAACCCTTGAAAATTTTCTTTTGAAAGCAAAAAAAAACTATCTACTTGTACCCTTATCACTTCCAAGAGTTCAGATTATGCTAGTGAACTCTTTTTATTTCTCTACCTAGACTAACTGACTGTCAAGATTAAGTTGTTTGACAGACTTCATTCTCTAATCTATTGGCAAGAAATTGAAAATATGATCAAACCAGCGTTAAGAAATATGATTTTTCATGGACTGTGGCATTTTGGACAAGCTGCACACAGATATTTATTTTTGTACAATCAAAACTTTAAAAAACATGAGGGGTGTGATTTAAAATTTGTTTAGGTATCCCTCTCTTTCTTCTTGGTTCAGATTTGAGCATTTAGTCAAGTTTAAACATTTTGACAAGTCTTCTTACACTAATCTATTAGTATAAATTTAAACATGTCTAATCATGATTAGGTTGTATGATTAAACAAGAATCCTTTTATTTAACAAGTAGTGGAATTTAGGCTTGCACACTTTCAACAATACTATTTTTTGGGTATGGGGTTGCACCTATTCCTTTCCTGCCCTCTTTTAATTCTTTTTCTGTTTTTGTGTTTTTGTTTCTCTTATTTTTCATCAAGCCATGTTATGTACAATGAATGAAAGTTTCAATTTAGGAAGTTTGACAAAAATAGTGCTTGAGCATCCTACCATTGATAGGACCTCCGAATACCTCAGTTCCATCCAACCCTTGCAAAAAGAATTCATTGTTACCTCTAATTGAATGGATGATGTAGGTACCTTTCCATAAATTTTCAAATTTTCCATGTTTTCCTTTGTCTTCTCTTCTTGAATCTCACTTCAGCACTTTGTCTCCAATGTGAAAATCACTAGTCTTGGTCCTTCTGTCAAATATTTTCTTAATGTTTTCTTGCACTACTTGTCTTCTCTTGACTGCTGCAAATGAATGGTTTTGTTCAGCCTTATTTTCATTTCATTCTCTTCTGATTGCACCTCTTGGAGGAGCTTCATCACTGGAAATCCCAAGAATGTTGGGAAGACTGCATCCATGCCATACACTAGTTGATAAGGAGACATACCGATTGATTTCTTGGTGGTTAGTATATCAGCCCATAGTGCATGCACTAGCTTGCTATGCCATGCTTTTTGGTTCTCTTCTAGCAAATTCTTGATGATGTTCACTAATATTTTGTTAGAGAACTCAGCCAACCCATTACCCTGGGGGTAATAAGCTGTTGAATGTCTTAGCGTGATGTGGTACTTGTAGCAAAAGTCCACCATATTTTTATATATTTTTGTAGAAAAATTATCAGTGATGATCTTTCTTGGGCAACCAAACCAGGACAAGATATTGGTTTCAAGGAATTTGATGATGACTAAGTCATTGGCTTTCCTAGAAGGGATGGCTTCTATCCACTTGGTGAAATAGTCCGTGGAAGTGAGGATCCACTTGTGTTGGCCGGATGAGGTAGGGTAGATTTCTCCAATGAATTCCAAACCCCATTGTTGAAAAGGAGCTTCAACACTGATAGGATGCAAAGGTAAAGGTAGAAGTTTTCTCCTGCCATCAAAGATTTGGAATTTATGGCAAGTCATCACTAGCTTGCGGGTATCAAGAAAAAGGGTGGGCCAATAGTAGCCAGCTCTAAGGATCTTGTTGGCAGTGGTTTTCTAGTAGAGGTGACCTCCACACTCTCCCTTGTGCAACTCATGCATGATTATATCTGCATCATCTTCAAGAAAACACTTAAGCAAGATACCAACAGAATATTTCCAATACAAAACTTTATCTATGATGCAGAAATTTAAAGCCTTTTGTTTCAAGAATCTGGCCTTAGTTTTGGACAAGGTAGGAGGAGCATTACGATAAAGAAGCACATATAAAATATCAGCATACCAAGATGAATTAAGAAATTATTCTTCAATGGGTGAAGCTTGTTTGGTCTCAATCTAGTCTCCTAAATTGAGCTCATTTAATTTTCAACCAGGATTTGTAAACTGCTGAAGTGAAGTGTACTGTATGTACCTATGTGCTTGTTTCCTAATGCGTTGTGTGTAGTGTTTTGTGATGTTTTTGGTCTTTTGTGATGTTTTATGTTTGCAGGAAAAATGCCTAGAAAGCTAGTGGAAAGAAGCTAGTGATTAAAAACAGAGTTAAGCCTAATTGATGGAATGACAAATGGCAAATGCAATTGGGAACACTGAAGCAAAATTAAATCTAAACTATGACTAAATAAAAGCAAAGCTTGATAATGACTTTCAAACAAATGATTCAAAACACAAACTAAACTTGATAAATGATCACTAAGTATGCAAATCCTCTAACTAAACAGTGAAACAACTAACTTACAATGATGCAATATTTTGTCCTTGATTAGAGATTTGAAATATATTTAGAGGAAAAACATTGTTATCATCATAAGATCTTCTATTCTAGAGCTAGTTCCTATCTCTATTCTGCAATTTAATTGAATGTCACAAAACCTTTACTCAAGAGTTATTGATTTCTTTCCAAAGTAGTCTTTTGAGGAAAAGCTCTGTTTATAAAATGATGAGGAAATTGCAGAGGTACTTCAGGCCTTAAAATGATGTTGTCTTCTGTTCATATGGTTATAGATCAATTATGGATTTAGAACAAGAAGAGGTTTGTGAATAATGAAGGCTGTCTTGTTAATCCTAACAACTAAAGTAATCTATTGTGCGATGGATGACAATTTGAATATGAAGTGCAAGTGCAATGAGTTCATCTAAAAATGAACTTAAGATGCCACTAATCTAAAACAATGTTGAACTATAAGTCATCATCAAACTTGAAACAAAGTAACTGAACATGAGTTAAGTGCAATTAAACTCCGGAGCATTCTAACTAAACTACCATGCATTATTCTATGAAATTACACAATCTTTTTGTCCATCATTATTGATATTTTGGAAGAGTTCCTTCTTTTGGAAGAGTTAGAACAATTCTAACTGTGTAATTGGATGCAAATGCAAATATAAAGGACTGAAAGAAAATGAAAAACTAAGATATCATATCCATATCCTACTCGTCATTATGATGTCTTGGGCAAGCGTTTAAGAGCAAAAACAGAGATGATACTTAGTACAAACACACAACTAAATCATTCATCATCACGGTCATGTCTTGAACTTCTTAAGGATTTCTTGGAAGAGTTTCTTCTTGTGGAAGAGTGATGAGAAAAAGTGTAACTGTGATAGTGAACAGCAAAAACTACAACTAAATCCTACATTACTATAGCTATTCATCATTCATCATTATAATCTTTTGGAAGAGTGTCTTCTTGTGGAAGAGTTAGAATGAATATAACTACAGTAGCTAGTTAAAAACAACTATGAATTCAACTTCTAATCCTACAGTACTATAGTCATTTTCCCATTCATCATTATAGTCTTTTGGAAGATTTTCTTCTTGTGGAAGAGTTAGAACGAGTACGACTACAGTAGCTAATTAGAACAACTATTAATTCAAATGCAAAACGTAAAGGCAGCTAGAAGACTTATCTAATTTACGCAAAAATAAATCCGTGCAAGAGGCAGGGGCCCTCTACCACCTGACGGAATTCAACTCCAAATTAAATCACGCTTCAAAACAACACGGTCTGCTCCATTAAAGATGAAATAGTTTGAACATAACGCTCTGCGTCTTCAGAAATGTAGCACAAAGTCTAAACAAAATCTAGCATCAAATCTAACATAAAATCTCTAACATAGCTCTCGGTCTCCCAAGTGTTTATAAAGCAAATGCACATAACAATACTTGCAACAATTCAGGAACGCTGTCTTTCCTTATCGGAATCACGTTAGGACTCTTGAAGTGGCTACGTGAAGAGGAAAAAGACATCTGGATTGAGACAGTCCTAATAGAAGTCTGCTTTCCTAAATGTGTTCCCACGTTCCAAAACCGTACCCAGAATTCATTTCTTCCTCCATGATGAGCAAAGAACCATGTAGACATGACGTGGATTATGCCCATATGCGGTTTTCCTTGAGAGGCCACCTGGAACATACTCAAACGTGAAGGCAGCTGCAGAATCGCCGGTTAGCTACGGAATGTCTGCATTCTGCAGCTAGTTCCGGTCAAAATGCTTTACAATGGCAAAAATCACAAAACTTAGCAAGTCAGTCATGTAAATCATTCTAGAAGCAATTTTAACTATATTCATTGATCAATTGGGTCTAGGATAGCAATGGACAAAGGAAAATGAGGTAAAATGGAATGAAAGAAAGCACAATTTTGAGGCTCAACATACCCCCACTGCTGTCTCTTTGCATGTCCTCATGAAAATTATCCTATGAACTCAGAGGCTTCTGCAAGGACATCTAATCCTCTCCTTCTCCTTTTTCTGGAAGCTAGAGATCTTCTGGGTTTTCTGATAACAAGTTTGAACCTTAGGTTGGTGAGTGCCCTGATTAGCTTTTTGTTCCTTGTCTTCAACTTCTCATTGGTCCTCTCCACTTTGTCTATATGCAGGGATAAGGTTGAGTTCATTTCAGTTTTGAGCTTGACTTGATCTTTGAGAATTTCATTCTCATTTTGGATGTGTCTATTCAGTAATTCCAACTCATACCTATCCCTTCTTAATATATCTATTTCAGACAGTGGAGGACTGGGGGTTCTCTCTCTGCTTTCTGAAGCTCTCCTCTCTAAAGTTTCCACATAGTCATATATTTCTTGTTGAGCAGGGTCAATTTCATGGGTTCCTTCATAAAATTCCTCTTCAACATCTTCTTCCATGGATGTTTCCTCATCTTCTATATCAATCACCCCTGTTTGTTTGATTTGAGTTTTCTTTAGTTTTCCCTTTAATCTGTGGCTTCTCCTAGGCTGAGAAGATCCTTCTCCTTTCTCCATGGCAGATTTCTTGATTACCTTTCCTTCCTTAAGTTGCCTCTTGATTTGGGTCAATTTCTCTAAAATGATTTCCTCACTGCTCTCTTGGACTGGTTTGTCAATTTCACCTTTTGAGGCCCTCCATTTCCTACTTCTCTTTGTAGGCTGTGGTTCAGGTGATGGTTCTTTTGCTTCTTCAAAATGATTTCTTATTAAGAAATCGTCCCATGTATCATGTGTTTTAGCTAGATGATGTTCAATCAAAATTTTGACCAAACCATGATGATATAGGGTTGTCTCTAAAAATTGAACCCTTCTCTGAACACAGGAAGCCATCTTCTTCAGACTTTGAAGCAAGAAATATGGTAGGTTTAAGTCTTCCCCCAGGAAATGCATCATTAGTCTAATGTGGTAGACATAAAATGTTCCATATCTACCCTCACATGTAATAAATTTTTGCAAAAGAAGTAGTATGTTTCTCCATTTGTTTTTCAATGCAGAACTGGGAATTCCTTTCTTAAATACACTGACATCCATACTTGGTGATTTTAAAATTTGTTTCCAGGAGTCATTGTGGAATTCTCTATTTTTAAACCATCTCTCTCCAGTTCTGAGCAACCCTGTAGCTTCTGCAATGAAGACTTCAGTGACAGTAAATTTGACATCTCCTACTTCAACTTTGGTTCCTTGAAATGATCTTGCAAATGTTTTAGTGACTTCCTTGTGGAAGCCATTAAATTTCTCCAAAAATTGAAGCCATCCTATTTGTTGTAACATTTCTTTGCATTGTGGGTAGCCTTCTAAATATTTTGAACCCACTGGTTCAGTCCTTACAATGAAACCCATGATTGCTCCTTCAATTTTCAAATTAATACTCTTCTACCCACAAAAACAATGACTTTCAATTTCGGATTGAAATGACTTTTAAGTTCTGAATGGAAATGGCTTCAAACTTGGAATGACATACCTCTGATTAATAGTGGCAACAGATTCAAAACCTCGGGCTGATATGCCTCTGTTGACAATGAAAACAGCTTCAAAACTTCGGCTGATATGCCTCTGTTGACAATTGAACTTTGGACTGATATGTCTCTGTTTGACAGTGACAACTGGCTTCAACTTCTTCACTACAATACCTCTGGCTCTTGGTAGCAAATGGTTTCGAATTCAACACTGCAACACCTCTATCTTCTAGTGACAAAAGACTTCAAACTCCACACTGCTACACTTCTGTGTTTATAGTGAAGATGCTCAAACTCTGTCCACAGTGATATTTTTTCTGCCCACGGAATCAAATGGCTTCAAATTCTCACGCTGCTATGCTTCCAAATTTACCCTTTTGCTCTGCTCTAAGTTTACAATGCTCAACGCTATTCAAACTGATATCCTTTGGCTTTGCTCTCGGTGATATTAATATCTCTGTCTTCGGAATGAAATGCCGGCTACAGAATGGTGTGATGGCAGTGGTCACGGAATGAAGTAGTGGAGTGAGGTGGAGGGAATGTATTAATGATTGAAGAGATGGCGGAGGATTTTACGACGGCAGAGGGAATCATCATTGAATGATTTGGTTAAGAGACGTGGAGAATTCAAACACCTCGGCCATTTTAACCGCTCATATGATATCGGATATGAAATTTGAATTGAGAAATTTTAATCCAAAGTCTGTGGAGGGTTTATTGGTATTGATCAATAAAAATAATTAAAACAACCTTTTCGAACAATCCATAACTAAAACTATGCTAAACTTTAATGAAATGCCATTATAATTTAAACTTGTTACCTCTACCTTTCATTTGATTTTTGTAGTCTTTGTTTTCTCTGCTCACCTTTGGAAGAGTCTTCATAATCTTCTTGATGCTTTTGATTCATGGATATACTGGATCATTTTGTTGAAATTCTGATGTCTGCTGATTGATGCCTTCAGGGTTTGTAGCTGCAGAAAGACTGTCTGGCTGCAGAAAGGCTGATCAGCTGCAGAATGTCTACTGAGCTGCAGAATGTTCCTGTAGAGCACTTTAATCATGAAAATGGAGTTTTTTTGGAATATGGGTGAAATGTTATATGTTATGAATGAAAATGGATGATGGATTATGATATGTATGAAGTGGATGATGAAATGGAATGGATTCAGTTTATGAAATGGAGTGAAAGAACATAAGAACTGTACTGCAATTCATGACATGTTTTATTCATTTACAGCAAGACATCAAATTTTGTATTTTGTCATGAAAATGAGATGGATGGAGGATGAAATGAGATGAATGAAATGTGGAATGGAGTGAAATATGAATGGTGGAATGAAATGGAGTATGGATGAATAAGTGAATAGAGTGAAATGAAATGAAATGAATCATAAGCACTATGGAACTGAACTCATGATTTTTGTAACAGCTGCTTATAAAAACATAAATGAAAAAAGTTAGAGTGTCAGAGAGACTCTGATTTTCACCCTATCTTTTCTGTATAAACATGCCAATCAGTGATTGGTTTTCATGTTTATACCTTTATTTTTATTTATTTATTTATTTATTTTTTTTTTTCAATAAGAACTGCTTCAGAAAATTTAATCAAGTTGATGAAGAAGAGAGACTCTTCTTCATTAACTTCACATCATTGCTTTCTTGGAACTTCTTGACAAAATCTTCTCTTGAGAGTGGCTTGTGGTATAGCTTCAGTCTATGACCATTCACAAGAAAAGTGACCTTTTCTTCATCTATAGTTCTGATTTTGACTGCCCCATTATCAAAAATTTCAACAATTTCATATGGCCCAAGCCAATGTGTCTGAAATTTCCCTTGAAAATCCTTGAATTTTGAATCAAAAAAGAGAGCCCAGTCACCCTCTTTGAATTTCTTCTCCTTGATGTACTTGTCATGCCATCTAGCCCTTTGCTGTTGGACTAGACTTGTTTTCTGAACTGCATCTTGTCTGATCTCATCCAATTCATTAATTTGCTCCAGCCTATGCTTTTGTGCCTCCGTTAGATCAAGTCCTAGCTGAACTGCCATCTTGAATGTTTGAATTTGGAACTCTATGGGAAACAAAACTTGCTTTCCATAAACAAGCTCATAAGGAGTATGGCATGTTGTGTTTCTCCATGTAGTTCTATAGGCCCACAAGGCTTCAGGAAGCCTATCTACCCAATCTCTTCTATGTAGATGAACAGTCTTTGTTAGGATTCATTCAATGACCTTATTAGTGGATTCCACTTGATCATTTTCTTGTGGATGATAAGGAGTAGATGTTCTATGTCTGATTTTATACTTCTCCATCATTTGCTCCACTAGCCTTGATGTAAATTGAGCTCCTTGATCTGTAACAATTTCCCTTGGGACACCAAAACGAGTAAAAATATCCTCAAAAAGAAAAGTAATTACAGATGATTCATTAGCAACAAGTAATGGTTTAGCTTCTACCCACTTAGTAACATAATTAGTGCAAACTAATATATATTTCTTTTTTCTTGATGGAGGACTAATAGGTCCTACAAAATCCAAAGCCCATTTTTCAAAAGGTTCAATGTGTACCTGAGGTTGTAATGGCATCTCACCTGAAGGAGAAGGTTTCCCTACCCTTTGGCAACTGTCACACCTTTTGACATACTCATTTGCATCTTTAAACAAAGATGGCCAATAATATCCTAAATTAAGGATCTTATAGGCTGTCCTCTTATCTGCAAAGTGTCCGCCACAAGGTTCATCATGACATGCCTTGAGAATTCCAGGCATCTCATCTTCACGAACACACCTTCTAATGATCAAATTTGGACCTGTCTTGTATAACTCATTAGCGACCCATGAATATATTGCACTATCATTAATGATTTTTCTTTTATCCCTTGCATTCATAATTGAAGGAAATTTTCCTGAAACTAAATAATTTGCAATATCAGCAAACCATGGAGTTTGAGTAGAGATTGCAAAAAGATATTCATCAGGAAATTGATCTTCAACCGGAGTGTCATCTTTGATATTTTGGATTCTAGAGAGGAAATCAGCCACAGTGTTTTGTTTTCCAGGCCTATCTAGAATAGTAATGTTGAATTCTTGCAATAGTAACAACCATCTTATAACTCTGCCATTAGTGATTGATTTATTCATTAAGTATCTAATGGCAGAATGATCAGTATGAACAAACGTTTCATAGCCTGTTATATAGTGTCTAAACTTGTTTATGGCATGAACAACAGCTAAAAACTCTTTTTCAGTTACAGTATAGTTTAACTCTGCAGGAGTCAAATTTTTACTGATATAATAGATGGCATAGGGAATCAAATCTTTCTGTCCCAATACTGCTCCTAGAGCTGTATCGGAAGCATCCGTCGAGATATGAAAAGGTAACTTCCAGTTAGGTCCCCTTAATATAGGTGCTTCAGAAATTTTGGTTTTCAGGGTTTCAAAAGCTAACTGGCAATCAGAAGTCCACTTAAATTCACAATCTTTGGTGAGTAATTTGAAGAGAGGAGATGCTATTTTGGTGAAGTTTTCTATAAATCTCCGATAATACCCCGTAAATCCTAGAAAACTTCTAACATCTCTTTGACAACTTGGAATGGATAGGTTAGAAATTACTTCAAATTTTGCCTCATCAACTCTAATCCCATCCCCTGAAATGTGGTGCCCTAAAACAATACCTTCAGTAAACATCATAAAACATTTTTCATGACTAAGTGAAAGGTTTGCTTCTTGACATCTTTTTAAGACTTTTTCCAAGTTTTCTAAAGCCTCTTCAAATGTGTCCCCATAAACTGTGAAATCATCCATGTACACCTCTACACAATCATGTATTAGATCCGAAAAAATTCCTAATACTGCCCTTTGGAATGTTGCAGGTGCATTGCATAGTCCAAATGGCAATACTCAGTAGGCATAGGTACCCCAAGGACAAGTAAATGTGGTTTTATCTTGGTCTTCAAGTGCTACTTGGATTTGATTGTAACCACTGAACCCATCTAGGAATGAAAAGTACTTTTTACCTGCTAATGTATCTAATACTTGATCTATGAAAGGTAAAGGAAAATGGTCTTTAAGAGTAGCTTTATTCAATTCTCGGTAGTCAACACACACCCTCCATTTTCCATTTTTCTTAGGCACAATCACCAAAGGAGAAACCCACTGACTATCTGAAATAGGATAGATGAAATTAACATTTAACAATTTTTGCAATTCTTCCTTGACAATTTCCATAAGATTTGGATTCATCCATCTTTGAGGCTGTCTGATTGGTTTGCAATTTGCCTCTATATAGATATGATGAGTACAAGTCTTGGGACTTATCCCTTTCATGTCAGTGTATTCCCATGCATATGCAGAAGAATGTCTCTGTAATACTTTGACTAACTCTTCTTGTTGAGATTTTTCTAGGTTTTTATTTATATTCAAGGTTTTGCCTGGAAACATTTCACTTGTAGAGCTGCCAAATTTGTCCATAGAATGAAGAGACATCTGCCTAGATGACAAAAATTCAATATTGGATCCCTCCTGAAATGATTCATGTTTATATTCTGGAGAAGATTCAAAGTTTTCTAGAGTATTCAGAATTTGATTATCTTCACTAATTTCTGAGATTGTGAAGAGTGGTTGTAAATATTCTTCATCCTATATCCATTGAGTGTCATCTAGATCTGTAATTTTCCTAGCTGGAGGATATAAAATGAATTTCTTGGTTGAACTACCATCAGAAATATACATATCACCGGACCTACAACTAATAAAAGCATCAGCTATGGCCAACCAAGGTCTTCCTAATATAACAGGATGGCCTCCTAGATTATTCTTGGGAGTTAGGATCATGAAATCCACAGGGTATTCCCAAGAATCTAGGGACACTGGAATATCTTCTATTACCCCATCTGGTTTGATCACCGATCTATCTGCTAATTGTAACAGTGTGGGTGTAAATAGAAGATTAGGAAGTTTCAGTTTGTCCATGATTTGTCTACTCATGATGTTTATTGCTGCTCCTAAATCAATGAGTGTGTTTTGAATTTCAATTCCGTTGATGTGAATTTTGACAACTGGATTTCCTGGGTCAAGATACTTTGGAATAGCAATCTTTCCCATCATAATGTCTGCTATTTGTCCTACCAGTTGAATTTTCTTGGTTTCTCTTATCCTTTTTATTGTTGTCTTCATACTCAACTCCTTTATTGTTTTGGCTAAGATTGGGATTTCCTTGATGGCTTGCAATAATGGAATTTTAATGCAAACATTTCTCAATTCATCTAAGAAATCATAATTAGGCACCATGATTTGTTTTTCTACACCTTTATCAATTTGTAATCTTTCCAGGAAGGGAGGTATAGAAGTAGATGTGGATGGTTGCTCTAATACAGGAGTTGGATTTATTGGATCTTTTTGTTTTAGTTTTTCAATGTTTTGGTCTTGAAAGGATGTGTCTTCCTCAAGACTTTTATTAACCTGTAGGGAGTCTTCCTCAGAATTATCTTGTTCTTGTATGATCACAGAAGGTTTCCTCTTCTCAAGTATCCTTCTAGACCTAAGTTGAACATCACTAAGGTCTAGAGGAGTAATTAAATAAGTTGGAAATTGTTGACCTTCTATCATGTATGTATTCTGAGGGTTCTTATTATTGGGGTTTGGTATGGGCTGAGCTGGCAATTGATTGGATTTTTGAGGGAATGGTAATGGAAGTGGCTGATTTTGATGTGGTTGGTTCTGATGATGTTGTTGAGGATTTTTTTGAGAATTTTGTGGAAAATTTTGTTGAGGATTTTGAGGATAAAAATGTGGATATGGTAGATAAGATGGTGGATACTGATAATATGGAGAGTATCTTCCATAGGGACTTTGTGTTCCTTGTGCCCAAAATTGAGATTGATTTTGAGATTGGGGCCAAGGTTGCTGCCAAGAATTCCAAGGTGGAGGTTGATTATACATTTGATCATGGAATCCTTGTGTTTGAGGTCCCTGCCAAGGTCTTCTAGATACAAAGTTAAGAGATTCTGTGAAGTCGGTAGGAGTTTCTTCTTGAAAAACAGCCTTGAGACCAGGAAGAGAAGGATAGTTCTTAGTCTCATGTTTTTCAGAACAAATGACACAGGTCTCTACAACTTTTACATCTAAAGGACATTCTCTCAGGGCATGTTTCTTTCTACATTTGGGACAAAAGATTGCCAAAGCATTAGATTCAACCTTCTGCTTGTTTTGTATCTTAAGGGTGTCTATTTGTTCACTAAGACTCCCTAAGATGTCAGATTTAAAATCATCAAGCATGTGTCCTATCTCTGATCTACTTACTGTCCCAGAAGCAGATTTACTTGCCCTTGCAAGAGTAGGATCTCTTGGACCTTTGGCAGTTTTAGATTTCCCTCTTGAAAGGTTGATACATAACTCAGATATTTCAGGTAATGTGAGTTGTGATATATCCCCTTTTCCCATCATGTTTAGGATATCCAACCATTCATCCCTAATTTTTTTCAACAAAAGAGCTTTTAAGGTGTCTTGATCTAGATTTTCCATTTTTGCCCTTTTTATGTTGTAATGAAATCTTTCGAACAAATCTTCCAAATTTTCATCTTCTTTTTGTAACATCTTAAACACTTCTTCCTTATGATTGACCGGCATACAATAATCCAAGTATCTCTCTAGAAATGCTTGTTTCATATCTTCCCAATTTCTAATAGAGCTACTGATTAGACTCATAAACCACTTCAATGCTGCTCCCTTCAAAGTTGAAGGAAATAATTTCAGTTTTTTGAGCATCTTGTAAGTAGTCATAAGTCCTACACAGCACTTCAAATTCGAATAAGAAAGTTTCAGGATCTTCAGTTTTAAGTCCATAGAAGTTTGGAAGGACAGAGGGTGAAATGTTTTTCATGGTTGTATTGGTTTCTTCATCAAGTATAGGGAGCCCAAAAGAGCTTCCTATTCTACCTCTTCCTCCATCTGTACCTCTACCTCCTTCTCCTCTTCCTCCTTCTCCTCTACCTCTACCTCTACCTCCACCTCCAAATAATGTGTGTTCTCCATTAAAAACTCCTCCCCCTCCTTCTTCTGCCATGGTTGGCTTTCGTGTGGAAGTAAAAAGGTTTGTATTCCTAACAGGATTTTTTAGATCTTCTTCTATGGCAGGTTCAGTGGATGAAGTGGAAGGTTTCTCTAATGAAATAGGTGACCTTAGATCTTCTAGAAGTCCAGGATCAGTAAAGGATGGAAGATTGGTTTGAGTTGAAGGTGTACTAGCTCTGGATCTAGATGAAACAAGTGGTGTTCTAGAAATCAAACTTCTACCTCTGCTGCTTATAAATCTTCCCCTTGAATCTCTCTCTCTACGCATAAAATTGTTTTTGGATGCTAAGAAACAAAGGTTACCTAGTTTTCACTTCCCCGGCAACGGCGCAAAAATGTTTGGTCTCAATCTAGTCTCCTAAACTGAGCTCATTTAATTGTCAACCAGGATTTGTAAACTGCTGAAGTGAAGTGTACTGTATGTACCTAGGTGCTTGTTTCCTAATGCGTTGTGTGTAGTGTTTTGTGATGTTTTTTGTCTTTTGTGATGTTTTATGTTTGCAGGAAAAATGCCTAGAAAGCTAGTGGAAATAAGCTGGTGATTAAAAACAGAGTTAAGCCTAATTGATGGAATGACAAATGGCAAATTCAATTGGGAACACTGAAGCAAAATTAAATCTAAACTATGACTAAATAAAAGCAAAGCTTGATAATGACTTTCAAACAAATGATTCAAAACACAAACTAAACTTGAGAAATGATCACTAAGTATGCAAATCCTCTAACTAAACAGTGAAACAACTAACTTACAATGATGCAATATTGTGTCCTTGATTAGAGATTTGAAATATATTTAGAGGAAAAACATTGTTATCATCATAAGATATTCTATTCTAGAGCTAGTTCCTATCTCTATTCTGCAATTTAATTGAATGTCACAAAACCTTTACTCAAGAGTTATTGATTTCTTTCCAAAGTAGTCTTTTGAGGAAAAGCTCTGTTTATAAAATGATGAGGAAATTGCAGAGGTACTTCAGGCCTTAAAATGATGTTGTCTTCTGTTCATATGGTTATAGATCAATTATGGATTTAGAACAAGAAGAGGTTTGTGAATAATGAAGGTTGTCTTGTTAATCCTAACAAATGAAGTAATCTATTGTGCGATGGATGACAATTTGAATATGAAGTGCAAGTGCAATGAGTTAATCTAAAAATGAACTTAAGATGCCACTAATCTAAAACAATGCTGAACTATAAGTCATCATCAAACTTGAAACAAAGTAACTGAACATGAGTTAAGTGCAATTAAACTCCGGAGCATTCTAACTAAACTACCATGCATTATTCTATGAAATTACACAATCTTTTTGTCCATCATTATTGATATTTTGGAAGAGTTAGAACAATTCTGACTGTGTAATTGGATGCAAATGAAAATATAAAGGACTGAAAGCAAATGAAAAACTAAGATATCATATCCATATCCTACTCGTCATTATGATGTCTTGGGCAAGCATTTAAGAGCAAAAACAGAGATGATACTTAGTACAAACACACAACTAAATCATTCATCATCACGGTCATGTCTTGAACTTCTTAAGGATTTCTTGGAAGAGTTTCTTCTTGTGGAAGAGTGATGAGAACAAGTGTAACTGTGATAGTGAACAGCAAAAACTACAACTAAATCCTACAGTACTATAGCTATTCATCATTCATCATTATAATCTTTTGGAAGAGTGTCTTCTTGTGGAAGAGTTAGAATGAATATAACTACAGTATCTAGTTAAAAACAACTATGAATTCAACTTCTAATCCTACAATACTATAGTCATTTTCCCATTCATCATTATAGTCTTTTGGAAGAGTGTCTTCTTGTGGAAGAGTTAGAACGAGTACGACTACAGTAGCTAATTAGAACAACTATTAATTCAAATGCAAAACGTAAAGGCAGCTAGAAGACTTATATAATTTACGCAAAAATAAATCCGTGCAAGAGGCAGGGGCCCTCTACCACTTGACGGAATTCAACTCCAAATTAAATCACGCTTCAAAACAACACGGTCTGCTCCATTAAAGATGAAATAGTTTGAACATAACACTCTGCGTCTTCAGAAATGTAGCACAGAGTCTAAACAAAATCTAGCATCAAATCTAACATAAAATATCTAACATAGCTCTCGGTTTCCCAAGTGTTTATAAAGCAAATGCACATAACAATACTTGCAACAATTCAGGAACACTGTCTTTCCTTATCGGAATCACGTTAGGACTCTTTGAAGTGGCTGCGTGAAGAGGAAAAGACATCTGGACTGAGACAGTCCTAATAGAAGTCTTCCTTCTTAAATGTGTTCCCACGTTCAAAACCATACCCAGAATTCGTTTCTTCCTCCATGATGAGCAACGAACCATGTAGACATGACGTGGATCATGCCCATATGCGGTTTTTCTCAAAAGGCCACCTGGAACATACTCAAACGTGAAGGCAGCCGCAGAATCGCCGGTTAGCTACGGAATGTCTGCATTCTGCAGCTAGTTCCGGTCAAAATGCTTTACAATGGCAAAAATCACAAAATTTAGCAAGTCAGTCATGTAAATCATTCTAGAAGTAATTTTAACTATATTCACTGATCAATTGGGTCTAAGATAGCAATGGACAAGGGAAAATGAGGTAAAATGAGGTGAAGGAAAGCACAATTTTGAGGCTCAACAAAGCTATGAATTCTTCCTATTCTTCTAATGCATCTATCATATTCATGTCTAATGTTTGAAAATTGGATTCAGCCATGAGTTTTGCGAGTCCTTGTCATTTCATTAGGGGAATTTTGAGGTCTAAAATGGGCCTCCTAAGGAAATTATAAAATAATAGTGGAAAAAATCTAATAAGATTTGATGACATCGTCAAATTTTAGAGGGAAAAATGAAAAAACTATTTTTTCAATTCATATTTTCAACTTATCTCCCAAATGTTTTACTCAAATTTCGAGCGGGAGTACTCGTTGAATGTGGAATTTAATTCCCCATCCAAGGAGTACCCATGTTGCATACTTTCGATGGGTCCTACTACACGAAAAATGAGAAATACATAAAAAAACGTGATTACAATCACGTTTTTTATGTATTTCTTATTTTTCGTGTAGAAGAGTTCATCGAAAGTATGCAACATGGGTACTCCTTGGATGAGGAATTAAATTCCGCATCCAACGAGTACTCCCGCTCGAAATTTGAGTAAAAATTTTGGGAGATAAGTTTAAAATACGAGTTGAAAAAGTAGTTTTATTATTTTATTATTTTTTAATATTTTTATTTTTTTACTCCAAAAATGGTGAATCATCCATTATGGATGACATCATCATATTGAATCCTATTGGTTGTTATAAAGTTTATTTTTGTTGTACATTTTTCTTATGAGGCCCATTTTAGACCTCAAAATTCCCCTAATGAATCAACTTAGTGGGTCTCGTTTCAAAATCATATTCTAAGATAATAACAATCCATTTACCTCTTTTAATATCAGGGTCTTGATTTAGAATATCTTTCAAAATTGTGTGTGGAACAAAAGAAATGACGTGGGAGTGCAAAATGTAAACTCTGAAATCTTTCAATGTTTTGATTAAGGAAAAGGCTTGTTTCTCCATGATGTTATACTTTATAGGAGCATCTCTAAATGTCTTTCTAAACAAGGCTATGGCCTATTCTTGTCCCATTATGTTCTTTTGAAGCAACACTGTAGCAATAGTATGTTCTGATGCAAAGGAAAAAATGAAGAAATCTTTGGTAAAGTCGGGGCTAATTAGAACCGGTGTATGGGCGAGTGCTTGTTTTACTAGTTCAAAGGATTGTTTGGCTTCCACGGTCCATTTTACTCATACTTCTCTTTTCAGCATGTTTGTGATGTTTGTTACACCATTTTTTGGTCATCTAACCTATTATCATTAGATGGACCCAAGTACACCATGTAAGACCAATTTTACCCTAAGTAAAATTTCTTTCACTATGTAAAATAACTTAGTAAACCACATTTATTAGGTTGTTTATGGTCTAAACAGGAAACCCCAAAAGGAAATATTAAAAAAACCTATATTTGTTTGATTTTCCTCATGGAATAATTAATTAAACCATAATTTAATTATTATTCCTAGTCATGTTTAACCCAAAACAAAGAAATTAATTAGATAAACCTTTATTTATCTTATTATTTTCTAAGAATAATTATTTAAATCTTATTTAGATAATATTCCTTGTTAAATATGACCAAATCATCCACAAATAATTAAATAAATCATCATTTATTTGATTATCCTTCAACCACTTCCTTAAAAAGATAAATAAATCATTTATTGATTTATTATTGACAAATAAAGGGATTTGACCCAAGTCAAATACTTTTTCCCTCCAACAAATATAATAAAATATTCCATAAAAGGTGGATCTAGATTTGGTTAACATTATTTTAATCATGCACCAAGATCTAGAATGACCCAATCTTTTGTTATAAATAGGAGGGTTTTTCCTACCATTCTTCACCTTTTGTTGCCTATTAGATCACTCTGGATCTAAACTCTTGGTCTAACTTTGAGCCATTATCATTGTCATATTTTCCATTATTTGTTGTGTGAGCTCCCTTTGAGTTCTATCTTTGTCTGGGTTTTCTACACCAACAGGAGAGAGAAATGCTAGATCTGAAGTGCTGAGGACTTCCAAGAACCTATCCCATTGAGGAGAATTGGAAACATCTTCTTGTTTTCCTCCCAGGTGCCCTTAATACAAAAAATTCTTTCAAAAATTGTTCTTGTCTTGTCTATTGGATATATGGAGCAAACCCTTCTTTTTACTTCTTAATGTCTTTCTATGCATAGATCTGGTTTTTTGCAGCTCTTGTCTTGATCAACTAACTGCAGATCTGAAGATATTGGCAGCCACATTTGATGTTAGGGCTATTAGTTATTCATAGCTAAAGTGGTCTTTTTTCGTACACTTCGACAAAGGATTCATACTAACAATGTTTCCTAAGAGTTCGGCAAGGTTGGGTATGAACCTTCTTAGGAAATTAATCTTTCCAATGAAAGATTACAGCTCTTTAATGTTTCTTGGGTGGCTGATTTGTAAGATACCCTCAATCCTTTTGGGGTATATCTTTATCCCTTCTTCAGAAATCATGCGGCCTAAGATTTTTTCTTCTTGAAGACCAAACAATGTTTTCTTAGGATTAAATGATAGGCCATACTTCCTACATTTCGAAGACATTTTGTTGAGCTGCATTTTTGTCCATGTTTTTACGATTTTTTATCAGATAAATTTGTGATCGTACCTAATGTTTTAATCCTTTTTATCTTATTAAGTTGATGATTAGAGGCATTTAGAGACATTAATTATTAAATTATAAATTCTTTTTATTATTTAATCGAAAGGGTGTTTTGTGTAATAGTTTCATTAATAAATGCCTTCTCGGTGGCAGGTGAATAAATCTAGTGAAAAACTACATTTAAGTATAGATTCATGCACAGGGGCAGAATCATATTCATGTACATATTCACCCCATGCAAGAAGCAACATCTTCAACTCTATGAAAAATATTGAGAGGCATGATCTAAACCCTTTGCCTTGTTTCAAGATGATATTTCTAGCATCAGCAACACCAATAAAAGATAATTAACTGGTCTTCTTGAAATGCAATCGATTACCAACAACTTCAATCATATTTCCAGGTGTATTACAACAAAGGTTAAAAACCAGATTATCATACTCATAGAATGGATAAAAATCTTTCTATTTCACCTATCAAGAGCTACTGCAACATTTTGTTTTCTTATGTCTCTGTTCATTATTGGAGCACCTTCTTTTCTATCATGGTCTACTGGGCTTCATGCAGCAGAGTTCTTGATTAAAAGGTAATCCCAAGCAAAGATTCAATAAATTCAAAGTCAATTGGATGGGAAAAACCTCTAATCAGAGAAGACATCTTATTATAAGGTGTAGATGGTGATGTTTTTCTTCGCATTCCTAAAAAAGAGACAAAATTTCTATTATGGGCTCTTAATTTGGGCAAAGTTGGCTTGGGAGACTGCATGATCTCTCGTTCAGTAATTGATTTACAAGAAGAAAAGGCACCAATCTTTCATGCTTGGCATCTATTTGATCATTCTTCCCTTATGGTGAAAATATCTGAAGATCGTGCCTGACAGATGGAAGTTAAAGAAAATACTGGCAATTGGCACCTACCTATGTGCCATGACAATCATATTATTCTGAGTCACGTGGAGGAGTGAATTTTCCATGAACAATTCTGGTGATTAAACCCATGAAAGAAGACCACTGCATTATACTTATTTGAATTTGAGTTGGGATTTGCAGGAACCAAAAACATTTGGATTCAATGGTGTTGCCTTTATGTCACGAGAAAGTGGTATTATAGGTGTAATAAATCCCTCAAAAATGCCATGTCAAACTAGGTTGAAAGTCCACCATGGTTTATCAAGTTAATTTTTTTCCAGCTGAAGGTGCTTTGTCAAATGGGATTGTTGTTAGTAATGCCGTTGTTCAAAGTCCAACACTTTTCTGTATTTGTTTTCCCATGGTAAATTCGGTAGATAGGATTCTTTCATATGTCTACAAACGATATGAAAACAAGAAAATTACTTCTGTGATGTGCACTTTGAATACCATTTGTTAAATTTTTCTTGGGCAGTGCCTTGCTCTTGAATATTCTTGTATAGGTTACATAATTTGTTTTCCATAGTTGTGTTTTCCAAAAAAAACAGAGAAAAATCCCACAGATTTTTCTTAGTGAAAACAAGGCCGGAATGGGTAGTTATCGTGGTTTTGAAAATTAGAAGTGGTCAGTATATATTTTCATAACAATGATTCTCTCTCTTTTGGGGACAATGTACCATCTGCAAATTGAAGTCTGACCCGACAATGGATGGAGTGAACCCATATGCTCAGGTTTGGCATGGTGGTTGCTCTGGGGGAGAACTAAGGTTTCAATATTGTGATGAAGATGATGCCAAGTGTTTGATGAAAGGCCTAACCCATAAGGTTTTGATGAAATCTCTGATTGCCAGTCATTGATGCCTCGTAAATGTTTGACATAATGCCTACTTTTAAAGTATTTGAAGATATTATTGTTGAGAAATTATTTAATGCAGATGTTGATGCCACTCATTACAACCAATTTTTCCCATTAATTCTCATCATCATTCAAGGAGGAAATCAATCAGATCACATTTCAACAGCCACTCTAGGGAAAGAGGAACAATTCACCAGAATCGTTCCCTCTTTCAATATTTAGTTTCAAAACTAATTCTTATTCCGGAAATTTTTTAAAACCAATAATATTCTATATTTTAATTAGCTGATTGAAGCCCCAATTTTTAAATCTAGTATATATATAAGTTTCCGTGATCAAATGAAAAAAGGGAGGTAGTCTGTCAATTAGATAGAGGGAAGCTGAGATCGATAGGAATAAACAGGAATGAGAATGTAATTGGTAGCAGAGGACGAATTTTAGAAATCTAGAACCCGCATCGGATTTGCAGGAGAAATGTAATAGAGATAGGGATTTCTATGTAAAAAAACAAAATTGTTTGGCTTGTGATTTACATAAATCAATTTCCAGATGTTGTTTTAGATATACAAGCCGCAAGTAAAAGCATTTGTGCCATGATTCATTTAGGATTTTGTCTGTGATGTTTTAAAAGCTTTCTTCCATTGCAGTAATTTGGCTTACTCCAGTCGTGGGAGGGCTCACCACCTGTGGAGCTAAGCTTGATCAATCAGCATAAGATAATTAGATGTGTGCATGATTTCATAGCATAGTTTTCTATTTCTGGGTTTGTGTGAATTTGTGGCAGGTACGGTTCAATTTCAAAGAATTTTTGGTCATAGTTTGATTGTGCAAATAAATGGACTAAAGAATTAATGTAAAAATCAAACTCATTACATAATGTGTGCTTGATTTGTATCATAAATTTATACTCTATTCCTTTTTTAAAATTGAATACAATGGGCGCATCCAATTTCTGAGTTTGACCAAATTAAAACAGATCTTAATGCTTTGAATTTCATTATGCTAATATTGTCAATCTAGAATATTAATTCAAGGTTTGCATTATGTAATTTCTTTGAACGTTTTCAGGTTTTAATGATCATTTAATTTGTTTATGCATTACAGGACTTCAGTCAATAAGTAGAATTTGTCTTGTTTTAGATTTCTTTTTAATTAGAATCATTCTTGTTTTAATAGTGTAATCATTTCCTTATAAGAGAAAGTTTGAGTGCGGATTTTATTAGGTAGAGAGATCAAGTCTAAATGTAGCGTGATTTAGTTTTAGTTATTGAGTTACATGATTTTATTTTGAAGTAGGTTTGTTTTTGAATAGTTCCTTTCATTTAGATAGAAGGTTTCTCATAGGTTATTTGCAATACGACTTTCAATAGGATATTTTAAGTGTTATTTTTACATGAAGTAAAGTAGTTTTCTTCCAACAATAATTAGAAATTTCCTTTGTTATTTTTAATCTTGAATTTATTATGAAGAATAGTTCTAGTTAGTTTAATGTGTGACCTTTTTGCTTATTAGTTTCAAGTGATAGTTTCACGTTGATGAGAGGAATACATAGATTAGGTTATTTAAGTTATCATAGAATATTTTAAAAGTAGAATGTGAGTGCAAGAATGTTACATGATTGAGTATTTCTTTGTATTTCCTTATAGTTTAATTGCAGTATGGAGTTTTCTTGATAAAATTAGTTAAGTAGGTTCCCTTTTCAAGATTTTTTATTTTCCAGCAAATGTGTGTTTCATTCCAGCACCTAGTTTATCATTACAAAGGAATATATTTATACTCTGACCATTAACCTAAGCCAAGAAGCATTACAACTCGTGTTTACTACTCTCGTATTGATAATTAATATTGAGAGGATTAATCCAACAATTAAACTGCCCAACATTTTGGCGTTGTTTTCGAGGACTTGTATTTTGGCTCAAGTAAAATTTTTTTTTACAGAGTTTCAAGGGTATTGCAGAACATCAGAGGGTGGAGAGTGTACGGTAAGACATGAGTGAAGAGCCAAACATCCACTTTTATGGGGTTGCTCCAAAGTCTGGCCATCTTGCTTATCTCTTGAACTTTTATTTCCTTATCTTGCTTATGTGTAGAAGTAGAAGTGAGCTTTAGACATTTAGTTTCCAAATTGCTTTGCTTTTCATAGATTAAATAGTATTTTAATTCGGCATTTTCCTTTCATACAAGTGTGGTGAGATTTAATTTAGCCAATATATTTTAAAATTCATTTGTCTTCAGAATCCAATCTTCAACGTTATATCATTTTTGGGGTACTGTAAGAACCCTTGTGTACTAATCCATGTGATGGAAGAATGTACTAGTTGGCCTGTTGAAGACAAGAAGATGGTATTTTGAGGAATCATTCAATGAGGAGTTTTCATGATGCTATAGAGACAAAAAACTCATCTGATGAAGAATTCACAAGTGCAGAATTTAATACCTTGCTTGGACATAAATTCAATCTAATTAAATCTTTGATTTCGAAATTGGAGGATTTGCAGGAACAAGAGAAGGATGAAGAACCACTTCTTATCCTTTGCACAAGTTGTCAAAAGAAACGTTTCCTTGGAAATTGTCCACTTAGCAGTCTAAAAGTTTGCAAAATTTATGAGGATGGTAATACAACCAACACTACCCATCACTGCCATGATTACGAAAGGTACTCAGAGAATCAAGTAAGGAATCGAATCAACCGCCAGGTATAACTCAAAACCAAACATCATTTTATACTTGGAATAATTCTTATTCTCTTGAGAATGTTCCTCAACATGTTTATAATTCTACACTTCCATGGAAAAAATTTAATCCTCCTCTAAGTGAATATCCTACTTCATGGCCACAGTGGCCCCCTATGCCCTCATCCTCGAGCCAAATATCTCCATGGCCTCAAGAATCGTTTGGATCCTTATCTCTAGCGAAATATCCCATGAAAATTCAATCATATGAGCACCCACAACAACCACAGTTTATTTCCAATACATCATTAAGTTATCCTCCTCCATGGTCCCAACTGCATGTGCATCGTTACCCTAACCCTAGTTCATACCCTAGCACATACCCTAGACCTAACCCTAATCCACACTCTAGGCCTAACCCTACTTCTAATTTAAAACCTAGACCTAACCCTAGTCCAAAGACTAATCTCAATCCAAATCCAAACCTTAGTCCAAGAATTAACCAAAACCCTAGCCCAAACCACATCCTAAACCCTAATCTAAACCATCAAGTTGCATAACAGTTTGAGTCACCTATTCTTCCCATTGATTCCTCTATTGAACATAATGATACATCTTCCATATTGGGAAAGGGAATGAATATGGAAATTCCCCCCATTACCACAGAACAATCACCCCGAGAAGGTGTAATTCAAAGACCACCAGAGGAGCAATATTTCATTGGAACTTGTTTTGAAAATGTTGTTAGAACTCAAAACCCTAGAATCTCTCTCAAACATTCTTGTCAATTTGAAAAGAAAATATTTGAGCCTGAACTTGAGGGATATATCTTTTGTCTTTCACATGGTCCCTTATGCCTCCAAGAGATTGAATATCATATAGTGGAAGATTTTGATTAGTTGGAGTATCATGAATATGTGGATTCCATTGAATCTTGGTTTCGAGCAGCCATCACCCTGTCTTATTTCCTCAACATTCAAAAACTCTTGGTACCATATCAATTGAAGAAATTGGTTTCTCATGCTTTCATATGTCTTGAATTCTATTCTTTAAAACTAAGTGTGAGTATAATCAACATTTTGTTACGCACATGGCTTCATTGGAGGTACTCCTATACTTAAAAAGGGAGTCTTTCGCCTCTTAGGGTAAGGTAGTGTTAGGTCCCTATATTACTAGTATAGTCCCTTATTTTTGTTAGTGTAACCCCCTTATTGTTATTATTGTACCCTTTTAACCCCCATTTTGTTATTATTGTGCCCTTAAATTATTATTGTTAGGTTGGCTAGGATTACATTGTGGCCCACTAGGATTACATTATGGCCCCATGGACTCCTATATATAGAAAGGAGGTTTTGTAAATTGTACCATCCAAGAATTGTTCATTTATGTAATGTATTGGAGTTTCCCCCTCGAAGTGGCTCATTTATAAGGCGTTTATATCTCTTTTCTTCTCTTTTTGGAGCTGGTTACACAACATTTGGTATCAGAGCTTGGGATTCTAAGGTTTCGCTGCTCCAAACAGGTCATCGTGGCATTTTCGCTATAAATTTTTTTCTACGAAGTTTCAGAAGCTGAAAATTTTAGGGTGCAAAGCTGAAATCCTGAGGAAGATTTTCTAAAAATTTCAGATCTTGGTTCGCAATATTTTCGGAGATATCATCTGTGGAAGTTAGGTCTTTTTTCAAGATCCTAAATAGGTCATCGTGGCATTTTCGCTATAATTGTTTTTCTATGAAGGTTCAGAATCTGAAATTTATATGGTACGAAGCTGAAATCCTAAGGAAATTCATCAAAAAAGGTCAGATCTTGGTTCACAATATTTTTGGAGATATGATCTGTGGAAGGTAGTGCTTTTTCAAGCTCCTGAATTTCATCTCAAAGAGGTGATCGTGGGAAAAGTTCAATAACTCTCTCTCTGGGCAGTGGATTTGAGTGCCGTAAAAATTGGTCGCAAGTACATGGACTTTAGTTTCTTGGCTATCAATTTCAGAGACAAAGGATGAAACAGTGACACGTGGCAAGTCCTACAAGTTTTCTCTACTGAACCAGTCCAGAATTAGGTCATTATGGGAGATTGGACACAAATTTGTCTTGGGGAATCAAAATTAGATCAGACCTGTGGCATTTTAAAGAAGCTTTAGAGGGCTACTACAGGGCTGAATTTCAGATATTGAATATTTTCAATTACAGAGATAATTCAATTTCAATATCGAGCTCCTCAAAGCAAGTAAAAGAATAGGTATCAATATTGGATTCTAAAATGGCGCCTAAAAGGAATTAAACACCCATTAAACCCTCAGAAGGCTCTACCATGAATCATGAAGATGAATAATTGCAACTTGATCTATCAAAATTACAAGAGAAAGTGCAACAAATTTCACTCTCGCAAAGAGCAACAAAAAATGAAATGGAAGTTTTGAAGAAAGGCGTGGAAGTGAAGATGGATGGTTTGAAGAAAGGCATGGAAGCTAAGATGGATGGCGTGGAAGTGAAGATGGATGGTTTGAAGAAAGGTGTGGAAGCTAAGATGGATGGCGTGGAAGATAAGATGGATGGCATGGAGGCTGGCATGGAATCTAAGATGGATGACATGGAAGCTAAGATCGATGAGAAAATGGAAAACATGAAGAATTTTATAAAAGCAGACATGGAAGGTTTGAAAAAGTTGATACAAGAAAGGTTTCCTAATGGTGAAAAGATAGTAGAAGAACCTCATGATGAGAAAAAAATAAATGTTAATTGTGATTTCATAAACTCTAATGTTGGCGGGAAGAACCACCACATTCCAAAGATGGATATGAGGAAGTTTGATGGAAAGGATCCTGTAACATGGATACTACAGATGGAGCAATATTTTGATCTCCATAACGTGCAAAACACACAAAAGGTACGCATTGCAACTTTACATTTAGAACAAAATACATTTGTATGGTATCAATGGCTTTGCTCCCGTAAAAAAATTGTCACTTGGTCAATTTTTACTGAGGAAATGATAGCACATTATGAGGATACAAAGAGCAACGCCTTCTTTAGCCAATTGATAAATCTCAAACAAAAGGGTTTAGTGGGGCAGCACATTGAGGACTTCCAAAAATTGAATATAAGGGTAACTGATATTCCAGAGGAACACAGGATCGATCTCTTCATAGGCACTTTAAAGGATAACATCCAACATGAAGTTTGTGTTTTGGAACCCGATTCATTGGAGAAGGCATTCAGGTTGGCAAGAAAATTTGAAGGTAAAATAATGGCGACAAGGAAGCCTACCACTCAATTCTATAAAGAAGGAAGTGTTGCTACGTCTAGATTTCCACAACCTACAAGGTTGACACCACAACAATTGGAAGAAAAAAGAGCAAAAGGGCTTTGCTACAGTTGTGATAGCAAATACACTAAAGGTCATAAGTGTGCTGAAAAGAAATTATTTTACATAGATTGTGAAGAAGAAGAAGAAAATGAAAAAGAAGAGGATATACACTAGGAACTAGCCATAGAAGAGGAAGAAATGAATCTGACCATATCATGTAATGCACTGGTAGGAATTACCACTCCTCAAACTCTCAAGATAGCAGGACAGATCAAGAAGAAAAGGGTAATAGTGTTGATTGATTCAGGTAGCACCCATAATTTTATTCATTGTAAGGTAGCCAATGAATTAAATTGTTTCCTATACCCAGCACCAGAATGTCAAGTGATGGTTGCAAATGGAGGAACTATAAATTGCTCTGGAAAATGCCATAATATCAAGCTAACCATGGGGAATATGTGTTGACAAGTCCAATGATTTCCATTCCTATGGGAGGTGCTGATGTTGTACTAGGAGTACAATGGTTACAATCTTTGGGGACGGTAGCTTTTAATTTTCAAGAACTTTTCTTGAAATTTTTTTCAGAAGGAAAGGAAGTCGAATTACGGGGTATTGAAGGGAAGTTGGGAAGGATAATAAGCTCTAATGTCATGACAAAGCTTCTAAAGAAAGAACAACGAGGCGTAATTGCACAATTATGCTCACTAGAAGTTCCGACATCAAAATCATCTATTTCTGCAGATCTCCAACAAGTCTTGGACAATCATTCCAAGGTGTTTGAAACTCCCAAAGGACTTCCACCTATTCGTGATCATGATCATGCTATTCATTTGATTCCAGGAAGTGTTCCTCCAAACATCAGGCCTTATAGATATCCTTACTTCCAAAAGAGCGAAATTGAACGTATGATTGAAAAAATGTTAGAGGCGGGTATAATTCAACCTAGTCAAAGTTCTTTCTCTGCTCTTGTAGTATTGGTACACAATAAGGATGGATCATGGTGAATGTGTACGGATTATAGGGAGCTCAATAAGCTCACCATTAAAGACAAATTTCCCATTCCTGTGATTGATGAATTATTGGATGAATTACATGGAGCAATTTATTTTACCAAGTTGGATCTTCGTTCAGGATATCATCAAATTAGAATGAAGACTAAATATATTCCAAAAAAAACATTTCGAACTCATGAGGGTCATTATGAATTTTTGGTCATGCCTTTTGGCCTTACCAATGCACCTTCTACATTTCAAGGGTTGATGAATTCCATTTTCAAACCCTTCCTTAGAAAATTTGTGATAGTATTTTTTGATGATATACTAATCTACAGAAGGTCTTGGAAGGATCATGTTGAACATGTTGACAGGGTGCTCAAACTATTGCAGGAGAAACAATTATATGCAAAACATCCAAATGTTTCTTTGGAGTACAAGAGGTGGAATATCTGGGTCATATTATATCTCACGAGGGTGTTAAAGTAGACCCTAACAAAATTAAAGCCATTAAGGAATGGAAAGTCCTTAAGACAATAAAGCAGTTGCGAGGATTTCTCGAGTTAACAGGCTATTATCGCAAGTTTGTTAAGAATTATGGGAGAATAGCAGCACCTCTAACAACATTATTGAAGAAAGATGCATTTTCATGGACTCCTGAAGCAACTAAGGCCTTTGAACATCTTAAAGAGGAAATGTGCCTAACACCGGTCTTAGCTACGCCAGACTTCACAAAAACCTTTATTGTGGCATGTGATGCCTCAGGAAATGGAATTAGTGCAGTTTTAATGCGGGAAGGAAGACCCATTGCTTTTGAAAGTCGTCCAATCAAAGGAAAGTATTTACAAAAACCTATTTATGAGAAGGAAATGTTAGCAATACTGCATGCACTAAAGAAATGGCGAACTTACCTAATGGGAAGACACTTCAAGGTAAAAACTGATCATGATAGTCTTCAACACTTTTTGGAACAAAGACTATCTTCGAAGAGCAGCGAAAAATGGGTCACAAAGATGTCGTGTTGCGACTGAAATAATCTACAAAAAAGGAAAGCTTAATGTTGTCGTATGCACTCTCAAGAAAGAATGAAGAGGAAGCATTGTTGAAAACATTTCTATTATCCAACCGTATCGTATAACCGAAGCAAGAGATGAATGGAAGGACAAAGATGTATGGACACTCATTCAAAAGCCGCAGCAATATCATAGTACATCTGATACATTTAGTTGGAAAAATGATTCCTTATGGTACAAATATCACTTATATCTTTGTAAGAATTCCCAACTAAAACAAAATATTCTTTTGGAATTGCACACTTCTCCTTTAGGAGGACACTCATGATTTTTAAAAACTTACCACAGGGTGAAGAAAGATTTTTTTTTGGGATGGCCCTAAATCTAATATTCAAAATTTTGTGGCGAAATGTTTGGCTGCTGCCAGAATAAAGTGGAGATAATTAAGACTCCCGGGATTCTCTACAACCTTTATCCATTCCAAGTCAACGTTGGGAGGATATTTCAATGGATTTTATCACAGGTTTACCTAAGTCTAAAGGAAAGAGTGTCATCATGGTTGTAGTTGATAGAATTACCAATTATGCACAATTTTGTGCATTATCTCATCCATTTAAAGCAAGTACGGTTGCTACTACATTTATGGACACAATTCAAAATCTACATGGAAACCCAAGGGTTATTGTGAGCAACAGAGATCCCATTTTTACTGAAAATTTTTGGATGGGGTTATTTTCTTGTTCGGGTACTCAATTAGCTAATAGCTCATCTTATCATCCTTAATCTGATGGTCAAACTGAGATAGTAAATAAATGTCTGGAACGATATATACATTGTTTTTCATCTGATAAACAAAAACAATGGGTCAAGTGGTTACCTCTCGCCGCATGGTGGTATAACACTTCCTTCCATACTGCAGCAAAAATTACCCCATTTATGGCACTTTATGGATATCATCCACCATCCATCACATCATCTTTGAGGGAAAATTTGAAGGTTAAAGCACTGGAAGATCACATCGAGCATCAACAAGAAGTTCTTCAACTCTTAAAGGATAACTTTAATTTGGCACAAAATCGAATGAAACAGTAGGCAGATCAACATCACAGCGAGAGAAGTTTTGATGTAGGAGATTGGGTATTTTTACGGCTAAAACCATATAAACAAATGTCCCTCAAGCCAGCTAAGAAGGATAATAAATTATCGCCAAAGTACTATGGTTCTTACAAGGTGTTGCAAAGGATTGGTACTATGGCATACAAATTGGAGCTTCCTGCTTCTTTGCGAGTGCATCGAGTTTTCCATGTTTCATGCTTAAAGAAGGTTATAGGTGAAAATCTTCCAATTCAAACAATATTGCCAGAACTTGAGATGAGGAAGAAAAATCATATTGGAACCTGAAGTGGTCACGGAAACAAGAACTCGACAGCTACTGAATCGATCAATTTCAGAGTATCTCATCAAGTGGAAGAACTTACCCACTCAAGATTATACATGGGAGGATGAGAAGTTTATACAGAAGCAACCAGAGCTACTCAAGCATTGAGGAAAACACTTTTTTGAAGGAGATGGGCATGTTAGGTCCCTATATTATTAGTATAGTCCCTTATTGTTATTAGTGTAACCCCCTTATTGTTATTATTGTACCCTTGTAACCCCCATTTTGTTATTATTGTGCCCTTAAATTATTATATTTAGGTCGGCTAGGATTACATTGTGGCCCACTAGGATTACATTATGGCCCCATGGACTCCTATATATAGAAAGGAGGTTTTGTAAATTGTATCATCCAAGAATTGTTCATTTATGTAATGTATTCGAGGTTTCCCCCTCGAAGTGGCTCATTTATAAGGCATTTATATCTCTTTTCTTCTCTTTTTGGAGTTGGTTACACAACAAGTATGGTAGGAGAATAAATGAATAAAGTTTTTATAATGCTATTATGGTTTTTAATTTTAAATAATGGTTGTTAAACTACTTTTAATCCACATTAGTTGTTAACACACATTTGTGACAAATATTCTTGAGTACAATTCACTCTAATACCTCATGATTTTGAAAAAATAACCATGAATAATCACTCTATTAAGTTGTCATTTGAGATATATATTTTCAGTTTCCCTCAGAAGGTACTATTGGAAAACCCCTTATGGTGAACCACTCTTGTAAAGATCATAATGAGCTATTCAGGAGAACACTAGGATTCTTAACTCAAAGAATATTTCAGTCATTGTCTGGGATATATTTAACAAGTATTTAGGGTAGAGGAATTAGTCAGCAATGATTAGTCATTAAAAACTTTTCATGTCATCCTGTACTCTTAAGGAGTAGATATATCTCCCCACTTATTAAGTAACCTTTAAGGTTAATTATAATGATAGCTTACAAATATTTAGGGGAGGATAGGAGGTCTCGTGATGAGTCGACCTACCATGATCATGAGACCTAACATGCATGACATTACCGCTACTAGTCACCAAGCTAGAGTAATGTATTTCAACTAAAAAGCTAGAACACAGTATGTCTCATCATGAGCCAGCATGTTCATCCATGTTACCTCTTGTGAGTGGCACTGCCATCAGCTGTTTACCAAGCTCGGATAGTGGCCTTCATCTAAAAATTCAAATAAGCTAACTCTGAATCCATGCCTAGTAAGTGGGACACAAACATTTCGATGGGTCAAAAGACATCCCTGCCGAGGTTATGGACACCTGCGGGTAGCAGGGCCATGTCTGTGGCATTAAAGTTAACTGCATACTATGATTTGCTTGGTTATCCTTCTCTTTCCCTAAAAATCATCCTTTTCTTGGACAATGGTTTTAAGACGATTTGAACATGATTCTTTGAGTTCTATCTTTCAAAAATCAAGAATCTTTAACGATGTGGTACCCTTAGGGAAGGTAATTCTTTATACTATATTAAGAGGAAATTCAGTTTTGAATCCGGATAACAACTTAATTTAGAGTGTTCAATAAAGAGGTTGCTAATTGGTATCATAAGTCACTTTAATTTTCATGGTATTCAGAATGATGAATTACTTAATGATGACTATTCAAAAGGTGTTGGTTACCATCGATGTGTATTTGTCTCTAAATATGTGTTGCATAACCTAGGTACGAGAATGTTATAGTAGGTGCAGGAATCTTGTGTTATTCCTTTTGAAACTACACTCTTTCAACAAAATTTTATTTTTATCATAAGACTTTTGGCATAAAAAAATAGGGAATTCATTTGGAACAAGGTAACAGGTATGTGCAACACTCTTTTCCCCATAATGTCTACTTTCGATACCTGATCTTGTTTTATCATTTCACATGGTTTTAGTTGGTAAAGTAATAGTGATACCAATGTTGTGGGCTAATGAATGCATTACAATATCAATCATATTCACCCTTACTTACTAAAATCTTTGTTGACATTTTCCCTGCCTTATTTCATCGTCTTATATTTTTTCAGCATGGGGGGATGTTGAGTTGCATCTTTGTCCAAATTTTTATGGTTTTTTATCAAATAACTACGTGCTTGTACCTAGTGTTTTAATCATTATTTATCCATTATGTTGTTAATTAGAGGCATTTAAAGACAATAGTTATTAATTATAAATTCTTGTTATTAATTAAATTGAATAAGTGTTTTGTGTAATAATATCATTAATAATAGGTCTTCATGATGGCAGGGGAGTTCGCATTTGTATTTTTAATTCATGCTTCCAACCTTTATTTTTTTGATAGAAAATGATATCTTCTGCTACTGGGAACAATAGCTCTGCCCCTCTACGTTTTAATAACTCTTTCCATCGTGCATCTAGGAGTGCTAATGGGTTGGTTTGGAAGTCAATCCAAGATGGGTTTTAAAGGATAAAACCATGATTCTAGAGAAACACAATGGGATTTTCTAACTATCCAGGTTCACGAGGACATGCAAGAATTTCAGGTGGGGGGATGTTGAGCTGCATTTTTGCCCATGTTTTTACGATTTTTTATCAAATAAATTTGTGATCGTACCTAGTGTTTTAATCCTTTTTATCTTATTAAGTTGATGATTATAGTCATTTAGAGACATTACTTATTAAATTATAAATTCTTGTTATTAGTTAATATAAAGGGTGTTTTGTTTAATAGTTTCATTAATAAATGCCTTCTTGGTGGCAGGTGAATAAATCTAGTGAAAAACTAAATTTAAGTACAGATTCATGCATAGGGGCAGAAACATATTCATGTACAGATTCAACCCATGCAAGAAGCAACATCTTCGACTCTATGACAAAGATTGAGAGCCATGTTCTAAGACCTTTGCCTTGTTTCAAGATGATATTTCTAACATCAGCAACACTAATAAAAGATAATTAACCAGTCTTCTTGAAATGCAATCGATTACCAACAACTTCAATCATATTTCCAGGTGTATTACAACAAAGGTTAACAACCGGATTAGCATACTCATAGAATGGATGAAAAGCTTTCTATTTCACCTACCAAGAGCTACTGCAACATTTTGTTTGCTTATGTCTCTATTCATTATTGGAGCACCTTATTTTCTATCATGGTCTACTGGGCTTCATGCAGCAGAGTTCTTGATTAACAAAGTAATCCCAAGAAAAGCTTCAATAAATTCAAAGTCATTTGGATGGGAAAAAACTCTAATCAGAGAAGACATCTTATTACAAGGCATAGATGGTGATTTTGTTCTTCGCATTCCTAAAAAAGAGACAAAAGTTCTATTATGGGCTCTTAATTCGGGCAAAGTTGGTTTGGGAGACTGCACGATATCTCCTCCGGTAACTGAATTACAAGAAAAAAAGGCACCAGTCTTTCATGCTTGGCTTCTCGTTGATCGCTCTTCCCTTATGGTGAAAATATTCAAAGATCGTGCCTGACAGTTGGAAGTTAAGGAAAATATTGGCAACTGGCACCTACCTATGTGACATGACAGTCATATTCTTCTAATTCATGCACAGGAGTGACTTTTCCACTAACAATTCTGGTGATTAAACCCATGAAAGAAGACCACCACATTATACCTATTTGAATGCGAGTTGGGGATTTGCAGGAAGAAAAAACATTTGGATTCGATGGTGTTGCCTTTATTTCATGAGCAAGTGGTATTACAGGTGTAATAAATCCCTCAACAATGCCATGTGAAACCAGGTCGAAATTCCACCACGTTTTATCAAGTTTGTGTTGTTCCAACTGAAGGTGCTCTGTCAAATGAGATTGTTGTTAGTAATGTCGTTGTTCAAAGTCCAACACTTTTCCATATTTGTTTTCCCATGGTCAATTTGGTAGATGGAATTCTTTCATATGTCTACAAACGATATGAAAACAAGAAAATTACTTCTGTGATGTGCACTTTGAATACCATTTGTTAAATTTTTCTTGGCAGTGCCTTGCTCTTGAATATTCTTGTATAGGTTACATAATTTGTTTTCTGTAGTTGTGTTTTCCAAAAAAAAATAGAGAAAACTCCCACAGATGTTTCTTAGTGAAAACAAGGCTAGAATGGGTAGTTATTGTGGTTTTGAAAATCAGAAGTGGTCAATATA
This sequence comes from Pinus albicaulis, assembly GCA_034641835.2. Taxonomy (NCBI): domain Eukaryota; kingdom Viridiplantae; phylum Streptophyta; class Pinopsida; order Pinales; family Pinaceae; genus Pinus; species Pinus albicaulis. The sequence continues at coordinate 1,259,829,353 of CM076574.1, read as the reverse complement.
TATTTTCATAATGGCGATTCTCTCTCTTTTGGGGACAGTGTACCGTCTGCAGCTTGAAGTCTGACCCGAAAACGGATGGAGTGAACCCATATGCTCAGGTTTTCCATGGTGATTTCTCTGGGGGAGAACTAAGGTTTCAATGTTGTGATGAATATGATGCCAAGTGTTTGACGAAAGGCCTGACCCGTAAGGTTTTGATGAAATCTCTGATTTCTAGTCATTGATGCCTCGTAAATGTTTGACATAATGCCTGCTTTTAAAGTATTTGAAGATATTTTTGTTGAGAAATTATTTAATGCAGATGGTGATGCCGCTCATTTCAACCAATTTGTCCCATTAATTCTCATCATCACACTAGGAGGAAATCATTTAGATCGCACTTCAACAGCCACTCCAGGGAAATAGGAACGATTCACCCGAATCATTCCCTCTTTCAATATTTAGTTGCAAAACTAATTTTTATTCCGGAAAATTTTTAAAGCCAATAATATTCTATATTTTAATTGGCTGATTGAAGCCCCAATTTGTAAATCTGGTATATATATAAGTTGTCGGGGTCAAACAAAAAAAGGGAGGTAGTCCATCAATTTGATAGAGGGAGCTGGGATCGATAGGAATAAAATAGGAATGAGAATGTAATTGGTAGTAGAGGTCGAATTTTAGAAATGTAGAACTAGAATTGGATTTGCAGGAGAAATGTAATAGAGATAGGGACTGTTGTGTAAAAAACCTGAATCATTTGGCTCATGATTTACATAAATCAATTTCCAGATGTTGTTTTAGATATACAAGTCATGAGCAAAAACATTTGTGCCATGATTCATTTAGGATTTTGTCTGTGATGTTTTAAAATCTTTCTTCCATTGCAGTAATTCGGCTTACTCCAGGTGTGAGAGGGCCCACCACCTCTAGAGCTAAGCTTGATCAATCAACGTAAGATAATTAGATGTGTTTGTGATTTCATAGCATAATTTTCTATTTCTGGTTTTGTGGGAATTTGTGGCAGGTACGACTCAATTTCAAAGTGTTTTTGGTCATAGTTGGATTGTGCAAATAAATGGACTAAAGAATTATTGTAAAACTCAAACTCATTATATAGTGTGTTCTTGATTTGTATCACAAAGTTATACTCTATTCCTTTTGTTAAAATCGAACGCAATGGGCACATCCAATTTCTGAGTTTGACGGAATTAAAATAGATCTTAATGATTTGAATTTCATTATGTTAATATTGTCAATTTAGAATATTAATTCAAGGTTTGCATTATGTAATTTATTTGAACGTTTGCAGGTTTTAATGATCATTTAATTTGTTTATGCATCTCGGGACTTCACTCAATAATTAGATCTCTTTTAATTAGAATATGTCTTATTTTAGATTTCTTTTTAATTAGAATCATTCATGTTTTAATAGGGTACTCATTTCCTTATAAGAGCAAGTTTGAGTGCGGATTTGATTAGGTAGAGATATCAAGTCTAAATGCAGTGTGGTTTAGTTTTAGTTGTTGAGTTACGTGATTTGATTTTGAAGTAGGTTTTTTTTTGAATAGTTCCTTTCTTTTAGATAGAAGGTTCTCATAGGTTATTTGAAATATGACTTTCAATAGGATCTTTTAAGTGTTATTTTTACATGAAGTAAAGTAGTTTTCTTCCAGCAATAATTAGAAATTTTCTTTGTTAGTTTGAATCTTGAATTTATTATGAAGAATAGTTCTAGTTAGTTTAATGTGTGACCTTTTTGCTTATTAGTTTCAAGTGATAGTTTCACGTTGATGAGAGGAATAAATAGATTAGGTTTTTTAAGTTATCATAGGATATTTTAAAATTAGAATGTGAGTGCGAGAATGTTACATGATTGAGGATCTCTTTGAATTTCCTTACAGTTTAATTGCAGTATGGATTTTGCTTGATAAAATTAGTTAAGTAGGTTCCCTTTTCAAGATTTTTTATTTTACAGCAAATGTGTGTTTCATTCTAGCACCTAGTTCATCATTACAAAGGAATATATTTATACTCTAACCATTAACCTAACCCAAGACGTAGTACAAGTCGCGTTTACGACTCCCAGATTGATAATTAATATTGAGAGGTTTAATTCGACAATTAAACCACCCAGCACTTTTTTTAAATGGACTAGGTGCTCTTCATCAGTTTTAGAGTAGACAATGATGTCATCAAGGTATATGACTATGAAGTGGCCTATGTCTTTGGAAAAAGCTATTTTGATGGCTCTTTGGAAAGTATCTCCCACATTCATCAACCCAAAAGGCATTTTGACATACATGAAGGTTCCCCAAGGTGTAGTGAAGGCATTTTTGTGTTGATCACTTGGAAGTACTAGTATCTGATTGTAACCGGAAAAGCCATCGAGTAATGAGATCTTTTAGAACCTACTACCCTTTGTAGTATATGATCCATCTTGGGTAAAGGGTAGTTGTCCTTTAGGGAAGCTTTGTTAAAGTTTCTAAAGTCTATACATAGCCTAATTTCCTTGGTTTTCTTCCTAACTGACACAAGGTTTGAAACCCATTATGCATACCTAACTGGGACTATGATCCCAGTCTCATACATCTTTCTGATTTCTTTCTCAATTTTTTCTTGAAAGGTTTCTGATTTTCTTTGAGAGGAATTTTATGTGGAATAATGTTTGTGTCATATGACTTAAGGTCTTAATAACCCCATGCAAAAACATCTTTGAATTCTTTGAACAACTCAATGTATTGTTGTTTTATGTGAGGTGGCAGAGTTTTGGACAGCTTAATCATTTTGGGCTTTTCTAGGCTACCTATGTTACATTCTTTTACATCAGCCTCGGTGGTTTCCATTTTTAGCTTTCTAGCAACATCATTGAAGTCAAACAAATCTTATAATGGGGCAAGACCTCTTGGTAATGAATTATCTTTGCATTGTAAAACCTCAAGGTCTTTCTGATCCAAACTTTCAAACAATTCAACCCCAAGAGGATGTTTTAACATGTTTATAACAATAACATAAGGAAGCTCTGTTTTGTGAGCTTGTTCTTTAGTAAAACAATATTCTTGATGGATTAAGCCTAATTTTGAGAATTCAAAATTAGTTTTAGGCTGCAAGAAGTCTTCAATCTGTTTGTCATTTTCAAATACTTGCCAATAATTAATGTTATCCGAGATTGCTGGTTTGCACTTGACTTCCATTGTGTGTTGTTCATTTGTATGAGGTGTTTGAAAAGTGCTGGCAGTAAGGGAAAGTTCATTAGCAAGGGTGTTTTGAGCTCTAGGAATGGAGGTAAGTTCATATTTCTCAAATGTTTTTAGGAGGTCTAATGTAACATTCCTATACTTTCTTAGTCTAGGATGTTTGGCTGAATATTCTCCTTTGATTTGTCTAATGATCAGCTCATAATCTCCTAGAACAGAAATTTTCCTAGCTCCTATTTATTTTAACAAATGTAAACCAAGGAGGAGGGCTTCATACTCTGCAATATTATTTGTGCATTGAAAATCTAGTTTGTAGGTGTTAGCCACCTATAATATTTGTTATACCGAAAGGTGGCTAAATCTGATTTGAGCCTTCAAGGAACAAAACTTTATTACTAAAATTTGTTGGCTCTTGAAGACTCTTGAAGGCCTCCTACCTTTTCCTCTGTCCAAAGCTACACTGATATTTACTTCCTAAAATATTCTGAAGTCCTGCCAGTTTCCAAGGCAAAGTACTGTTGCAAGCTTCTTTTTCCCTTTCCATCTCTTCAAAAACTAACCTCTTTTTCTACTCCTTCATCACCCATGAAAACCCCTCATTTTTAAGTTTCTCCCCTTTCCACTTCATAAAAACCCTTGATAAGGTTTTAAGACTCTCTCTTAGCCTTATCGGAACCCTCATTTCCTTTGAAAAAACGTTGAAAAATCATAAAAATACATTGTTTTGACTTAAGCCGCTCGGGTTTAGTCTTAAGTCCCTTCCTTCTGGAAACCTCCCCGTCATATAACTCTCCAAGCGCCCAAAGGCCCCGCAGCCGGGTGCCTAATCATATTTTATATATTCCGCCCACGAAAAACATTAAAACCTTTGTTTTAATTTAAAAATTGGGTTTTTAATTATTTTTCATTTATTCCGCCAGTTTCATTTCTGAACCGTTTCGCACCGTCGATTTGATCGGACGGTGCAGAGTGCGTCTTTCCATGGTCCCCACTGCTCGAAAGCCGGTTGCCCAAAATCGACAGTATCCATCACACCAACTTTAGGCAAAAGGTTGTTTTCCCCCGATGACCAGCAATTCCATACACCTATCGCCACGCATCCCGTGTACTATTTGCAAAACCACCGTCCATTCGTCGTCCATCGCGCATTAACATTCGGACCAGGATGCCCAGCGATATCGCTTTCCACCGTCCGATCTGGGGCGGGCCATCCAACGGTGATCGCTCGCCGAAGTTGCTCGATGGTTAACAAAGGTTCGCACATGATAGCCAGGCCATCATACAGCGGCAAATCAATCTCCGCCGTCGTTCTGATTTGCAAATCGACAACCCACAATTCATCTCCCGATATCTCCATTTGACTTTCCATTTCCCAATCCCGACCGTCGATATTTGTGCGATCAATGGCTCAGATTCATCCTTCACCTCTGACCGCCTCGTTCAATCTCGATCGTCGATCTCTGCGCGATCGATGGCTCGGATTTAATCCTTCTTTCACCCATTCCACGATCGATCCCGATCAATCCTGACCGTTGGATGATGCCATCCAACGGCTTCGATCTCCTCGCACACCCTCTGATGCATTCAACCTATAAAAGTAGGATTTTTTGATAAGTTTTCATATTTTGCAGGGTTTTTATCATTTTCTCACAATTTTCAAAGAAGATTTAAAGGCGGAGGGTGATGACCCTCCCGCCTTCGATTCATCAAAGGAAATCATCCACAGGGTGGAAATGCACATTTCCTCAGTGTTTCCTCAGGCATGGATGCCTTATGAACCCTGCACCACAGAAAATTTGGCACAGACAAAGAGTATCAGATACGAAGACTAGAATTAACCAGAACAGAGGAATAAAGACAGTTTTACGGGGATTACGGCTAAGACTACTATCAAAAGCTTAAAACCCGATTTAAAACACAGTTAAAGAAGAAATCACAAAGGATTATTAGACAGGAAACCTCCACCACCACATATGAGGTTAATCAATTTCTCCCAGCTACCACAGAGCCACTTGTTGCCTCAAACCATTCAAATGGAGGCCGAAGTTATTGAAGAAGATCAGATTTCGCCTCAGCACAGCCGGAAAAGTTACTTCTGCAATGAAAATTAATGCAAAAGATATCTGCAGAGTAACCCTAGCGTCACACAGAGCCTCAAAGGTCAATAAAGCTCCCACCAAGCTTAATTCATAAGTGTAAATCAATTAACACAGTGACACACCTGTACAGTTTCTTCATTGAGCCCCCCCCAAGGGCCAAGAAGACATTAACTCTATATTGATTGTAATTGAGATCTTTTATCAGATTTCACCTCCTCATTCATCTATATATACTATAGTAGAAGATGAGTGAGGGGTTGGTTGTAGAACCCTGATATACATTTGAGCAAAAACTTCTGATTTTACATAGTATTCACTGGCTCTTGGAGCTCTGCTGGTGATAGATAGGTTAGGCTGAGATGTGTAGATGGTTGCTGACCTAAAGCACTGGACTTAAAGCTGTAACTAGTTTGAAGCATCAATACAAGATGATTTATGGGATCCTGGTCTATGTTGACGATGATGTTTTCCTTATTGTAACCTGTTATTTTGTTTCTGTTTCCATCTGTGTTTCATATTCTCTTATAAAGAAAAACATGCATAGAGTTAGGACCTACTATATATCAGTAACCTTCTCTGATATGAAAAACTTTATCTGGATGTTTTCTTCCATCTGTGTTATTTAGGAATGATTTAATTCAGTTTAAGCATAGGAATGCTAGCGTTCCCTCATCTTATTGTCTTAGCTGAATGTTGTTCTTAGATGTTATTTTCAGTATATGTTTAGTGAAGATGAACTGAGGAAGATATGGTGAGCCCTGGTCCCAGTATGATCCCACAAACTATCTGATTGTTTCCCTTTGAATGTGTCAAAAGATGGCTAGTTTCAAAGTACTTACCAGATCTTAGACCATTCTGTTGTTATCTTTTTATTTGTCTTGAAAGTAACCAAGTAAAGAAGAGCTAGGAGAGAATTTGTGGTGAGCTCGGCCCACTAGTTTCTAATCCAAAAGTTGCCTTCAAGTTTCCCTCTGTTTTGAGATGTTTTCTATTGAAAGTGTATCAAAGGCTGGCTAGTTTCAAAGTACTTACCAGATCCTAGTTTACTTTTATGTTTTTCTTGAGTCCATTTCAAAGGCTGACTAGTTTAAAAGTACTTATCAGATCCTAGGCTGCTCTTGTTTCTGCATCTGTTTATTTCTCCTTCTTATTGTATCATTCCATTCCATAAATCAATCTTCAAAGAGATCCTTATACATAGATGACTTTCCCCATGGACCACTCTTCCCTCTTGCTGTTCCAATTAAACCCTATTATGACTCCATAGCCCAATGGACTAAAACCTGCAATTTTCTACCTTTTTGACTGAAGCTTACTTTGATTGCCTGCAACCTCTCACCTTTGGAACTTTTTGCACTCAGAACTTTCCACCTTGAACAGTAATCATGCTCAACCATCCAAAAAACAAACAAACCCTTGGCCTTCATAACTAGCCTAATATCATTACCCAAAACTTCAAAGACAAATCCATCTTTGCACTTTTTGGAGAGATCCCTCTCCGGATTCAGGAGGGCTAGATCCTAGAATCCCAAAGTGGTTGAAACGATGTTGTTTTTGTAATTGGACTCTGCCAATATTGCTAATAAATTACAAATCCATAACAGTAGGAGTGGCCCTCATTTGTGCCGTGGATCCAAACACCAACTCCCAAACCAGTTTTTCCACAAGAGCCATCAAAGCTCATGTTCCAACATGTTTCAAGTTTAGATTCGCCACTATGTTGTTGTTCAGGGCTGCTAGAGTTTTGGATGTCATTTCTTCATTTGATGATTGATTTGACTGTTCTGGTGGGCCTAGCTCTTTCTTATCTTCATTTAATTTTTCATTAATGTCATCTTCATTATACAAGATAAATGAGTCAAGGTCTGAGTGGATGGAATAGAGAGGGGTGTTGTTTGGCCTATCTTGGCTACTTACCATGTTTTTAATGTGGGTTTACCAGTAAAATCTCCTTGTTTGGTTAAAAAATAGGATGGTAGCATATGACATGTCCATTTGGAGGTTCCCTTGAATTTTGGCTCCCCATGATCTAGATAAAATCATGCCATACTTTTAGGGAATGTCAGCAACAACTATGTCCATAACTAGGCTCTTGGCTGGTACCTATGCAAGAGTGACACAGATCCTTGATTAGGCCCAAACATTTCACTCTACTTGAATCAAAAGAGTAAAATTCTTTGTAAAGTTTAGTTATTTCTAGGCCTAATCTCTCCATAACTACCTTTGGCATGAGGTTGTGTGAGGCATCGGAATCTAGCATAGCATTGTGCAAGATTTTGTCATGTATGTTTAAGCTAACATAAAAGAGAGGTACATCTCCTTCTTGAAATGTTTCCTCTACCTCAAGTCCAAACAATAGCTCAGGCTTGTCATCAGTCAAGTTTAGAGTGTCGGTGTCATTTCCTATGTTCAAAACTTTCAAAACTTGGGACCTATATACACCTTGAGTAGCTAGCTCAGTAAGAGGTATGGTTATCTTGATCTTGGCAATATATCCCTCAAAACTGAAGGGTATTTGTGTTTTTGACATATTTACATCAGTTTTATCAGCCATGATTTTTTTTGAAATTTTAAGTTGTTGATTCTAATTTGAAACCTTAGTTAAAAGAGTTTTTTCATGGCCACTAGTTGATGTACTAGGGCAGCTTGGGGCACCATTTTTTTGGCTGGTTTTTTCCTTGTTTGGTCAATTTTCTTAGCCATGGTGTTTGTGTTTTCTGTTGTCCTCTTAGGAGTGTTTTCAGGGGTCTTCCTAACATCAGTGTCTGATTTGTTTTTCTTGGGGGCATCTTGGTTTTTCTTACTCCTAAGGTCATACTTCCTATGAACCTCCACGATGGCATTCTCAAATCCTAATCTATAGTCTTCAGAATCCTCATAGTTTGTTTCAGTTTGGTTTGAGAAAAATAGACCTTGCCCTTATTTAGTGAGAAAATTATTTTCCTCATCATCAGAGCTTATCACATTTATATAGTTTTCTTCCGGCTCTTCGGCCTCTCTTTCCTCTTCATCTACATAGTTTTCTTGGAAAGGAGGTATGATTTGTTGGTCATTCTCTCTTTGTCTGATTTGAGGGGGCTCCCTTCGGAATTTTTTATTCCTATTTCTGTTTTGAGGATTAGCTTGGTTTTCCTTAGGAGGTGTTCTTTCATTCAAGCTGATTTTCTCCATCATTCTTTCCATTGTCCTAACTGGGCTGTCAATTTTAGCATCAGAAGAAGAGGTTGAGGGCACAGTGTCCTCTGTGTATGTAACTCTCTTTTCTAACCTTATCCTAGTTCTCTTCTCAATTATATTGGCTTCTACGTTGATGGATCCCTTCTGCATGTCTTCTAAGGTTAAGGGTTCTCTTTCTCTCAATTGGTAGGCCATGTCTGGATCAAAACATTCTGGGAATTTTACTAAGGCTAGGCCCTATGAAGGTTTCATGTGAGGTGGGAGGGCATTGTATACACTGTTCAACCTAGTGCAGTAATATTGGACACTTTCCCCAACATTTCTTTAAGATTGTTATACTATGAAAGGATATAAAGAGGATTTTTCTTAATCTCCCATTTGTTTATGGATGTTTGATAAAGAGAAGGGAGGTCAGGTATGTTGTTAGGAGTTAAGTTTTTGAACCATTCCTTTGCTTATCCTCCTAGAATTTGGGAAACATTCTCATTTGTATGGTCTCCTATTCTATTTCCATGTAGTAAAAAACATCATTCATTATGTCTACATGTAGATGGGTAGTGGTAGAGTCAGCTCCAGCCAAATGAGGGATTTTGGATTGGTAGTCAGTCATTCAGAAAAGGTAGTAAAGGTTGTTGTAGTGCCAGAGGGGCGTACCATGCTGCCATGACAGGAGGTAATGGGACCCAAGGAAGATTTACAAGGGGTGAAGTGGAGTGGTTTGCATAGTGGATGTATGAGTGGGTGTGGCAGAATTATTTGGACCAACAAACTGATTTTGAGAAGATTTGAGATGAAATGGGCCAAAGTGATGGAGAAGCTAAAAATTAGGAGGAGTGGAAGGAGAAGATTCTCTACTAGGACTCTGCTACAAATCTATGGGCTCAAGGTCAATCTGGTCTATCCTGCTTTGGGACTTAGTTCTAATTAGGTTTCTTTGATGATGTAAGTCAAATTGGGTGTCTGGCAAGGCTATGAGATGTTCAGGGACAAAACTTGCTCTATGGATTGTTCTAGCACTAGTTGAATCTTCATCTTTAGAAGTCTTCCACAAAATCTTCTCTGGGTCATCAACTATGATAGGAGGGTTGGGGTCTGGGTGAGATTTCGTGTTGATTCTTCGTGAAGCCAGATTTCAGACCTATACTATGGAGAGGCTGAAAGTTTTTGTGAATTTTTTCGAAAGGCAGAGCTCTCTAAATTTTTACTGATCTTTACATAGTGTGTGACTAGGCCTTTTAACTACTTAGGACTGATTTGACACAAACTTAGAGGAGTCTAGAAGAACTAGTGAAGTTAATAGGCCTACTGGGGCTAGTGGAGTCGTCAGGTGGATGTTTTTCACTGCTTTGAGGATATGTACTTGTTGTCCACCACCAAATGTTGACAATAAACCAATTTAGAGATGTTCTTATGAGTTTTCTTAGTTTCTCTATGTAATACTAAGGTCTCTAATGAGTATGGTCCAGTTGATTCATCATGTTGCTAGCATGGTGAATCGGTTTGCTACTACTCTTGGCTAACACTTCAAGTTTTCTAAGTTTGACAAATATTTTTCTAAGGTCTTAAGGATAAATTAGGGTGTCACTGACTCAGATGGTCCCACTGTGATCACCACTATGTTAGGTCCCCATAGTTTTGGTATATTGGAAATGACCAAAAAGAAAAGGGTAACGTCAAACCTGTATTTGGAGTCCTAGGACCTAGCCTTCCTAGACTTAGAGAGGGCTCTCTCTATGCTTATGTAAAGGATTTAACTTTTCTGATTTTAGATTTTGAACTAAGGCTGGTTATGAAGGTCAGGGTTTGCTTGTTTATTTTTTTTGGGTAGGTTGTCAAGAGAAATAAGTAGAGTAATAAAGGATCAATCCATTGGGCTATGGGGTCTGCAAGGTTTTGAAAAGTATAAAAATGAGTCAAGGATAGTTCAAAGGGAAAGTTGACAAGGCCAAATGGATACAAGTAGGTCTAGGGAGAGTGAAATAAACATGGAATTATGAAAATAGTGAGTTAAGGGGAAAATTAGGATCCTTTAACAAACTAGTAAACAAGGAAATGTTTTTAATATGACAACATAATAAACTTGAAGAGCAGTGAAGGATTCTTCAATATCAACTAGGCCAAGCAGTTCTTGAAAACAATAGAAAAGTGAGCTAAGAGAGAAATGAAGGGTTCTCTAAAAATTTCTTGCAAACAGATAGAAATTTAACATAACATCTTAGTAATACCAAAGAGCATTCAAGGATTCTTTAGCAAAACTATGAGGAAGAAAACATAGAAATCAGAGAATGTAGACAAATCAAGGTGCCAAAGGCATATCCTACTCTAAGATTTATATTCTGTGATTAAATGAACCATAAAAATAATGAATAATTGAAGAAAACAAACACAAGTATGGAGTACATCACCATATAACCAAGCTTAATGAATCCTAAGAGTGAGCTCAATCCAAAGATGCAAAGTCCAAAGCCATCATCAAGCACCAAAGCCAATTTCTCTTTAATCTCAAAGTCTGTATATTACTCTCAATAAGAATCCAAAAATTACAATGAGGACTTAATGCTCTATTTAAATAGCAAATGAGGAGGTGGAAACCCTAAGAGGTTTCTAGAAATCATAAATACATCATAAATGTCATTTATGTCCAAAGAGGCCATGCAAGGCCCAAGGCACATAATAACTATTGCAATAAATGAAAGATAACTTAAACATAAATCCTAAATCAACTCTTAAATGACTAGCCCAAAAAATCTTGAAAATATCCTTTAGTGTGTTTTGTTGACTTTTGCAAGAGGGTAGCTTTAGAGGTCCAAGGGCGCAACATATGCACAGGAAAATGGGTCCACTTGCAGCCAAGTTTTGAACTCCTTCCTGATGTTAGAATTGGCTCTATGATGGCCCGTTGGAAAGCTAGCCAAGTCTAATTTCCAAATATACCATTGGTTTTTTATTGAGCTCCTGAAACTTGTCCAAAAGGAAATTTTCCCAATACTGCTCTGAGCATAGCGCTAGTCCTGAAAAGGAGGTAGAATGGTGAAAAATGAGGTGTTTTTTGACCTTTTGAGAGGTCAAAAAAGCTCCAATTGCTCTGAAATTTGGTGAGAATAGTATGCTAGTCATGAGAAATAAAAAAATGTAGATTTTTTCCTCTAAGGATGCCTGAGGGAAAAGCGTAGTGCTAGTGGCATTGCGCTTATAGGCCTTCAAATTCTCAAAAAACAAAATCCAAATTCCTTCAAAATTGGTGGAGATCTCCTTCAAGGCGTTTGAGAGACCTGTAGGGAAGATAATGCCAAAATTAAAAGTATATATTGGTCTTATCCTCCTTTTAGTGCTTGAATTTCAATGAGGGCCTCTTTAAGTTTGGCACAAGCAAGTTCGTTTCTCATTGCATAGTGGTTGGTCATATTTTTCTTGAGAGAAAGGCCCCTTTTTATCTTCTTAAAATACTTGTGCTCATTCTTATAATACTGAATGATATGTTGTGCCATGGAAAAATATCTCTCCATCTCCCTAATTTGTGCATATTTGCTTTGGAGCAGTATTCTAGTGGTCATCTCCTCATCTTTATTATCACTGTCCAGGTCAATGAATTGGGGCTTTTGTTTAGTTTTCCTGCCACTCTTACCCTTCTCACCATTATTCATTTTTTTTTCCCTTACCAAGATTTTGAGTTGAGGAATATGGCATGGTCCCTTGCCTTTTGGAGGCAGAAAACACTAGCCTTGGCCCTCTTTGATATGTGAGTGAAAGAGCTATGATTGTGGTCTTGATGGTGTCTTTGTCATGGTTGTAATCATCATTAATACTATGAGCATGTTCCCATTTTTCACTGTCATCATGAATAGGATTACCTTCATCTTCATCTTCTGCATGGTCATCATTTTCATTATCACTAAGGGGCTGACTGTTGTCATGAATTTCATGACAGCTATCATGACTATTTTCTCCTTTGATGTCGTTCTCATCACTGAGGTTGGCTTCATTTTGGTCACTGTTGCCTTCAATTTCAGAATCTTCCTCACTGTCATCCTCTTTTTCATTGTTATATTCTTTCATGTCTTCATTATCTGTCATAGCTTCATCATCATTTTTTGTCTCTGCCTCATCATTTTCCTCTTCATTCTCTGCCTCTGTATCCTCTGTTTTATTGTTGATCTCCTCTTAATCAAGGCTCATTTCATTTCCACTTTCAACCTCCTCATCTTCTTTATCATCCCCTTCCATTTTTTCACTGTTTAGCTCACTATCATGCTCACTATTTTCTCCTTCATCATCTTTTCTTTCCGCTTCCTCTTCATTAATTTCTATCCCTGCTTCATCATTTCCCTCTTCCTCCTCATCATTTTCTTTTTCTTCCTCATCATCTGCCTCTTCTTCATTTGATGCATCAAGAGAAGGGAAAGAAGGGAGGTTTTATTGAGGTGAGGGCACTTGTGTGGATGATGAGGGCAAGCTAGATTGATGAGGGAACTGTGGGCTTGTGAAGACTTCATGTGCTATGAATACCTACCAAGGTATACCCTACTGTTCCAACTAATTTAATACCACCACATTGATCAAGGAATGGTGAAATAAACTCTGCATTTGTTGGGAAGGACTCCTTCTCCGGACAACCAAAGAAATTTTTTCCATACTTCTATAGAGGTAGTAGGACAAGTTGAGCATTTTGACCCTTGTGAAATGCATGAGGAGTCTAACATGGTAGGAATAGAGTCTAGAGTACCTCCCTTCATAGGTAAAGTACTTCATAATGAATTTCATCAAGGTTGAAAATCTCTGTTTGAGGTGTGGGAAAGGGAAAATTGCCTTGCAGCCCATTCTGTACCTAGTTTTAACAAATGGTTCATAATAGTTCTTGTCCAATTTGGCTTTCTTAAAGCACTTTTCACCAACAGCAGGGATACTAGTAGCATTAGAGATGGCATCTGCTGATAATTCAAATTGCACTCCTACAAGCCTTGATTGTTTGTTGTGCGGGTTAATAATGAAAAGCCTTCTAAGCTTTGGGTGGCTTTGAACTTACTTGAATCTCTCACAAAATTTGAAGCATCCCACATTTTGGAAAGATGAGAGCAACATGGGAGATGAGGTGATATCCACTGTGATCTGTGGTTCAAATCTATTTACTTTCCCCCCTTTGTGGTTTGACCTCATAGGCCCTTCGCCTTTGTCACTGCTACCACTGTCTTCTACTCCTGACATGGTGATTAGGGCTAATGGTGGACAAACTTGGGAAAAGAGCAGTGAAACAGAAATTATGGTGGGAAGCTTTGTAAATGAGTGATATGGAGGCAAGGTATGTGACTGAGTGTTTTTGAGGTTGATGAACGCTTTTATATGAAATGCAACTACCCTAATTTATTCTCTTTCACTAAAAATTGTTTGGGGGTTAAAACAGAGGATGACTTATCTTGAAGACCTAGGGCTTGCAACTATTATTGTTTAGTCTTTCATTTAACCATCAAATGACTAAAAACACTTGAGAGGAGGAAAAATAGGGCACCTACTAGATTTAGCTCCTTTGCAGGCCTTTGAAGGAAAATTTATGGATTTCCTTGAGCTTTTGGGAATTTTTTTTGCAAGTTTGGAGGAATTCTGCATTAGCGCAGTGCCCTACTCGCATTGTCAGGTTGGCATGTGGGTGTAGCGCCAGGCAGGTCATGCCTCCGTCTAAGCACAGCGTCGGGCAGAGTTGGGTCCTGGGTGTGTTGTTTCACATGTGCGTAGCACCACCCTCTAAGCGCTGCACCACCCACTGTATGCACAGTGCTGAGTAAAACTGCACCTTAAAGACTCCTATTCATGCATTGCCAGAGTCTATGAGCGCAGTGCCAGGATATTCACGCAGTGCCAAGGAATTGGCCCAGAAACTGTCCAAAAACTTAGAAATTTCTCCAACAGGGTTTTCCTGCTGTTTTTGAAAATAGAAAATGCACAATGAGTCATGTGTTTAAAATGAATTTGACTTTTATGGCCTTGGGCATGCAAATTTATTTCTGCCTAAACCCACTTTGTAATGTTTTTCAATCTCTTTTGTCATTTTACTGATATCCCTTTTTGACCGTTTGCAGGTGATTTGAAAACTTTTCAAAGTGAATTTTTTTTCTTTTGGTGATGGCTTACTGGAGAGATGGAAAAGGTCCCTTTTAACCTTTAAGGGTCTTGGTACTGTAAAAAACATGTTTCTGCTTGCACTGATGAACTGAAAACATGTTTTTATCCCCATTTTTCACATTCCATGAGTGTTAGTGAATCTAAAAACATGTTTTTCTTATCCTCTTACTGATTTTGACAGTGATGTATCCATTGTGACAGAGATTATAAATTAGGCCTGCTATGTCTCTTATAGGCCATTTCTAGTTTGTTGCAGATGACATGACAGAGTTGCTTTGGTCTCCTTTGTCATTGTTTGAATTTTGAGAACTTTAGTTACTCAACAGTGAACTCATGTTTATGCTATTTTTTTACCTTATAATCCAAAACTATACTTTCATTCCTTTGACCTTTTGAAGGCGATTGTCTACATTTGAAAAATTGACCTACCTCACCCTGATACTCTTTAAATATAGACCTGATTCCCTTTCTTTGTTGTGGATTTCCTTTAATGAGGAGATGTATTTTTACCTTGCCTCATTTTCTGCATGATAGCCATCTCAATCATTCCTGTAGAAATGTTTAAGATGCAAAGTTATACGTCTGCAGAACGCTGTCTAGACCAAGGAGGCCTTCCTTGAAGGATTTTTGATCTATTTTGGATAGTAAAGTGTTGACCCTCCTTTCCATTTGATTTCATCTTCTTGGAACATGTAAATAAATGATTTAGAACATAAAAATAATCATATAACCTATGAAACCCTAAATGACCTAGTGAGAAGCATTTTTGGCCTGAAAAATCGACTTGGGGTTTTTAGGTGTAAAACAGAGCTTATGACAAACTTTATGCATTAAATACCCAAAAATACTTATTTTGGTTTATCTAAAGAGCCTGGAGAGGTTGCTTGAGACCATCAATGCTTGAGGCACTTGGTGAATAGGGGAAAAGGTTAGGCCACTTGGCAATCCGAGGTGGAAGTCGAAGGGTTATAAGTAGACAAAAACAGAGTACTGAGGTCATGAGTGTAACAAATGGGACAAAAATGAGTGGCATGAGCCCATGGTGGGTCTTCTGATAGTGATAGGCTAATCATGACTTGATAGAGTAGTGAAATAGTGAAAAAATTATCCTAAGGATAATGAAGGCAGTGAGATTTCTAGAACTCACAATATTCATGAATTTTGTTTCTAGAAATCTAGGATAAGAATTTAGTCATCTATAAAATGCAAAAATTACTGATGACTAACACCACCAATGCAATATCCTCCATCACAACCTAATCCTTGGAGTTATAACTTGAGAGGCAATGGACAAGGTTTAGTTCCCCCTCCGATACCAATGCAACAGTAGCAGTTACAACTTCCTTCTATTCAAAATCCTACACCTTCTATCTGACCCCAATTACCTGTACAACCTAACCCCAATCCAAATAATAAGGCAGCTCAGAGCATGGATGCTCTGGTTACCCTCCAGACTTACCTTGTCACTCCTATTGGACTTAATGAGGTTCATCTTTGTTCAGGGAAAGTAATTAGACCTAAACACACACCCATTATTATCGAAGAAAGTGAATCACCCAGGAAGGATATGGATGATTCTAAAGCAACTGTTACACGTGTAATAGCTACTATAGTACCCATTGTTACACCTGTAATAGCCAAATCGTGGAAGTTTGTTGTTTCTAAAGTAGCTAATTCGATTAAGGCTGGTACATCTATGGTAGCTTACCCAATTGTTAGCATTTAGAATCCCCCATATCCTCAATGAATAACTGAAACTGGGTCAACCTTACAATCTAAATCTAAATTCCTTAAGGAGCTGCAAAATTTATATGTGTGTATTTCGCTATTACAATGTCTTAAAGAAGTGCCTATCTATGCCAAAACAGTGAGGGATCTATGCATTAAAAAACCTAGAAGGAAACCTAAGGACCTTGCTACTATCCATGTCTTGGGAAAATTGTCCGATCTTATGATTGATCAGCCTTTGTTGACTAACTATAATGATCCAGGGAACCCCACAATAATTGTCCATATTGACAATCATCCTGTAACCAATACCCTAATTGATCTAGGGGCAGCTATTAATGTTATGACTAAAGACCTCTTCATCTCTCTAGGACTTCATGGACTTATACCTACACCTACAGTTCTTGAACTAGTAGATAGGTCCCATGTTAAGCCCAAAGGAATGATTGAAGACATGGTTATCACTGTGGCCTTCTAGAACTATCCGGCTGAATTTCTTATCTTACAAACCAAATCCAATCTGGGGGGTCATCCTTTAACCCTGGGAATACCATGGCTAGCCACTGCAGATGCATATATCGGATGTAGGTCTGGATATATGGTGATCTCATATGGACAGACCACTCAGAACCTGAATATTTATCCCCCAACACCGGATGTAGGTCTGGATATATGGTGATCTCATATGGACAGGCCACTCAGAACCTGAATATTTATCCCCCAACGAAACCTCATGGATTTGAATAGTCCCTGGTGGGATGAATTTGCACCTGAATCTGATCTTTCCCTACCTCTTCTCATGCTCGGAAAAGAACGATACTTTAAGGATGAAATAGAGGATGATATTATTAATGGTTTATCAAAAATCCATTCCCTGTTGCCTCCATTAGAGATTTGGGAGAATAAGGTGAGGAATATGATGAAATTATTGAACATCTGAAAACAAATCCACTTACTATCAACAATCCATTTGAAATCGAACCTGGAAAATGTTTAAACATCAATCCTAACCTGACTGCTGAACAAAAACGATTGTTGATACAGCTGTTACAAAAATACAAAAAGGAATTTTCATAGGAATATACCGATATGAAAGGAATCCATCCTACCCTATGGACTCACTGCATTTACCTTAAAGAAGATTGAAAACCTGTTAGGCAACCTCAGCGCAAAATGAACCCCGCACTTAAGGAGATAGTAAAAGAAGAATTGCAAAAACTCCTTAATGCTAATTTCACCTACCCGATTTCTGATAGTCAGTGGGTGTCTCCACTTTTCATAGTTCCGATGAAGAATGGAAAATGGAGGGTCTGTGTTGACTATAGCAAACTTAACAAAGCCACTCAAAAGGATCATTTTCCCTTACCATTTATTGATCAAGTCTTGGACACTCTTTCTGGAAAAAAATTATTTTCATTTGTTGATGGGTTTAGTAGCTATAATCAAATACAGATTTCTCCAGAAGATAAAGACAAGACAACCCTTACTTGTCCATGGGGTACTTTTTCATACAGAGTCCTTCCCTTTGGTCTCTGCAATGCACCAACAACTTTTCAAAGGGAAATATTAGGTATTTTTTCTAATATTTTGAATGATTGTCTTGAAATTTTTATGGATGATTTTACACCCTACAGGGATGCATTGGAGACAACATTAGCTAACTTGGAAAAAGTGCTAGAACGTTGTGAAAAAACTAATGTTTCTCTAAGCACTGAAAAATGCCACATGATGACGACCGAGGGAATTGTGTTGGGACATTTCATTTCAGCAGATTGAATCAAGGTAGATCCTACAAAAATAGAGGTAATCTCAAAAAACCCGACCCCTAAGACTCTGAAAGAGGTACGTAGTTTTTTGGGACATGCAAGATACTATAGGAGGTTTATAGAAAATTTCTCAAAGATTGTCTCTCCTTTATTTTCATTACTGATGAAATATGTGGAATTTGTGTGGACAGAAAAGTGTGAGCAAGCCTTTTTAATGTTGAAGAACTGTGTAACAACAGCACATTTTTTACGAGGACCAAACTGGAAATTTCCATTTCATATTGCTACAGATGCATCTGACATGGCTATGGGTTATTTTTTGGGGCAGCTGGAGGATAAGAAGCCTTATGCCATTTATTACATCAACAATAACTTAACTCCAACAGAACTTAACTACACTGTTACTGAGAAATAACTCCTATTAGTAGTGCATGCTATCAACATATTTCGGCACTACATCACCGGGTACCAAGTATTTTTACACACTGACCATGCTGCAATTCGATTTTTAATGAACAAACCTGTTACTAATGGTAGAGTTACACGATGGTTATTTCTGTTACAAGAATTTGACATTACTATTTCAGATAAACCAAAAAAATATAATGTAGTTACTGATTTTCTTTCTAAATCAACTATAAGTGATGATTGCACTTCTACTAAGGATTCTTTTCTAGATGAGTATCCTTTTTCCATTTCTACTCACTCACCATGGTATGCAAATATAGCCAATTACCTTGCTGCAAGAAAATTCCCACATCAATTCTATTCCAGGGAAAGAAGGAGGATTATACAACAGAGTGCTCCCTACTCCTAGATAGAAGGTAATATCTATCACACTGGGCCAGATTTTCAAATTAGGTGATGTGTTAGAGAAGATGAGGTATTTGATATCCTAAAGGCTTGTCATGAGGAACCTTGTGGAGGACATTTCGCTGACAAGAGGATAGGACATAAAGTACTCTCAATAGGGTATTACTAGCCAAATATATTCCAGGATGCCAAGAATACTGTGAAAGGATGTGATAGTTGCCAAAATATGGGCCAGCCTCTAAAATTAGATGAGATGTCATTACAACCTCAAATAGAAATAGAACCATTCGACAAATGGGCCTTGGAATTTGTGGGGCCAATCAATCCTTCATCATATTAAAGAGCATACATATTGGTCTGGACCGATTATGTCACAAAATAGGTCGAAGCAAGGGCACTAACTAGAGCAACATAGCAGGTTGTTTCAGACTTCCTATTTCAAGATATTTTTGTTTGCTTCGGGATACCCAAGGAGATAGTGGCAGATGGGTGTCCTCATTTCACATCTTATTTGATCAGGAAGTTGGTTGAGAAGTATGGAATCCTTCATAGAAACACCACGCCCTATCATCCACAATCAAATGGGAAAATAGAAAGAACAAATAAAGTCATTGAAGAAATTTTTACAAAGACAGTAGCCAGCCACCGAAGAAACTGGGCTGAGAAACTCCAGAGGTACTGTGGGCTTACAGGACAACATGGAGGAATACTACATGCTTCTCACCATATGAACTGGTGTATGGTAAGAATCCCTTATTCCGCATAGATTTTTAAATAAATACATTAAGAACAGCGTTGCAGGTCGATCTGGATTCAAGTACAGTACAGACTCAAAGATTGAACCAGCTCAATGAGTTGGAAGAGAAATGGTTGGCTGCCATTCAACAGACAGAAACCATCCAACAGCAAAGAGCCAAATGGCATGATAGGTTTATTAAGAAGAAAAATTTCTAGAAAGGAGATTGGGCTCTTTTGTATGATTCAAGGTTCAAAGATTTCAAAGGCAAGCTTTGCACCAGATGGCTAGGTCCTTACGAAGTAGATACAGTCTTTGACAATGGGACTGTACAATTGATTAATATTGATAGTGCTAAGACACCATTACTGGTTAATGGGCACCGTCTAAAGTTATATCATCAACCCACTTCAAAGGAATCATTTGTCAACATTGTCGCAGACTTTGATCTTCATATTACAACAACAGGGGAAAATTCTCCTTTGTAGCCTTAAAATTTGAAATTCCAATAAATGCAGTAGTTGAAAACCACCTTTGTGGCAGCTGTTACACCTGTTTAAAAAAAATAAAAAAATAAAAAAATAAAAGAAAAGAAAAAATAAATCTAACTATGGAAACTCCTTTTTGGGGCACAGTTAGACAACTAGTAACAGTTGAAAACCACTCTAGTGGTGGCTATTACACTCATGTTTTTCTCCCGGTAATATCATCTTCCCTTCCTGATCCATGTCATAGGATGATGGTATTCATGTAATTTCTTTTTATGTACCAATTTCGTTTGATTATTATGTTTTTATGAGAATAATTCAAAAGTTGTCTTGTTTGTTACATATGTAACAGTCAATAGCCATGAATATTGTTCTTCGTAATTCATTCCATAAACAGCAATAACTATGTCAAATAAACACAACAACATGAGCATTGCACGTAGGATGCCATCAACTCAAGTGTTCTTCCAACGTCACCTTAGGTATGTCATCAAAAAGGTAAATGATTGTCATTAGTAATTTGGTGATTAATTTGCAAAGTAATGACACTCCTGTGATGGCCATAAGCCGTTGTCACAATTTAAAGTGGGGGAGGGGATAGGACTTGAAATCATTGAAAAAAGGTTGTAATCATAAATATCTATTAAATTGGCATGCACCTAATCAATAACAAACTTGCTAATGATGACCGAATCTGGTTGGAAAAGAGCGTGTGTACGAAATCCCGTCACTTTCCATAATAAGTCATTTATGAGTATTCGTGTAGGGTATGATTTGGTAAATCCTTGAAATTCGTCACCTTTCATCAACCTCCTTCTGAAACCTTGCATCCTCATTTGTAGACTCGTTAGTTAGGATAATAAGAGGTGTTGACCAACAGCTAGTTCAAAGACACAGTGATGTTACAGCAGGATTGAAAAGAAAAGAAGTGAACTCAAAAACTCAGTAATATTGCAGTGTTGTCGGACATTAAGAAGAAAATTTAGAAACAAACAGCATAAATGGGTGGAGCAGTGGTCAGGTATGAGCCAGAATCTATGGATTCTCTACATAATTTCCTAGAGGCTTACCATATATTTAGATATGTTGGATGGATTGAGCTTTTCCAAAAGCTTGAAGGCTCGGATGAGGCCGTAGCAATTGAATTTTCTCAGAACTTGAACAATAATCAAACCCAGGTAAGAGGCATGCAAATGGAGGTGATTGAAGAGGTAATTTCCAGGGTAAATTCATTACCAGTTGAAGGGCGGGGGTGGTTTAATAGAAAAATCAATGACACCTCCTTGAAAGAGGATTTCATAGTAGGGGAAGAGGAACTTGAGAAGAAAGGAAAAGGAATTGACAGATTATCACTTCCTCATCCTTGGGAAGATGTTGCCCTGGGTTTGATCAAATATATCACCTGCTAAGGGAGGTCTACGATAGTATTCAACTATCACTTTCCTCTGCTTAACCACCTTCGGCATCAACAAAGAATCAATATTCCATTCTATTTACTTGGAAACATCAAGCATATGGTAGCAGAGGCATGCATAACTAATCACTAACTCATTAAGCTAATTGTGCTGGATGCCCTAGGCTAGCAAGGAAAAACTTGCAAAGAATTCAAGAGGAAAAGACCAAGGAAAAGTCAAGGGAAACAAACCATGACCTCGGGACAAGTTCAAACAGAGGAAGAGACCTAGTCTTGGCTTGTTGGAGTTAGAATTGGGATGAAGCCTATTGAAGAACCAATTGGGGATAGAAGACCAAAACAAAGAGTGAAGGTCAGCATACCTTCAAAACCATTTCCTACGGCCAAGAAGCAGACGAAAGTAGAAGTTTTAGAAGAAGAAAGGCATCCTTCCTCATTAGGTAAGGATGAAACCAATGCCTCGTGTTTAGAAATTGAAAAATTAAGAAAAGAAAACGAGGAATTGAAGTGGAAATTATCTGAGGGAAGGGAAATTCCAGTGTCAGTATGAATGACATGTTTTCAAAACTTAACAACAGCGGGATATAATTCCCATAGGGAGAATATCAGCCCAATGTAAGTAGAAACAGAACAACAGGAGGATATTACACAAGAACCTGTTGATGATATTGTTGTTACACAAGAACCAATAGTTAAAGTAGAGCCTCCTGTTATAGTTGACCTAGAAGCCGACCCATAAGAACTTGTGGAGGCCACTCCTATTGTAGAAGAAACAACAGTGGACACAGAGGTAATTCTAGGTAAAAACAAAGGGGCTGACACAAAAGAACCCACCAAAGAGGCTGTTGTTACACAAGAACCAGAAGCAGAGGTGGAACAACCCCATGAAATAGAGGCTGGTACACCCATTGTTGAAATAGATACTGAATCTAGAAGAATGCCAAGTCCCACCTTAGGATGGAACTATGAGAAACTCCTGTTAATTTCTTAATTACAAAAATGGAAGAAAGAAGCAATCTCCCTGCGGGATGGGATGATTTCGCTAAAGGAACATCAAAGAGAAATAGACACTTTGCATGAAATATGGATGGAAGCAGAATTGAAGAAAAAATGGGAGGATTACAAGAAGAAAGAAGCTCTGAAGAAACAAGAAGAACAACTATTGCTGTTATAGGATCAGATTTGAGACCTCACCATAGATAAACAGAAACTTCATGATCTTGCCCTCAACTTGCTAGGTTGTAGGCGACCTTCTCCATCATATCCTATTTTTCTGTGGGAATTTTAATTCTTGTTTCAATTGAAAGCCTTTATGGAGGGCAGACCTTATCTATGTTCCTCCACTTGCACATTTATGGATGTTTTCCGTGCCTCAGATTTTGATGAGAAAAGTTTACTGTGTGGATTGTTTTTACACAACATTATTTGTGAACATGTGAGTATGCAGATGATTGTGACAGTTTTCTCTAATATGGGAGATCTTCAATTAAGGCCTTTTTTATCCTTCATGAGGAATCAGATTGAATGGAATTTGGCCATTAAATCTATGGAGACTAATGAGGAGAAGACAAAATTGTGGGTTCAGGAAGAACCAAGACAAGCTGCTGATTTGAGACTAGAATTTAGGAGAATGCTAAGCACCCCTGGGATTAAAGAACCAACTGCCACTTATCGAAGAAGAATTGTGAATTTTTACCTCAATCAGTTTGCAATGATGAAGAGACGAGCTTTGACAGGGTGTTTAAAACACACAGAGGCCAACAATGTTGAGTTATTGAAGGGAGATCCATTCTCATTCTAGAAATTCAAGGTGGTTGTTACACATGTACCAGCCTATTTACAAATTGTACAATATCTTGGAGCTCTGTGGTTGGGATTGAAGTTCAAGTTTTCTTTGATCTGGTTGACCTTTGAGGATTACCAGATCAATTATGACTTAAGCAAGTATGATTTGGAATCCTTGGTACGACAGTTGATGGCCAATCAGGGATACAGGTCTGCAGATGAGGACACAGCTAGTGCTTATGACCTCACTGACCTGCACCGAAGGTATTCCCATGAGAGATGAGTTTGCATGAGGACATGCAAGTATTTCAGTTGGGGGAGATGTTGAGTGCTGGTTTTGTACATTTTTCCTAATCTTCCTTATTTTTTTATATAACTACAACCAATGGGAGTATCTTTTACCCCTTTTCCTACCATTTTGCCCTAACTAGTGTTGTTTCACCTTGCTTTCATTACTTTTCCAATTCACTAATTATTATGATCTATTATACCATTTTTATGACTAATTGATGGTGAATGTTTGGAAAATTTCAATGGTCTTTGTGTTGTCCTTTCAGATGTCATTTGTAGCACCAAAGATCTCAGACATGGAATTCACAGGAGCAGTTGAGATAGTGTTGTTACATCAAAGCAATGTTGTTACACCTTGTTGTTACAGACCCGCCAGCAACTACTGTTACGCTCTGCTATTACAGATTCGTTGGAAAACTACTGATTCAGTTATACAGTTGACTGCTCTTGTCTCTATTGTTGTTGATCTGTCCTTTGGCGGTTGCACTACAACTGTGTTTTGTTATGATAGCTGTAGGAGTTGTTAACATTGTATTTTTGGGATAATAGCCTAAGGGCAGTTATAATTGTAATATTTTAATTCCTAATAAGAAATTTATTAGGGAGTGGTTATAACTGTATGAGTTCTATTTCGATTAGCATGAGAATCGTAAGATTCTCATGACTGGTCTATTCCTAGATTTCTCGATGTAACCACTATATATCTCTCAGCCCTAGAGGTCGAGAGGTTAGCAAAGAACAAAGTTGTTTTACCCCTGTAATTGTGTTCAGGTTAATAAAGATCATATGTTATTGATGTTACATGTGTGATTCCATTTAGTTTCAGTCAAAGTTCCTTCTCTACCTGCGCCCTGCTAGGGAGGAAGGGCCCTCCTTCTTAGCAAGGATCGTAGTGATTACAGTTGTTGTGTGTGTATGTAATTGTATTTTAGTTTATGCATTGTTAGAGTGTTGTTGTTTTTTTTCAGCCGGGAATATATCTGCTTCGATTTCTATAGTTTATATGTTGTTACACATATGTTAATAGAGACACTAGCTGGCTACTTATTGCGTGGTGAGCTAACAGATCAATTGAAGTGTGATTTCAATCTTGTGGATTCTTTTATTTCTGCATGAGTGATTTATTTCCAACATTTTACCTCAACAACAATTTCTTTTCTTTGAGATTACTTCTGGTTGGTGTGTCGACACAGATAGTGCTACTGTCATTGGAATAAATAGACTTCCCTAGATTGATAATTAAATGTGTGTTGTTCAGTCATTTAATAAGTGATTTATATAGTCCAACATCCTCCTCAACTATTCTAACTTGATGATAACCTCTTCTTTAGTCTAACTTAGTGAAATATATTGCATAATTTAACTGATCTAGAAAATCATCAATGTGTGGGAGTGGGTAGCGATTCTTTACCATGATTTTATTAAGTGCACAGAAATATATGCACATGCATCAAGTCCCGCCCTTCTTTGGTACCAAAAAAATTGGTGAACCACATGGTGAAGTATATGGGCAGATGATACCTTTTTTCAGAAATTCTTGAATTTGATTTTTGAATTCCAAACTCTCCGTAATTGACATGCGATACATACAAATGTTTGTAAGTGTAACATCTTGTGCAACTGAATCTCATGTTGAATTCCCCTCTTGGGAGGTAACCCACTTGGTTCTTGAACCATCTTACCATGCTGAATTACCACATCAAACAAATCAGATTTTAATTTGTCATCACATCCTTCAAAAGATTCATATTCAACATCATCCTTTTTCTTGATCATTAGAAGCAAAAAAAAATTACTTGCATTAACTAGCCTCTTCATTTTCCCTGCATTAACTAAAGAAATATTCATTTTTTTGCAATGAGCTCCCAAAATATATTCCACCTCATCCTTAAGAAAATGATATTTGTTCTCATGGAAATAAAACATCACTTTCCTATCATACAAATATGGACTTCCCAAGATAATCTCGGAAATGTCAAGTGGAACCACATCTAACTCAACTTCATCAACAAAGTTTGCAGTAATAGAAAATCGAAATATGGATTTCCTTGTAACCTGTGAATTGGCCTTCTTAACTATCCAACCCAAAAGGTATGGTTTATGATGTGGTATGTTTTCAAGGTTAAGCTTTTTGACCAAGTCTTCTAAAATTAGGTTTGCTTGTGACCCACTATCAAACAATGCATCAATCTTTGTATGATTTCAAATCACTCTAACATGGAACAATTCTATTATTGTGTCTTCATTTGGAGTGTTGTTGTGACTATTTGAGGAACTAGTACTTGCTATGGATTCTTTTTCTTTTTTAACCATGGCTACGATCTTGGTATCATGTCCTGATTCAGATCCAAGGTCTTGTTGTGTGGTGGCAGTCATCTTTTGTTTCCCCTTGTTATTTGGTTTCTTAGGCCTTAGTTCAGGATGTAATTTCCGATAGTGGGTTTCAACATGCCCCTATTTGGAACAATGTTTGCATTTAGTTTTTTCCCCTTCTTTCTTGATGCTTTCATTCTTCTTTCCCTTCATTTTTCCTCCCTTCTCTTTTTCCTTACCCTTGAATGGCTTCTTCTTACCACCCTCTTCCTGAATGTTCTTTCCCCTTGCTTCAATATGCGTGGCTTGCACACATACTTCATCTAAGTTGTTTGGGTTAAACATATGGATAGTGTGTTTCAAGTAGGAATGTAAACCCCCAATGTATGTCAAGACTGTGTCTTGGGAATTCAAGTTAACTCCTAACAACAAAGCCCTCTTTCTAAACTCCTGAGTGTACTCTTGAATAGTTTGGCCTTTGAGTTGCCTAATTTTTTTCCAAATCATAATTTATTTTCATATAGGCTAATGGATAAAACTATCTTTTAATGGAAGAAATAAATTCAACCCAAGAAATTGATATCTTGCCATGAATTCACATTTCCACTTTATTCTTTGCCTCCCACCAAACTAGTGCTGCTCCTTCTAGCCTTAATGAATCCAACTAGATCTTTATGTCGTCCTCTTTTAGATTCTGAATTCTACATTATACTTCCAATTGATGGATCCAATTTCCTAACTTCTCTGCATTTACCTCACCATTGTACATGGGAATTTAAAACTAGATGTCCAAATTGAGTAATGGAGTTTTTCCTTTTGGGATTTTTGAATGACTATGGGTGGTTTTTGTGTTGGAAGTGGAAGATGAAGATGCTGGTGAATATGATGAGGATGAGAATTCTGGAGATGGAGGTGGTTTTCCTCCACTGCCTTTCAAACTCTTTCTTTTCATCCTTCTTTTCATCCAAATTTCCTTCTCCATGTGGAGGCTTAGAACCTTCTCCTGCTCTTTCTATAGTGAATGCATCAAACATCCTCTGAATTTCCTTGAAGTATCTCTTGATGTCTTCTTCTTATGAATGTCCATGAGTCTCTCCAACACCTGAAATAATGGATAATGATTCAAGCTCAAATTCGGATGCTTGTACCTCTTCAATCACCTCATCTTGCGCAATTTGTACCTCTTCAATATCAACTGCTAGAGATAGAAATTGAGGTGCTCCAAGTGCAGCTTTGATTGGAACTTTGGGTGAATATGATGCTTTCTCAGCCCTATTTCTTCTTGTCCTAATATCAGGACTAACAACCAATATCTTCCCTTCTCCTCTTTGCAACATCAACCTTGTAAGCATCACAAAATTGAAACTATTAAAACCCTTCTTACACAATCTCAAGAAAAGCAAGAAAATAACCTTTAGCAACCTTGTGCTCTAATACCAACTTGATCTAAATTTTTAGTTAATGATGTGCTAATATCAGTTTCATATTTAATATGAAAGTGTTTAGTTTTGCTTCTTTTACAAGGTTATTTACATGTGCTTATGCTTGAAAATTCAACAAACTTGATGATATTAAGTGTATTTCATGAAATTAAAAGCATGGAAACTATATGTTGAACAACAACATATAAAACACAAAAAATACAAACAACTGAGTCAAATACACATGGTTTTGATGAACGAGTTCACCCCTCCTGGGCTACATCTCCTTGGTCCAGCTTCCATGGCATGGGCCTTTGTATTAGATTCAATTGTGAAAAAAGTGGTGTTTGCAGTATCATGTTGCCTTTGCAACCTACCCCAATGGCTCCAAAACATCAAAATCTACCAAGATTGACTCTTCCTGAGCCAAAATTGGTCAAAATTTTCCTTAGTTATGGAAAAACCAATTTTCCTACTATTTCTCCACTAAAACTAGAAGTCCGCTAGTTAACTCCACTAAAAGTGGAGATTCCGCCACATTTGGTGGCTCTGCCAAGTTTTCTGCTAAGTTAAAATTCGCATTAATATTAAGTTAAGCGTGTTTAAGTAAGGTTAATTTGAAGTTAGCGCAAAGTGTGTTTTACAACTAATTGCAGATTAGCATGAGCTTAATCCAAATTATGGTAATAAATCATGGTTTAATCCTTGTTTAAATCTCCGCCATGAACAGTCTTTGGCCTTTGGTCATGGTTCTTGGGCATGTGGGAGGGGGTTGGCCCGCAGGGTTGGCCCCCTCCGAACCCCCAACCATGGCACAATGTAAATTCAAATGTAAGCAGAATCCTTATGGGGTAAGGAACTTGGTGATGGTGTAATGGTTAGTGTTGGCGCTTGTATGGGGGAGGTCGTGGGGTCGACCCCGACCTCCACCCCTCCTCGGTCATAAAATTTTGGTGAATGAAACCATTGTCTTATACTTCGGTTAAAATATATATGTGATATATATATGTATGTGCCCATTTTTATTGCCTAAATATACCTCAGGCTGGAAAAGGCAGAGTTCAGGGTAACATCAAACCACGCTCATTATGGTAGCTAGCCCTACCAGAACAGGAGAGGGCTCTCTCCGGGTCAATCTCAGTGAAAATTAATCAATAGGGCTTGAGATGACTGA
Source organism: Pinus albicaulis (assembly GCA_034641835.2). NCBI lineage: Eukaryota > Viridiplantae > Streptophyta > Pinopsida > Pinales > Pinaceae > Pinus > Pinus albicaulis. The sequence goes on along the minus strand of CM076574.1, from coordinate 1,259,800,858 downwards.
AATGGAAGCTAATTTTAGGCTAGGTATATAAGTGAAGGAGTCTGATTGTGTTTTTGGGGTTTTTTGTTGGATCAAGGGAAAGGCAGTTTTGGGTGCGGGGATTAGGCCTAGTTTTTGCAGAGTTCTGATTGGGGCAAGGTAGGAAATAGTTTTGATGCTTTAGCTTGATTGGATGGATGGATCAGACCAGTGAGGAGCTGAAGAGGGCAAGAGGGTCTCAAGAGTCCTCCTCAAATAGATGAAAACATATAAAATTAAACAAAACTAAAGGCAGAGCAAAGCAAGCTATTGAATTCTACCTTTAACACTGATTTGCTTAATCTAAGAAGAATAGAGAAGGTAAATGGTACACATAAACATAATTTAACTTACAAATACATGGAGAAAAACACCATCAAAACATAGAATCACAAGGATCCCAAAGAGGGCTGCAAACCCTAGTCTATTCCTTTGCCAAAATTGCAGAATGAATGTACAATGAAGTGCTATGCAATCCCAAATGTCCAACCCTGAAAATGTCTGAGAAAATACATAATATAGACAAGCCTAACCAATTCCCATGCCTCTAGGGGTCTAGCTCATCATTCTAGGAGATTTTTCAACCATATCTAAACTAGGAACTAGAAATTAGGCCATGAAACAACTTGCCTCTATATGCTAGGAAACTGATCCATTCACTCACATTTCACCTTTTGGTGAATGAATCTTCTAGAACAAGTAAAAATGTGCCAAAATTACATCATGGACATGAAATTACATCAATTAGATCAATAGTTACATGAAAAAGTGAAACTAGCCAAAACTAGGCGAAATTCTGAGCTGTGGAGTGAAAAATAGGCCAAAAATCTCTATGCGCTGCACCCAAAATCTCTATGCGTAGCAAAACTTTGGAGCTGATTTTGAGGCCCTTCCTAAAGTCCAAATTGAGCTCATGATAGCATGTTAGAAAGCCCTGCCTGTCTAATTTCAAACCCAAGTGGATTATCTGGATTTGGTGTCCATTTTCCCCTCCGAAAGTTCAATCTCCCAAGACTGGTTCCTGTGTGTGCAAAAAGTGGCAGCAAGTCCATTTTCAAGGTGTTTTTGACCCTTTAGGCTACCCAGAACTTGATGAAATTCTTAGGCCATTCCTGAGCATGCATAAATTTTCATAAAAAATCCAGAAATACCAAGTTTTCCTCCAAAAGATCTCCCAATCGTAAGCGAGCGCAAGGTGGCGCTACGCGTCAGGCAGAAAAACATGTTTTGCGACCAAAAAAATTCAAAAATGACAAAATTTTCTCCAAATTCTTTGAAATTTGGACTGAAGGTCCCTCATCAAGTACCATGCTCAGCCAAAGAATCTTCGGCCAAGATTTGGAGCCTATCATGCCTTTTACGCCACCTTAGTGCCCTCCTCAGCCTCGCTTTCAGGATCTTGATTTTCGCTTTGCAGACATGTGTGCGTGCCCAATAGTGGTTTTTCATGTGTCAGAGCATGTTATTCTCTTTTTTTTCTTTCTCCAACAGCTTCTCAAGATGCATTTTGACTCTCTCCAGCCACTTCTCTCTATCGGCCTCAATCTCTCACTCGATAGGTGTCATCTCGGATGGGCTTCTTCGGGCAGCTTGCTGGTTTTCACGGATGTTTTGCAACTCCATGAGTGTCTGCTGATCCTCCAGCTGCTTTTTGCACTTCTCCAGATATTTTATGATCCATTGAGCTCTCTGCAACTTTTCAGTCAATGTGTTGATCTCAGTTTTCTGCTCCTGAATGATCTCTCTCAGTTTTGAGCTTGGAGAGCTCAAATCCACATCAATCAATGTAAAATCAGTATCCTGACCTCCTGAAGGGCCTTCCTCCTGCATAGGCCTCTTTCCTCTGTCCTGTACCTATGCTGATGACGACGGCAACGAGACCCCTTCCACCCAGGGTGGAGATAGTACTCGTCAGGCTGCTGCAAATAATGATCTCGTGCCTCTCTGATAAGTAACAAATATTGGCACACCAATGATAGGCTCTGTCTCAGGACATTCAAACTGATGTGAAGGCTCAACTGCATCATGAAAAATCTCTAGAGGAGGCTAAGGGGCTGTGAAGAAGTCACGGGAAATGAAATCTTCCCATGCAATGCCCTGCAATCCAAGCTGATGTACCACAATAATCTTGATGAGCGCATAATGATAAATGTTGTTGTACTGCTACTCTGGAGTCTTCTTCGGCACAAGAGTAGTCATCCTCTCTATGTTTCGGTACATGAAATATGGAATATTCATCATCCTTACTCTCGTGAAATGCATCAATAGTATGATGTGGTATGCATAAAGGCGTGAGAATCGGCCCTCACAACTGAAGTACCTGATAATGAGTCTCATCAATGGTGCATAAGATTCCTTCAAGAACCAGAATGGGAATACCCTGCTGAGCTGCCTCACATAGCCAGGCCTGATGTATGGCTCGTAATGTACTCCATCCACCTGCTATCTTTTTTTCCACTCCTCACCTACATTCGGTATTCCTGTGGCCTGAGAAATGGTTTCTGGTGTCAAGGTGAAATTTACACCAGCGAGTGTAGCCTGACCATCATGCAAATGTAAAACAAACAACCGGGCTAACTCCTGATGATTCTGAATCTGAGCAACCCTCTCACAGTACTGATAACATGATTGCTCTTGGAAACACACCATTGCAAGTGGGCAGGCCTATAACTGATTCAATGAGGTGGGCTCCTCTCTCACATGTTTGCCTCCTTTACGAGGCCTTCTCGGTACATGAAGCTCTGTGGTAGAATCACTGTCTTGCTCATATGATGAATCTGTGTCCGTCATGGTGTTGCAAGGTATATTTCAACTGTTTGTTTGTTTTGTTGAAAATGATAAATGAGGACTTGGTGTCTTTGTCTCCAAGTGCCAAATGTGTGCCAAAGGGAAATGAGGGACTGTGAGGAATATGGAACAGTGGGGAAAAGTGAAGTTTGTTAAGTGAAATTAAGGTGTGCTAATAGTCACTTGACTGTTGGGAATTGGGGATTTTGGAAATTTATAAGTGAAATGAGAGAGGGAGAGTGATAAGGAATAGTAGAGTTTAGTGATAGGAAAAATGGGAACAAGGGATATAAGTGGTTTTGGGACGGAGGGGAATTGGGGAGGGACTATAATGATTATATATCAGTGATGGGAAATAATGAACAATGTAGGGGATTGGCACCAAGATCAAACTTTAAAACTCAAATTTTAAACCCTATAAGAGCCATTTTTAACAAGAGAGTAGGGTTTGTATTTTTACCATTCAACTCTTATATTCTTCTCTTCAAATCATAGCAAACACCATTTAAGAGCAATGGCAAAGGCTCACACACTTAATTGGATCATAGAAGACTAAGTTGATTTGAATTTTATTTGGACAGAGGTGAAATTTTTCCTGTCAGCTCTGTGCACCGTGCACAAAACCCAATGCACCACGCCATGTGAGTGCGCTGCGCGTGTGCAAAAATACACTGCAGAGGTCGGCTCTATGCACTGCGACCTCTCGGTGCGTCGCGCCCACCTCCCAACGCGTCGCGCAGCAGATTCAACACACAATAGGTTCTCCAAAACCCTGTCTTTGCTCCTCCAAACTTCAACTCGGCTTCTCTCCTATCCTTGGCGTGCAAATGAAGTTTGGATGTGAAAAATATCTCATATATCAATGAATTTTGATTTTTCATTTTGACCAACCCACTTTGTAATGTTACAATTTTGACACTTTCACATTTTTAATACAAACTTTGTTTTTGTTTCCATTCTGACTTTTTTTTGAGCTAAATGATGAAACTTTTGTCGATTTCTTGCAAGGATGATTATCATTGGATTTCGGAAAAGGATGAACAGGGTTGCGCCTGAAGTACTTCATGACTGAAAAACTTTAAAAATTACAAAGGATGAAATTACATTTATTACAAAAAATAAATTTGACGATTTCTTCTTCAAAACAGAGTTTTGAAGAAGAAACATTCTTAGCATTATTGATGATGAAAATTTTGGAATGAAAACTTATTAGAAACATCCTCATGTGCCTGCTGGCATTATTTGACATTTTTGAAGACGAAACCCTAGAACTAATGACTGAAATGACTCTTTGCTGACCAAAAGACCATCCATGACTATGAATGACTATAAAATTGACTTTGATGAGTTTTGATGAACTTTAATGATCAGACACAAACTAGCAGATACATGACATGAGGGAAAATGAGAGACAAGACCCTTCCGTCAGATAATCTATGCTTCTAATGGAATGCAACTGATTGGATGAATGAGACACCTAAAATGAAATGCAACAAAGAGTTTTTGATCTCTGACGGAGGTATGACTATACCGACTCTAACACCCATAACATTTGATTCAAACCTTGGTACATACTAATGTATGAGCCCCATTCAACCTTGAATTCGATCTTCGTTAAAATAAATATGCCATCCAACCTTGTCATGGGGGAGGGCACATGGCAGCCTTCGGCTGCACCACGTGGCCCTTCTCCATTGGCACAAATTTCACCCATAAAAATTGATAAACCACCATATATAAAAATTGTAACCTTAGGACTAGGAGGAAAATTTTCAACTTCCCAAGAAACATTGGTGAACCTGATTGTGATACTTATCACAGTGTCATTGGCTAAAAGTTGGAGAATATTCTCTGAAGATTCTTGAGGTGCTGATTGGATTGCCAAGTCATTAGTCTGTCACTGTTCTGCACATTTTTTACCTGTTTCAAAAAACGAACAACAGACCATAACTTACTCATACGAACTTGGATTTTGATGAAACAAGTTATGTTGGAATCTTGGTGACGAGTTCTATTCGATTGTTCCAATTTGGAGAATTTCTGAGAATTTTAATTTTTGAGCTAAATACTGAGCCTTTGATCATAATTACAGGTATAGGTTCAAAGGATGTGGATTACCATCTCTCAACAGATGGCTTGATAATATTTAGGGGCGGGATATATATGCTAGACAATAGTGAGCTCAAGAATGTGACCTTGAGGGAGTTTCATGAAAAACCATATTAGAGCCACCAAGATATCAAAATACATCAACCACAGTAAATAAATTCCATTATTGGTTGAATATGAAGAAGGATGTGGTAGATTTTGTGGCTAGATGTTTGGATTGTCAGCAGGTAAATTCATATTGTAGGAATCCAGGTGGAATACTATAGCCAATTTTGATTCGAGAGTGGAAATGGGAGGTCATTTCCATGGATATCCTTACAATTTTTTCGAGGAGATATAGACAATATTATTCCATCATGGTTGTTGTGGATAGGTTGACTAAGGTAGAGCACTTCATTCCAGTGAATACTACGTATTCAGCTAGTGATGCAGCACAGGTGTTCATCACAAATGTGGTTATATTGCATGTTGTTCCAAAGAAGATCGTTTCATAAATGGATGCAAAGTTCACTTCCAAGTTTTGGAATGTTTTGTTTGTAGGATTAGGCACAGAGTTGGACTTCAATACGGTTTATCATCTGCAGACAAATGGATATACTGAGAGGGTCAACATGATATTGGAGGACATGTTGAGGATGTATGTGATGGATCAAAATAGGATATGGGAGGTGTACCTTCCATTGGTCATTTTTTCTTAAAAATAGGGTTACCATGAGTCACTGTGGATGAGTCTATTTCAGGCATTGTATGGGCGGAGTTGTAACACTCTCATCTGTTGGAGTGATCCAGTGAAGAAGGTATTAATTGGACCAGACATGTTGGAAGAAATGGAATAGGAAATGTAGGTAATTCATAATAATTTAAAAGAAGCACAACACATGTAGAAGAGCTATGAAAATTAGAACAGGTTGTTTAAGTAGTTTCAGGTTGGGGAACAAGTGTACTTGTGCATCAAAAAAAGGAATATATCCTTGCGGATTGGATCATGTGCCAAGATGACACCTCAGTTTTGTGGATCTTTCAATATTGTTGAAAGGATTGGGCCAGTAGCCTATCAAATTGCACTGCCTATGACAATGATAGTCCATGATATTTTCCATGTGTAATTTCTTAATAATTATGTTAAATATGTTGATCATGTGATTGAATGGTATGTATTGCTGGTGGAGCCAGATGGAGAATTATAGCTAGAACCTTAGTGTATATTGTAGAGAAAGGTGCTCATGCTACATAACCAAGAAATCGAGCATGTTAAAGTGTAGTGGAAGCACTTTGGGCCAGATGAATCTACATGAGAGATGTTGGATCAGATGTGCGTTATGTATCCTTCATTGTTTGTTGGTTGAGGAAAATCAATTTTGGTATGATTTATTGGTATATGTTTTCGCATATGTTTTGGTGTGATGTTTTGGTATATGTACATATGTATATGGATGTAAATACCGCCTTGATCTATGTTATAAATATCTAATAATTGGTATGGGTTTCATGTCATTATATTTTTCATCTTGTTATGTTTTCATGTTGGTTTTCTTCTTAGTAGGGTGATCATTTTAAAAACTGCATTGAGATATGTTATAAAGCTCCATGGGTAGTATGTTTTATTTTTGACGTTTTTGTTGAGGCATAGGTGTGGTTGAACACTGAGGATGATGCCCCCCTAGGGGGAGGGCTATGTAACAACCCTGATGAAAATTTCATGTAATAAAAGTTAATAAAGGAAAAATAATAAACATTGTTATGGGACACTTATTCCAAGCTGAATTTTGGGAAAAAAAACCTAGTGTAGGTGTTCATTTGGTTATTATGGATAAGGAAATTGTAAAATGAAATGGAAAAGGAAAAATAGATTTTTTGGCAATTTATTTATGAAAATAATGGAAATTAGGAGAAAAGGAAGGTGAAATGTCACAGGTTGCATATGAGGAGGAAAATGAAGGAAAATAATGGAAGATGAAGAAAATAGAGGCCTAATTGATAAAAAGTTTTATGAGGATCAGCTGGTACCTTTGGTCAGTATAACCTTTTGTCAGTTCGGTTTTGGAGCTCTCTGTATTCTCTCTCTCTCACACTCTTTGACATTTATATTTTTCTTTGAGAATTTTAGCATTGGATCAAGAAAGGAAAAGAAGGCAAGGAGGAAGAAGAGATCAAGTAAGGAAGAGAAGGATCAAGCAAATACAATGTGATTCTTTGCAGGTATCGCTTTTCATGTGTGGTTTCCTTGATAGATTTTTCATACATGGTGTTTCATGTGTGTTCTTGGTTCTATTTCTATCATGGGAATGGTTTTTTCCAGGTGTGACAGTGTTTTCGGCCTAGAATTTCCATTTCTACATAACCATGGTGTGATGGAGTTCTCAAGTTTTGGTTAAGTTGGATTTCTGGATGGATTCAATGTTGAGTGAGGTGGATCTCTGAAGGAAAGAACATGTGGCCTAGTAAACCCTAAACCAAACTGTGGGTTAGAGTAAAGCCAATTTATTTGGTGCCTCAGTGGGCTAGGAATCCTTAACCAATGTACATCAGGATACAAGGTAAAGCGTAGAGGTGGGTGCTCTCCATCAGTTCTAGGAATCTTGAGATGGGATATATGGTAAATCTTGGATGGTGGAGTCTTGGTTAGGGCCTAGTGATCCAGTGTGTATTTTCATAAATATTAGAGACTAGGAGATAGGAAAATTCCTCACAATGTAGGTGGAGAAATCCAGTGGCATCCATGCTTGTTTTGGCCTAGTGATCTGGTGGAGATCATGGTAAAGCTTGTTATTACATGTTATTGTTTTTTCCTAGTGATCTTGTGAGGATTGTGGTAAATTTGGTTTCTATTGATGAGGGTGAGGTGGCTTAGCCTCAAGAAGCCCTCATTGGTTATTTTGGTTTCAATCCCACATTCATGCTTGGAATATGGCACGAGGGTGATTGGCTACAAACAGATTTGGCTCAACCAATATATAGTCGAGTGAAACGTGGTAGTCCCATATCGGGTTGGCTTTTGAATTTATGAATAAGAGTTCTTTCCCTTGGTATTTTATGTGTAACTGTATTGGATTCTATGCAGAATTTATGGCTATTGTATACTTAGTATTTTTGTTGTTTATATGATGGTTATGGATGTGTTTTATGATAGTGAAAATGTATGGCTCTCATCATGTTTTGAGTTGTAAATCAATGAGAAATGAATATATGACCTAATATATTATAATGCAACTAATGATATAAGGAAAAAATGCTTCTTAGTGATTCTCAGATAGGTATGAAACCCCTATGCTCTGATCTTTTGTTTAAACTTGTGGATTAAATATTTGTGACATGTTTGATGAAATGCCTATCATGCTTAGTAGGGGTCCAGTTAGGTCCTTGTTCATGTAATTTCATTTGTATCATTATTTTGTTGTTATTTTTCATTTCTTGAAGTTTCATGGAGTTCTAGGCAGTAACTTGGGCCCTGGGCCTGAAAAAGTGCCATAGAAGTCAGGGTCACAGGCTCATAACTATTGGGAAAAGCCCCTAGTCATGAATACACATGTTGTGCAAGTGATTGGATGTTTCTAGATGCACTCTTTCCCATGTCAAGGGAGAAACTGGGGGATTAATGCACTAAAAGGTTAGTTTTTCTAAGGGGATAGCCTCTTGGAAGGTTTGAATGACTCTTGGGCACTATGTAGTAGGTGCATAAGGTCTATGTAGTTTTGTGGTGTTGGTTCCACCTCCTTAAGGTGAACTTGGAGGTTGAATCAGATCATAGTAGCTTCTCGTCACATGTTTACCCTAGTTGCCAAGTTACTTGGGTAGGTGTGGGAGGAGGTTGTTACAATTTATTTGGCTGAAGTATCAAAATTTGTTTCTTCTTTTGCAATGGAATGATTTTTTCCTTCTTCAAAATACTTGTCTTGTGATCCATCCTTCTCTTATTTCCAGCCATGATCCACAATATACTCTCTAGGGGTTCAATATTCACTGAAGAGCACTAGCTATGATACCAATTATTGGAAATATACTCACTACTAAGAGGGGGTGTGAATTAGTAGTGATGGCCTTTAATCAATTTTCACCAATTTATGAAAAGGAAAGCAACGATGAATGAGCTAGGGTTTCTAGCCTCTCTGTAACGGCGTTGCTCTGGTTCGAAAGGCCTCTCCTTCGCTCTCCGTTCAGGCCTGGCTGTTTCCCCCTGCACTTGCTGATCTACCCTTAATGGATCTGTCAAGGTGGGGGGCTAACAAAGCCTCCCCCAATGTCAATGCCACTGCAAATCAGATGCCCTCTTCTAACACAGCACAAAAATCCCCTATCAATGCACAGTTTTCCTCCACTGTCAAAGGACAGAAAAACAAGGCCGCGGACCACCAAACTCCTAGAAAAATGCCAGAAGTGAAAATAGACAAAACACTGGATTCGTTGGATGGAACGACTCCGCCCAAAACGACCTCTGCCACCTACAGGCTTATAGCTACAGAACGCCCCAAGATCGAGTTCCCAAGCCACTGTATCAATGCCCAGATCCAATACATGAAGGATCATGCGCTGATTGGAAAATTTGTGGGCTTTTGGCCAACTAAAAAAGTCTTGCACTGCTGGATTGGCTCCAAATGGAAACTGAAAGGTTAGTTTATGCTCTAACTTGGGCCCAAAGGTTTCTTCAATTCCATCTTCAAATACATCGAAGACAGGAACCGTATTCTGGATGGGGGCCCTTACTTCTTCAACTCATCTGGACTCTACCTTCGAGATTGGATAGAGCGATTCAATCCAGACAAAGAAGACTTCAATTGGGCACCAGTCTGGATCAGGCTATACTCTTTACCTCTGGAATACTGGGACGCAGAATCTTTAAGAGATATTGGCAATGGCCTTGGAGAGTTTGTAAAGATTGCAGAAGAGACCAAGCTCATGCGCTACACCTCATACACCCGAATCTGTGTCTACATGCACTTGGAAAAATCCCTCCCAGACTCGGTAAGTCTCTACCATGATGACTTTGAATGGTTGCAATCTATTGATTATGAACATGTTCCTTTCCGCTGCCGAAAATTCCATGCCCATGGCCATCTCTTCCGCGATTTCCCTCTTAATCCCCCTCCTAGTAAACCCTCTGATGCCTCCACCAGCCTTGATGCAGATGGCTTTACCAAAGTCCAAAATCACAGGCGTCATAATCAGAAACCCTCCTCTGCACTGCTCAAACCTTCCTCTCAAGCTTTGGACATCCCATCCACTAGCAACAGCTTTGAGATCCTTGCTAACCACCCCCCGCAAGATCCAGATAACCCTGGAAATATCGTCAATCCTCAGACCCCGTTAACTTCAAAGCCAACCTCGGATTCACCCAATCCCCCTGAGCTCACCAAGCTTCCTCCTGAAGCTTTCCTTCTGCCCCCTAATCCCTCCTCTATTTCTGAGCTGGTTCCTAGGCCTACCAATAACATGGAGGTCGATGGCTCCGAGGCGGACACCAGCCAGGTGAGCCTAATGGTGGAGGAATCCGAAGACGTGAATATTGGAGAATTGGACGTCTTCACACTGGATCAGGCCTGCAGGAAAAAAGATTTTGATAAAATCTCTAAGAAACAGATTGAAAATCTGGTGGTAGCCCTCTCCCGAGCTCAACAACACTAAAAATCCTTGGGTATCCAATTAGGCATTCCATGGGATGGAAAGAAACTCTTTAAGGACTCTAAAAAACGGGGCAGGAAAACTGATCTACAAAGGACTATCCTCATCGGGGAGATGCTTAAGGAATCTGGTAGGTACCCCAAACTTACCAATTTCTTTCAACCCCTTGAAAGCAGTTCCCAATGAAGCTCATCTCTTCGAACATAAAGGGATTAAACAGCCCCACAAAGTACCGAATGATCAAGAACATGATTCAAATGGAAAGACCACAAGTCTTCTTCAAGAAAGAAACTAAATGCACCAGTAATACCCTCGACCCCATTCTATCTAGGGCCTGTCCGGGTTGTCATTATATTGTTGTAGGTGCCTCTGGAGCCTCAGGAGGACTAGCCATCACCTGGGATCCACAGGCTGTTTCTATAAGTGATGCACATGCAACACACAACTTAATCCAAGCAGCATTCCACATACTTGGAACCAACCTGCACAGACATCTGACCAATGTTTATTTTCCTCAAGATGCCACGCGGAAAATAGCTCCGCTTAATGCGATAGAACAACTCAACTCCAACAGGACTCATCCTTTTTGGATTATGGGTGGAGACTTCAATATGATCACTAACTTGGATGAGAAAAGAAGAGGACGCACCAAGCTAGAATCAGACTGCATACATTTCAAGAGCTTCATACAATAGAATTGGTTGATAGACATTCCCTTCACCAATGGCACTCATACTTGGAATAAAAAATGCTCTGGCTCACAGTAGATTGCCTCCAAGTTGGATCTTTTTCTCCTATATGATAATTTGATTCACATCGGGGGAGATTTTCAGGCATCTATCCTGCCCATTTCGGGATCTGACCATTGGCCCATCTCTCTCTAATGGACCAGACCAGGAGATGCCACCAAAATACCTTTCCACTTCGAAGCTTTTTGGCTCACTCACCCAGGCTTCAAGGAAATGGTTATGTCAGTTTGGCAAGCCTTCATTCCTCCAGCAGGCTCCAAGATGTTCCAATTTCAACAACATCTTAAGGATCTTAAGAACCACATCAAAATTTGGAATCACTCCATCTTTGGGAACATCTTCCACCAGCAAAATATCCTTGAGAGTGAAATGGCAGAGCTTCATCTACGCATCATCCAAGAGGGGCGTACTGAGATGCTTGCTTCAAAAGAACAAAGTCTCCTAAAAAAACTGGACGAAAGAAGGCAGAAAGAAGAGATACTCTGGAAGAAAAAATCCAGAATACGATGGCTAAAGGAAGGGGAACGAAACACCAAGTTCTTCCATCGTTCTACCATTCAATGTAGAATGCACAACAACATAAGCTTTCTCCAAAATTAGAGAGGAGAAATATTGGAAGAACATTAAGCCATAGAAAAAGAACTTGTTGCTCATTTCAAATCAATGCTTCAGGAGAATCAAGTTGACAGAAAGCAGGCCATTAACAAAGTTCTGTAACACATTCCCAAACTCATCAAGGATGAACATAATCAACTATTACTCCGTCCGGTCTCTCTTCTAGAAGTGGAACATGTAGTTTCCCAATGCAAAGAGGGAAAGGCTCTAGGACTAGATGGCTTCACCTCTAACTTCTTTCATCACTTCTGGGACCTAATAAAAAATGATGTCTGGAAATGAGAAGTCCAGAACCATGCACTGGATTCTCCCATCCCTCAATGCCACTTTCATAGCCCTCATCCCAAAAGAGGATCAAGCAGCTACTCCTGAAAAATTCCGGCCAATTTCCCTCTGCAATGTAATTTAAAAAATCATTTCCAAGGTCATAGCCAACAGACTCAAGCCGCTGCTTCCTTTGCTCAAATCTCCAGAGAAAAAAGAGTACGTGGAGGAACGCCAAATATTAGATGGCATCATTATCACTCATGAAGTCATCCACTCCTTGAAACAGACCAAAAAGCCAGGTATGCTTTAAAAATTGACGTATCTAAAGCATTTGACAAGCTCAAATGGAGTTACATTCAACAAATGCTAGCAGCCTACGGTTTCTGCCCCACCTGGATCAGATGGGTCATGAGTCTAATATCTTCCTCCTTCTATCCCATTCTTGTTAACAGTTTCCCCTCTTGTCCCTTCTCCCCTTCCCGTGGCATTCGTCAAGGAGACCCTCTCTCTCCTTTCCTCTTTGTCTTAATGGCCGAAGGTCTGGGTCATTTCATAAAATAAGCTCTTCTCTCTCAGTAGCTCCGAGGTATTTATGTTCATGGATCCTCAGCCATTAATCACCAGCAATTTTTTGATGACAATATGCTCTTTGGGCATCCTTCAGTCCAAGAAGCCTCCTCCTTCAAATCCATCCTTGATACGTTTGGAGAAGCTTCTGGTACTTCGTTCAACACCTCAAAATCTCAAATCTTCTTCTTCAATACTGCGCTCCCCATCCAAAACAGCATTGCCAGGATCCTTGGGTTCACTATTGCTAAGCTTTGTCCCAAATAACTGGGTGCCCCCTTGATCGAATCTGCCCTCAAACATTCCTCTTGGCACTCTCTCCTTGAAAAAATTGAAGCCAGATTATCCTCCTCAGGACATTTCGTACCCTCAACTTGGCTAGCTGACTTATCTTTGTCAAGTCGGTCTTACAGTCCATGCCTCTTTACCTATTCTCTGTGCTCGCTGCCCCAAAATGGGTTCTTAAAAAAATCAAGTCCCTTCAGTGAAACTTCCTTTGGGGTGCCTCCGGGCAAGACAGAAAATGGGTCTTAGTTAAGTGGACGACAGTTTGCAAGACTAAAAATGCTGGTGAGCTAGGAATTTGTGATCCTCATCACAAAAACTCTATCATGGGAGCCAAGATTTGGTGGCTATGGTTATCAGTGCCACACAGCCCTTGGGCGAAGCTATGGACAGCTAAATATGCCAACCATAGACCGACAACAGATCTCATTCAGCTAACATCAGTAGAAGCAGGCTCTCAGATCTGGAACGCTGCCAAACAACATCACCTTCTAATCCAAGAACATAGCTTTTGGGAAATTGGTGATGGTCACATAGCCCGCTTCTGGATGGACTAATGGCAACAACGTCCTAGACTGCTCACCACCATCACTCCACAGCTTCAGCCAGATGTGATCAACCCCTTAGAAGCCATTGTCCATCACTTTTGGGAGGAGATTCCTATTCAAGGTTTCGGGCAATGGAAATCGGTAGCCCTCTGCCTAAATCAGCAATAAGAGCATGCTCATATAGCCCTTGATGCTGAGTTGACCTGCGGTAAAATCAGACACTCAGAGAAACAGGATATCCTTAGATGGGGCTACACTTCAAGGGGAAAATTTAGTACCCAAGAGGCTTATGCTCTGTTAACTCAAAATCAAGACCCCATTGATTCCATCTGGAAGAATCTCTGGTCCTCACACCTTTGGCCCAAGGTCTCCACGTTTATGTGGCTTCTCTGTCACAGGAGAATCCTCACCTGAGATAATCTGACCAGAAGGGGCTTTGTAGGACCCTCCAAATGCCCCAAATACAATAATCAAGAAGAAACAATCCAGCATCTCATGGTTACGTGTCCGCTGGCCGCTTTTTTCTGGGAGAACATAAGCCTCAGATGCAGAAGAGAAGGCAGAGGTTCTGGGGATTTGAATTCTACCATTCGCAATTGGCCATCAGATCCTTACAGTTGCACTCTTAATTCTCTATGGAGGCTAATTCCAGGACTTACCCTCTAGACTCTTTGGAAGGAACGGAATAAGCAGATTTTCAAGAACCAATGTACTCCACAAAAAATCCTTTGGAACAATATCTGTAGCAATATCAGGAAAAATTGGTGCTCCAGCAATGGAAACAAGATGATTTTCCAATGCAGCCCATCGAAAGATGCATATGGGACAACTGGCATCTTCAGATCATACCCTACTCCCTGCCTGCTCGACCCCACGGGCTTCAAACGGCTGCTCCGTGCAATTGGGTCCCTCCCCCAGCTGGCATTCTAAAACTGAATTTTGATGGAGCCTCCAAAGGAAATCCAGGTGACGCGGGATATGGGGGAATCTTCAGAGATCACCGAGGCAATCCTCTGCTCATATATACGGATCCATAGGGTGGGACACCAACAATTCCGTGGATTTGAAAGGATTATGGCAGGAGATGCGTCTGGCTCAACACCATAACTACTTCCCCATCGAAATAGAAGGTGACTCGTAAATCCTTATCAATATGGTCAATCAACTTCTCATGGGCTCCCCTTCCTCAAAAGTGGCTAACAGTTGGAGACTCATGGCCAGGATGGATCTCATATTTGAATGGATGCAACTTCACAGAGCCATTTTCCTCAAGCATGTCAGAAGAACGGGCAACAAGGTGGCCGATCTACTGGAAAACAAAGGAGTCACTAGCTCTCAAGCTCTAATGGCAGGGCCTCTCTCCAGTCTCAATGATAGCAAACTCATACAGGACTACACTATGCTGGTGCATCAGGATAAAAACTCCCCGGATGTGGGTGTTAACACGTAAGTATACGGTGATGGGCCTGTAGGACGGCGCGTGGCAAGGCCACATGGCCACCCGCAGGCCTCACTTATGGCACCTCTATGCCATTAAAACTCCAGGTCATCACTTTGTGCAGCATTTATGTCGTTGCGGGTGTCGAGGTCATCAGCATTTCAAAATGCTGCACTCTGGTTCTCCTCCTCAACTCTTTGCATCTACGCTTGGGTTACAGGCATCACCTCAGCTCCTTCTAGTTGTTTATATGCTGCCTCTGCTTTCACCTTTGCGATTTGGTTGCTCCCCGGAGGCTGAGGAGCCCAGCTCTCGCACCTCTCTCGGCCGACGATGCAACTTGGGCTGCTGTGTTGAATTCCTCCCCAGCTTCCATTATTCACAGAGCCCTTTCTATCCCCTGCATTCCTCTGCCCCTTTCGAGCTCAATTTTCCTGCCACCTCTCTGTCCACCATTGCTGACTCTGTTTTCTCCCTCTCGCTACGTATTGACATGCATCAGCTCATGCATCGCTTGAGATGCCGAAGAGGCAGTTCCAGGGCATGCTCTTCTGGCTGGCATCACTCTTCCACTTCCAGCTCCTCGTCATCTTCTCATGAGTGTATTCAGGGACGCTACCCCGACACACGCAGTGGGCGTGGTCGTCTTGCCACCTCCTCCTCTTAGAGCACTGCCTCTAAACACATGGCACCTCCTCTCTCTCGTCCCGTTGCCCCTGCCTCTTTGCATAGCCCGAATAATGCTCATTTCCACTTCCAGTGTAGCACCAACCACCCTCTTTTTGTGGCAACCATAACAGTTTCTTTTCATGAAATCCCAGAGGTGATCCCTGGCCCCTCCTCGCTCGCACGCCCAAGTAACATGCCTGGCCCCTCTGACATCATGCAACCTCATAAAGCTTCGGAAGGGTGTACTTCTCGCAAGATGGGTGAATGCAGCTGGAGCCATCTACAGGACAAAGGCAAACAGGAAGGTGGAAGCGGTGCAGATGCGGAAGAAACTCAACGTGGCCCCTTATCGAATGATGATGATGGGTATTAGTGTCAGATTGAAGAAGAGCCTCCTTTGGATGACTATGGTCTTTAGCTCTACAGGCCTTGACCAAGTAATTTTTTCCAGTTCTCTTGTTATTTTTGTTGTTTTGGGATGTATTAGTCTATTTTATGATGTAGCTGGTTTCCTTCATAGAGGCAGCATTACAAACCTTACATGGGTTGGTTTCCCCACGCAGGCAACTCACTTTTTTTTATTTTTCTGGATTTGTGCCATTAACGATGGCCTGCACCATTGAGGCCGTGGCCTCGCTGTAACATATGTTTTACTAATAGAATTACTCTTACTTAGAAAAAGAAAAAATATTCACCAATTTATGCTTTTTCCTTTATTTCAATTAGCCATGCACATAGACAACATTAGTTCATCAAAAAATATAAGAAACAATAAACTGAAATAATAAAAATCATGATGAATAACTGTTAGGGCCCTATATTACTAGTTTATTCCCTCATTGTTATTATTGTAGCCCCCTTATTGTTCTTGTTGTACCCCTGTAACCCCAATATTGTTATTATTGTGCCCTTACATTATTATTGTTAGGTTGGCTAGGATTATATTGTGGCCCCATGGACTCCTATATATAGAAGGAGGTTTTGGTAATTTGTATCATCCCAGAATTTTTCATTTATGTAATGTATTGGAGGTTTCCCCCTTGAAGTGGCTGATTTCTAAGGTGTTGATCTCTCTTTTCTTCTATTTTTGGAGCTGGTTTCACAACATTTGGTATTAGAGCTTTGGATTCTAGTGTTGTGTTGCTCCAAATAGGTCATCATGGAATTTTCTCTATAAAAAAATTTCTACAAAGGTTAAAAAGCTGAAATTTTTAGAGCACAAAGCCAAAATCCTAAGAAATAGCTTCGCAAAATTTCAAAGCTTGGTTCACAATAGTTTTGGAGATATGATCTATGGAATTTATGGATTTTTGCAGGCTCCTAAATTTAACCTAAATAGGTCATCGCTGAATTTTCGCTATAAATATTTTTCTACGAGGTTTCAGAAGCTAAAATTTTCACAAAGCGATGTTGAAATCCCAAGGAATGTCATGGAAAAATTTCAGGTATTGATTCGCATTATTTTGGGAGGTAGGATCTGTGGAATTTAGGGCTTTTTTAGGCTCCCGAATTTCATCTCAAAGAGGTGATCGTGGGAAAATATTCATAACTCTCTCTCTAAACATCGGATTGGAATTTTGTAAATATTGGAAGAAATTGCATGGACTGTAGTTTCCTTTCTATAAATTTCAGAGCCGAAGAAGGAAACAGTGACACGTGGCAAGTCGTACAAGTTCGCTCTATTGAACTAGTCCATAATTAGGTCATTGTGGGAGATTAGACATAACTATGTCTTGAAGAATCCAAATCAGGTCAGACCTATGGAATTCGAAATAGGATTTAGAGGACTACCTTAGGGCCTAATTTTAGATATTGAAGATCCTAAATCATAGAGATAATTCAATTTCAATATGGAGCTCCTCAAAAGAGAGAAAAAGGTGTGTATTTTTTTCGAATTACATAAGTCTCATTTGAAAAAATTAGTTTAAATTTATTCCAAGGTAATATTGAAGAATATATATCAGCATTGGGTTCTAAAAATGCCCCCCTAAAAATAAATCAACACCCATTAAGCCTTCAGAAGGATCTACTATGACTCATGAAGATGAAGAAATGCAACATGAGATGTCAAAATTACAATAGCAAGTGCACCTATTGCAAAGAGAAACAAAAAATGAAATGGAAGTTTTGAATAAAGGCGTGGAAACTAAGATGGATGGTTTGAAGAAAGGTATGGAAGCTAAGATGAATGGTTTGGAAGCTAAGATGGAGAGTATGAAATTTGGCATGGAAGCTAAGATCGATGAAAAAATGGAAAACATGAAGAATGATCTAAAAGTAGACATCGAAGGTTTGGAAAAGTTGATAAAAGAAATGTTTCCTAATGGACAAAAGGTAGTAGAGGAAACTCATGATGAGAACAAAATAAATGTTAATAGTGATTTCATAAACTCTAATGTTGGATGGAAGAACCACCGTATTCCAAAGATGGATATGGGGAATTTTGATGGAAAGGATCCCGTAACATGGATACTATAGATGGAGAAATATTTTGATCTCAATAATGTGAGAAACACACAGAAGATACGCATTGCAAGTTTACATTTAGAACAAAATACATTTGTATGGTATCGATGGCTTTTCTCTTGTAAAAAATTGTCACTTGGTCAATTTTTATGGAGGAAATGATATCACATTATGAGGATACACAAAGCAACACCTTCGTTAGCCAATTGATAAATCTCAAACAAAAGGGTTCAGTGGTGGAGCACATTGAGGAGTTCCAAAAATTGAATATAAGGGTAACTGATATTCCAGAGGAACACAGGATTGATGTCTTCATAGGGACTTTAAAGGATAACATCCAACATGAAGTTCGTGTTTGGGGACCTGATTCATTGGATAAGGCATTCAGGTTGGCAAGAAAAATTGAATGTAAAATTATGGCGACAAGAAAGCCTACCACTCATATCTATAAAGATGGAAGTGTTCCTACTCCTACACTTCCACAACCTACAAGGTTGACACCACAACAATTGGAAGAAAAAAGAGCAAAGGGTCTTTGCTATAGTTGTGATAGAAAATACACTAAAAGCCATAAGTGTGCTAAGAAGAAATTATTTTAGATAGATCATGAAGAGGAAGAAGAAAATGAACAAGAATCTTCAAAAGAAGAGGATATACGCCAGGAACCAACCCTAGAAGAGGAAGAAATGAGTTCGACCATATTTTTTAGTGAATTGGCAGGAATTACCACTCCTCAAACTATCAAGATAGAAGGACATACCAAGAAGAAAAAGGTAATAGTGTTGATTGATTCGAGTAGTACCCATAATTTTATTCATTGTAAGGTAGCCAAGGAATTGAATTATTTCCTATACCCAGCACCCGAATGTCAATTTATGGTTGCAAATGGAGGAACTATAAATTTCTCTTGAAAATGCCATAATATCAAGCTAACCATGGGGGAATATGTATTGAATAGTCCAATGCTTTCCATTCCAATGGGAGATGTTGATGTCGTTCTAGGAGTACAATGGTTACAATATTTGGGGATGGTTTCTTTTAATTTTCAAGGACTTTTCTTGAAATATTTTTCAGAAGGAAAGGAAGTCGAATTACGGGGTATCGCAGGGAAGCCAGGAAAAATAATTATCTCTAATGTCATGAAAAATCTTCTGAAGAAAGAACAACGAGGTTTAATTGCACAATTATGCTCACTAGAAGTTTCAACATCAAAATCATCTATTTATACAGATCTCCAAAAAGTCTTGGATAATCATTCCAAGGTGTTTGAAACTCCCAAAGGACTCCCACCTATTCTTGATCATGATCATGCTATTCATTTGATTCCAGGAAGTGTTCCTCCAAACATCAAGCCTTATAGATATTCTTATGTCCAAAAGAGTGAAATTGAACGTATGATTGCAGAAATGTTAGAGGCTGGTATAATTCAACCTAGTCAAAGTTCTTTCTCTGCTCCAGTAGTATTGGTGCACAAGAAGGATGGATCATGGTGCATGTGTCTGTATTATAGGGAGCTCAATAAGCTCATCATTAAAGATAAATTTCCCATTCCTATGATTTATGAATTAATGGATGAACTACATGGAGCAATTTATTTTACCAAGTTGGATCTTTGTTCAGGATATCATCAAATTAGAATGAAGACTGAAGATATTCCGAAAATAGCATTTTGAACTCATGAGGATCATTATGTTTTTTTTTTTTATGCCTTTTTGCCTTACCAATACACCTTCTACATTTCAAGGGTTGATGAATTCCATTTTCAAACCCTTCCTTAGAAAATTTGTGCTAGTATTTTTTTATGATATACTAATCTACAACAGATCTTGGAAGGATCATGTTCAACATGTTGACAGGGTGCTCAAACTATTGTAGGAGAAACAATTATATGCAAAAACATCCAAATGTTTCTTTGGATTACAAGAGGTGGAATATATGGGTCATATTGTATCTCACGAGGGTGTTAAGGTAGAACCTAACAAAATTAAATCCATTAAGGAATGGAAAGTCCCCACAACCATAAAGCAGTTGCGAGGATTTCTCAGGTTAACAGGGTATTATCTCAATTTTGTTAAGAATTATGGGAGAATAGCAGCACATATAACAACATTATTGAAGAAAGATGCATTTTCATGGACTCCTGAAGCAACTAAGGCCTTTGAACATCTTAAAGAGGCAATGTGCCTAGCACCAGTCTTAGCTACGCCAGACTTCACAAAAACCTTTATTGTGGAATGTGATGCCTCAAGAAATGGAATTGGTGTTGTCTTAATGCAAGAAGGAAGACCCATTACTTTTGAAAGTCTTCCAATCAAAGGAAAGTATTTACATAAAGTTATTAATGAGAAGGAAATGTTAGCAATACTACATGCACTAAAGAAATGGCGACCTTACCTAATGGGAAGACACTTCAAGGTAAAAACTGATCATGATAGTCTTAAACGCTTTTTGAAAAAAATACTATCTTTAGAAGAGCAAAAAAAATGGGTCACAAATATTTTGGGTTATGACTTTGAAATAATCTACAAAACAGGGAAGATAAATGTTGTTGCAGATGCACTCTCAAGAAAGAATGAAGAGGTGGAAGCATTGCTTTGTGCCATTTCTATTATCCAACTAGACTGAATAACTGAAGCAAGGGATGAATGGAAGAAGGACGAAGAAGTGTGGACACTCATTCAAAATTTGCAGCAAGATCCTAGTACATATGATACGTTTAGTTGGAAAAATGATTCCTTATGGTACAAAGATTGCTTATATCTTTGTCATAATTCCCAACTAAAACAAAAGATTCTTTTGGAATTGTACACTTCTCCTTTAGGAGGACACTCAGGATTTTTAAAAACTTACCACAGAGTGAAGAAAGATTTTTTTTGGGATGGCCTTAAATCTGATATTCAAAATTTTGTGGTGAGATGTTTGGTTTTCCATAAAAATAAAGTTGAGACAATTAAGACCTCGGGTCTTCTACAACCTTTATCTATTCCAAGCCAACAATGGGAGGAGATTTCAATGGATTTTATCACAGTTTTACCTAAGTCTGAAGGAAAGAGTGTCATCATGGTGGTAGTTGATAGACTTACCAAGTATGCACACTTTTGTGCATTATCTCATCCATTTAAAGCAAGTACAGTTGCTACTATATTTATGAACATAATTCAAAAGCTACATGGAAACCCAAATATTATTGTGAGCGACAGAGATCCCATTTTTACTGGAACTTTTTGGACAAATTTATTTTCTTGTTTGGGTACTCAATTTTCTCATAGCTCATCTTATCATCCTCAATCCGATGGTCAAACTGAGATAGTGAATAAATGTTTGGAGGGATATCTTCGCTGTTTTGTATCTGATAAACAAACACAATGGTTCAAGTGGTTACCTCTTGTTGAATGGTGGTATAACACTTCCTTTCATACTGCAGCAAAAATGACCCCATTTATGGCACTTTATGGATGTCATCCACTGCCCATCACATCATATTTAAGAGAAAATTCTAAGGTTCGAGTAGTGAAAGATCACATCGAGCATAAACAAGAAGTTCTCCAACTCTTAAAATATAACCTAAATTTGGGACAAAATCGAATGAAACAACAGGCAGATGAACATCAGAGCGAGAGAAGTTTTGATGTAGAAGACTGGGTATTTTTACGGCTACAACCATACAAACAAATGTCCCTCAAGCAAGCTATGAAGGATAATAAATTATCTCCAAAGTAATATGGTCCTTACAAGGTGTTGTAAAATATTGGTACTATGGCATACAAATTGGAGCTTCCTGCTTCTTCGCGAGTGCATCTAGTTTTCCATGTTTCATGCTTAAAGAAGGTCATAGGTGAAAATCTTCTAGTTCAAGCAATATTTCCATAACTTGACAAGGAAGGAAAAATCATATTGGAACCTGAAGCAGTCATTGAAAAAAGAACTCGACAGCTACGAAATCGATCAATTTCAGAGTATCTCATCAAGTGGAAGAACTTACCCAATGAAGATTCTACATGGGAGGATGAGAAATTTATACAGAAGCACCCAGGGCTACTCAAGCATTGAGGACAACACTTTTTACAAGGACAGGGGCATGTTAGGGCCCTATATTACTATTTTAGTCCCTTATTACTATTAGTTTAGCCTCCTTATTGTTATTTTTGTACCCCTGTAAGCTCAATATTGTTATTATTGTGCCCTTACATTATTATTGTTAGGTCGGCTAGGATTATATTGTGGCCCCGTGGACTCCTATATATAGAAGGAGGTTTTTGTCATTTGTATCATCCAAAAATTGTTCATTTAAGTATTGTATTGGAGGTTTCTCCCTCGAAGTGGCTGATTTCTAAGGCATTGATCTCTCTTTTCTTCTATTTTTGGAGCTGGTTTCACAAAAATAACTATGATAAATACAGCCATGCACATACAATAACACAATTATTTCTGGTGGAAACCCTTTTGGGAGAAAACTACCTTGTTTTTGTTGCGCTTGTTGGTGTCCCGTGTTTTGATAGTTTGGAAAATCAAAAGACAAGGCAACATCAGAACCAATATTTAGAGTTACAGGATCTAGTCCTCCTATTCTCAGAGAGGGATCTCTCAAATGCTTGTTTGAAAAAGTTTATCTTGTGTGCTTTTAGTATTGGTTTTAGACTAGTTATTGAGTGCAGGTGTTTGTTTGTTTGGTTGGTTGGATTGAATTGATACAACAGAACATGAAAGGTCTAGGAAAGATATATAGAACAGTAAAATATTTGTTTCATTGGGAAATGGAGTCAAGAAAAGGTCATAACACACTCATCAAAGGATATGGGATATCAGAGGTCAAATCTAACTTGGCCACAGGATCCTTTTGTTTTTGGAATGGGATGAACATTAATGATTTGGAAAGAGAGTTTTAATTCTCAAAAAAGGGAATTTGAAAGCATAATTTGAAACAATAAAGAGTTCTTTGATAGACAGGGCTAACCATAAATTCTACAAATCAAACCTTTAAGAAAATAATGATTTCAAAACAACTTTCAAAGTAAAATCTAAGATTCGGGGAACACCCTATTTCCTCAAATATTTTATTCTAAAAGACTTTAGAAAACATATAAGATTTACTAATAATCACAGTCATAGAAGAGGGAACACCTAAAAACATCTATGATCATAATTATAATGACCTTTAAGCCAACTGTTTAAGTGAGGACAAAGGGCAAGATCAAAACAGACCTCTCTGATTCACTATAAGAAAAGAACTTCAAAGGGAGACTTCAATAACAGTTTTTAAGTGGCAGCAGACAAGCAGGGAGAACCATAAATCATGCTGAAACCAACTCTTCAAACTATTAAGGAAATAAACAAGCATGAAGACTAAAGAGAAAGTTTAAAGCCTCTAAAATAATTCAGTAGAAGAAAACATAAAACAGTGAAGGATGAACAGGTCTAAGGTGATTCCAAGAGTCATTTCTTAGCCTAATACTTTCTATCCTACTGTAGTAAGAAATTATGGAACATAATGAAAACAGGGGAAAGTCATAAAACAGTTCAGAATACTTCGCCAACAGCGAAGCTCATGGATCCAATGATAGAGCCTTCTCAGGAACAAGCATGCAACAACATCATCAAGACCTCCAAGACTTCAATTTTTTCTTCAACTTCAAAGGACTATGTATTGATTTCAGAGAGTTTCAATATTACAGCTTGTGATAAAAAAACATCCAACCCCTCACTCATTTTCTTCAGAAGTATATATAGAAGAATGAGGAGGTGAGATCCAATAAAAGATCTCAAAAACCAATTAATACAGACTTAAATGGCTTCTCGGCCTTTGGGGGGCTCAACGAAGAAGCTTACAATAGGTGTCTTCTGTATTAAATGATTTACATAAATATTTTAAGCTCGGTGGAAGATTAATTTGATTTTTGAGGCTCTGTGTCATGTTAAAGTAACTCTATAGATATTTTGTCATTAATTTGTTCGCAGAATTACCCTTTAGTTGTGTTGTGAGGCAGATATTTGATTTCATGCAATAACTTCGGCCTGTATTTGATTTCTTTGAGGCACAGGTGTATTTTGTAGTAGCTGAGAAAAATTGATTTGCTTTAACTAAGGCGGTGGAGCTTTCTGTCAGATGAAACACTCTGATTTTTCCTTAAAACTGTGTTTTAGTCCGGGGATTAGGCTTTTGATAAGCATCTTAGATGTAATCCCCACAAATCTGTCCTTTACTCCTCTGTTCTGGTGCTTTCTGGTCTTCGTCACTAATACTCTTGATTTGTGATTGACTTGCTGTGTCTTTCAAATGTGCAAGATTGCGCAGGGTTCGAACGACATCAATGCCTCATGAAACATCGATGAAATGTGCATTTTAACTCCCTGTCATTATTTTCTTTGGTGAGTCGAAGGCAAGAGGATCGTCATCCTCCACCTTTGAATATTTCTTCAAAAATGGCGAAAAACCATTTAAACCCTGCAAAATATGAAAAAATATTATAAAAACCTGCATTTATAGGTTTACTGCTGCAGAGGCATGTGGAGGAAGCGTGGCCGTTGGATGGCATCATCCAACGGTCAGGATTTATTGGGAGAGATCGTAAAATGGGTGGAAGAAGATTAAATCTGAGTCGTCGATCATGCAGAGATCGACGGTCGAGAGAAAGGGGGAAAGTCAAAACGGAAAATCATTGACTGGGCGACTGAATCAGGGCAATGGAATATGGACCGTCGATCTGCAGATCGGATCGGCGGCAAAGATTAACTGGATGACATGTCGGGACCATGTTAACCATCATGCATCTTCGGCGAGTGATAGCCATTGGATGGCCCACCCCAGATCGGACGGTGCATGGCAATATCGCTGGGCTTCCGCGTACGAACGATAATGCGCAATGACCAAGTGGTTTTGAAAAAGTACAGGGGACGCGTGTCATGCGATGTATGGAATCGCTGGCAATCGGGGGAAAACAGCTTCCGCCCAAAGGCGGTGCGATGGATACCACCGGTTTTGGGAAATCGACTTATGGACGGCGGAGACCATAGGGAGACAGACTCTGCACTGTCGATCTGCAGATCAGATCGGCGGTGGAGATTAATTTGAAATTCGGACCGGTGGAAACTTTGTAATATAATAAAAATCGAAATTTTAACAAAACCAAAGGTTTTAAAACTTTGGGTGGGTGTGTTTAATATTTAAAATGGCTCAGCGCCCGATTGTGGGGCCAAGAGTCATATGAAGGGTCATACGACCAGGGATTTATGCGGGAAGGGGCTAAGACCCATATATGTAAAAAATGTGGGTTTTTATGGTTTTCCAATGGTTTTAAAGGGAAATTGAGGGTTCCGATAAGGCTTAAAAGTGGGTTTTAAACCTTATAAAAATGGATTTTCATGAATGGAAGAAGGGAACTCATGAAAAATAGAGGAATTTTATGGAGAAATAGGGAGGCAAATGAAGGTTAGTTTTGAAGTGGGAGGAGGGAAAAAATGCCTTTGTAGCAATAATCTGGCTTGGAAATCAGCGGGATTTCTGAGTTCTGAAGGGAAACAACAGTGACGATTACCCAAAGGATAGGATTTTATCAAAATACTTTAAGAATCAGAAATTTTAGTAATAAAATTGTTTCTTGAAGGCTATCCAACATTATTTTAGCCACCACCTGATATAACAGAATTTATGGGTGGCTAACAGTGGCTCCACTTGGGGATGGTGCCTTCTTGAAGGCATCAAGAATTTCAGACTTGCTTTCTCTGGGAGGCTGATCAGTTTCCTCCTCCATTGGGTTGTCTTCCTTTCTGTGGATGATCTTCTTTTGCTCTGAAACATATTAGCAGTCATAAAAAACAATGGTTCTTTCATCAACAAGCTTTCTACCTACCCAATCCTACTGATCTAGCATTTTTTCTTCATTAGAGTGCACTTGGATTGGAAAACTCTTTTCACAACATTTTATTCTTTTGAAAGCATAAAACTAATCTAATTCTACTCCTTATTTCTCCCTGAACTCAGATTAAACAGTTGAGTTCATATGCTTCTCTACCTAATCTACTGTCTATTGGGATTAAACTATCCAACAGATTTTAATTCTCTAAATTCTAAAACATAAATTAAAAAGCACTCAAGTCAGGATTGAACAATATAACTTGATGCTGGTCTATGGCATAAGAACAAGCTGCACATAGACATTTATTTTACAGAAAATTAAATCAAAAATTGAAGGCTTAAGATCTGAAAGTTTCTCATCATGGCCTTCTCTTTTTACAGCTTTGTTTTAAATTTTGCTTTGAGATGTCCTTCTTTGTTCTCTAGTTCAGATTTTGAGCTATTTAGAACCAGATTTACATCTTCTTTGACTCAGAGAAAAAATAGATCTAAGTCATCTCTCTTTGGAAACTTAGGTTCAGATTTTGAACATGTTTGAACCTTTAATTTCTATCCTAATCTATCTACTGATAAGCCAAGATTAAACAGTTTGGAAAATCGAATTTAATATCCTATCAGCAAAAAATTTAAAGCTAATTAGTCAAGATTAAACTGTTTGACTAACTAGAAGTGTGTTTTTTAGGAGTGGCATTTGAGCTTGCACACTTTCAGATTTGTTCCACTTTTTTGGTATGGGGCTATACCTTTCTTGTTTTCACAATCTGCCCTCTTTTCTTTCTTTTGTTGTTTTTGTATTTTTTGATTTTTATAACTTTGAATGCAATGGTTAGACTATGATATTTATAATGAAATATAAAAGGCTTTGAAACTTAATATTCTTGGTAGAATTAATGCTTGAGCATCCTGCCATTGACAGGACCTCCATATAAGTCTTCTCCATTCAATTCTTTCAATAAAAATGCATTGTGACCCCTCTCAGCATGAATAATATAGGGCCCTTTCCACAAGTTCTCAAATTTTCCATGTTTTCCCTTCTCTTCTTTTCTTGAATCCCACTTAAGAACAACATCTCCAACTTGGAAATTGTTTGCCTTAGTCCTCTTATCAAATAGCTTCTTCATATTTTCTTGGACTAACTGTGTTCTTTCATAGACTTCCTCTCTGGTCTGCTATAAATGGATTGTTTGGTTGATTCTTCTCTGCATATCATTCTCTTCAATCTGCACTTCTTAAAGGAGCTTCATGACTGGCACTCCCAATGAGGTGGGAAAGACTGCATCCATGCCATAGACTAGCTGATAGGGGGACATGTTTATTGATTTCTTTGTAGTTAGCCTATCAGCCCATAAAGCATGAACCAGTTTACTGTGCCATGATTTCTGATTTTGTTCCAACATATTTTTGATGATATTGATGAGGCTTTTGTTGGAAGATTCAGCTAATCCATTTCCTTGGGGATAGTAAGCAGTGGAATGGCCCAAGGTTATGTGGTATTTGTAACAGAAATCAACCATATTCTTAGATTTAAAAGCAACAACATTGTCTGTTATAATTTTTCTGGGACAACCAAATCTAGATAGGATATTTGTTTCAAGGAACTTGATAATGTAAGAATAATTAGCATTTCTGGAAGGTATATCTTCTATCCATTTGGTAAAGAAGTCAGTGGCTGTGAGGATCCATTTATGTTGAGCTGAGGAGGATGGGTGAATTTCCCCAATGAAGTCTAAACCCCATTGTTGAAAAGGTGCCTCAACTCTGATAGGATGTAAGGGTAAAGGAAGAAGTTTTCTTTTGCCATCAAAGATTTGACACTTATGGAAAGACATGACCAACTTTTGAGTGTCTGGGAAAAGGTTGGCCAATAGTAACCAGATCTAAGAATTTTTTTTGCTGTGGCCTTCCAGTAGAGGTGTCCTCCACATTCTCCACCGTGCAACTCATGCATGATTTTTCCTGCATCATCTTCGAGTAAACATTTAAGCAAAATTCGAACAGCATTTTTCCAATATAATACTCCATCTAATATGTAAAAACTCAAAGCTTTTTGTTTCAAGAATCTAGATTTAGTTTTAGACAAAGAAGGAGGGGAATTTAGATATAAAAGCACTTAAATAATGTTAGCATACCAAGGAAAATTTAGAAATTTTTCTTCAATAAAAGGAGCATCAGATTCTTCTATTTCTTCCAACACATCTACCATGTTGATGTCTAGTGCTTGGAAGTTAGACTCAGCCATAAGTTTTGCTAATCCTTGCCCCTTAACTAGTTTGGTGGGCCTAATTTCTAAGTCATATTCAAGAATAGTTGCAATCCATTTTCCCCTTTTACCATCAGGGTCTTGACTTAGAATGTCCTTGACAATAGTATGTGGAACAAAAGCAACTATGTGAGAGTGTAAAATATAGACCCTAAAGTCTTTTAATGCTTTCACTAATGCTAATGCTTGCTTCTCCATGATGTTATATTTGAGAGGAGCATCTCTTAAGGCCTTACTAAAGAAATATATTGGTTGTTCTTGCCCCAAGTCATTTTTTTGAAGTAAAACTGCGGCTATTGTATGTTCGGATGCAAAGGAAAAGATGTAAAAGTCTTTGGTAAAATCTGGACTAATCAGGACTGGTGTTTGGGTAAGAGCTTGTTTGACCAGTTCAAATGATTGTTTAGATGGTAAAGTCCATTTTACATCCACATCTTTCTTAAGCATGTTTGTAATATTTTCTAATAGCTCAGCAAGGTTGGGGATAAACCTTCTCAAAAAATTAATCTTTCCGATGAAAGATTGTAATTCTTTGAGGCTTCTTGGATGGCTAATTTGCAATATGCCATCTATCCTTGTAGGGTCGATTTTGATTCCTTCTTCCGAAATTATATGTCCAATAAGTTTACCTTCTTGGAGACCAAAGAGTGTCTTCTTGGGATTCAATGACAAGCCAAATTTCCTACACTTCTCAAAAAAATTTCTTAAGTGAGTCAAATGTTCTTCATCAGTTTTTGAAAAGACAGTTATGTCATCAAGGTAAATAATTATGAAATAGCCAATATCTTCAGAAAAGGCTATGTCCATGGCCCTTTGGAAGGTGGCCCCTGCATTCATTAACCCGAAAGGCATCTTGACATACATGAAGGTGCCCCAAGGTGTGGTAAAAGAAGTTTTGATTTGATCACTTGGGAGCACTAACACCTGGTTGTAACCTGAGAACCCATCTAAGAGGGAAATCCTTTTTGACCCAACTACCTTCTGAAGTATATGGTCCATTTTGGGTAAGGGGTAGTTTTCTTTTAAGGAGGCTCTATTTAAATTTATGAAGTCAATACAGAGCCTGATCTCCCTTGTCTTTTTCCTAATAGAAACTAAGTTTGAGACCCATTCTGAAAACCTAACAGGTACTATAATGCCAGCATCATGTATCTTTTCAATTTTGGCTCTAATTAAAGGTAATAAAAGTGGGTTTATTCTCCTCAATTTTTGTTTGAAGGGCTTTTGATTTTCCTTCAAGGGAATCTTATGCTAAATAATGCTAGTATCATAAGATTTCAAATCTGTGTATGCCCAGGCAAAAACATCTTTAAATTCTTTAAACAGATCAATGTATCAAGATTTTATGTGAGTTGGAAGAGTGCTGGACAATTTAATCATCTTGGGTTTCATTAGGGAGCCTATGTTGTGTTCTTCTACGTTTTTTTCTACAGTCTCCATTTTTGGTTCCTTGGCTACATCATTAAAATCAAAAAGGTGTTCTAAAGGTGCTAGACCTCTTGGAATTTTATCATTTTTGCATTGTAAAACTTCCAAGTCTTCTTGGTCTGTGTTGTCAGTTACCTCTGCTTCAAAAGGATTTTCATAATGATTTATATCAGTAGTATATGTCATTTCAACTTATGGGATTTGTTCAATATACAAAAAAATTTCTTTATAGTTGGTTTCTAATATTGGTATGCTGAAATCATTTTCTGATTTCAAGAAATCATCTATGTGTTTTTCAGAATCAAACACTTGCGAGTGATCTACGTTATCAGGCACTGCAGGCCTATGTTTTACCTTCACGCTAAGTTGTTCATTTATTTTAGGTATTTGACAGTTACTGGCATTAAACGCAAGTTCATTTGCTAAATGATTCAATTCTCTTGGAATGAAAATAAGTTCATACTTCTCAAAGGTTTTTAATAGATCAAGGGCAGCGTTTCGATATTCCCTAAGTCTTGGATTTGTAGCTGAGTATTCTCCTTTGATTTGTTTTATGATAAGTTTATAATCTCCAAATATTGATATCCTCTGGGCTTCTAACTATTTAAGCAGTTGTAAGCCTAGGAGAAGTGCTTCATACTTAGCAATATTGTTAGTGCATGGGAAATCCAATTTGTATGAAAAACTATGTTTTTTATTTTGAATCCACACACCTGCTCCTGCACTTGTTTTATTACAAGATCCATCAAAATTTATTTTGCAAAGTATGCCATCTTTATTTTCATTTTCTTGTTGTTGTTGATTGTCAATTTTTTGAATTTGATCGAAGGGAAGATTGGATTGTTGTGGTGAACTGATTGGGTCTATGTTTTCTTTATCTTGTTGAGTAATGTCATCTTCGTTATATAAGATAAAGGAATCTAAACTTGATTGAATAGAATAGATTGGAGAGTTTTTTGGTTTGTCTATGTTTCACACCATGTACTTCATGTGATATTCCCTGTATAGTTTTCTGTTTTGGTTAAAAACAGGGATGGTGGGATAAGACATGTCCATTTGAAGGCTTCCCTGAAGTTTGGCTCCCCAAGATCTTGATAAGAGCATGCCATATTTAGGGGGAATGTCAGCTACAACTATATCCATAACCAGACTCTTAGCAGGGATCTGAGCTAGAGTAACACGTAAATCTTTGATTAAACCCAAACATTTGACTCGGCTTGAGTCAAAAGAATACAAATCTTTGTATGGTTTAGTAATCTCTAAGCCTAAGATCTCCATTACCACCTTGGGCATCAGATTGTGCGAAGCTCCCGAATCTGACATGGCATTGTGTAAAATTTTCTCATGTATGTTCAAGCTAACATAGAAGGGAGGGACAGCCCCTTCTTGATATTTTCCTTCAACGTCTGGACCAAACAACAACTCAGGTTTGTCATCTGTCAAGTTTAAAGTGTCTGTATCACTTCCTAAGTTCAGAGCTTTCAAAACTTGGTTTTTGTACACCTCTTGGGTTACTAGTTCAGCTAGGGGGATGGTGATTTTTATTTTGGCAATCTCTCCCTCAAGGCTGAAAGGAATAATTGACTTGTTTGTATTTACATTTGTTTTTTCAATTGAATTCTTTTCAGCAACTTTGATTTGCTGAACCTTGTTTGGAATGGTAATTGGGATAATTTTATTAGGAACGCTAGCTAAAGTGCTAGGGGTACTCTGCTCAACATTTGGCTGGACACCTTTGTCTTTGTTTGAATCTGGTTTTTTAGTTGAAATGTTGGTTTTTTCTACTGTCTTTTTGGGTTGGTTTTCTACGTTTTTCTTGAAAGCAGTGCTAGTGTTCTTATCTTTTGACTTATATACGTTTCCCTTACTCCTAAGATCATACTGTTTGTGTATCTCCATGATTTCATTTTCAAAACCTAATCTATAGTCATCAGAATCTTCATAGGTGTTTCTATTTTGATCAGAAGAGAAAATTTTTTGTTCTTCCTCAGTGAGGAAAACATCATCCCCACTATCTGATCCAATCAAGTTTACATGGGATTCTTCCAACCTTTCCAACTCCCTATCTTCCTCATATTGATCTACATAGTTTTGTTGGAAGGGAGGTCTAATCTGTTGGTCATTTTCATTCTGTTTGTCTTGATTGTTTTCTCTTCTATAATTCTGATTTCTATTTCGAGGAGCAGTTTGATTTTGATTGGCTTGTGCTCTCTTGATTATGTTCATCTCTTTCATCATTTATTCCATCATTTTCTCCATTTTTGAGTTGGAAGTAGAGGGTGTGGACTCTTCTCTAAAAGACACTCTCTTCTCAGTTTTCATTCTTGCTCTCTTCTCCATCAAGTTGACTTCCACAGAAAGGGCACCCTGTTGCATATCTTCCAAAGTTTCAAAATTTCTTTCTCTTATCTGATAGGTCATGTCAGAGTCAAACCCTTCAGGAAATTTATTTAAAGCTAAGCCCTGTGGAGGTTTTAGTTATGGGGAAAGTGCATTATACACA
This sequence comes from Pinus albicaulis, assembly GCA_034641835.2. NCBI lineage: Eukaryota > Viridiplantae > Streptophyta > Pinopsida > Pinales > Pinaceae > Pinus > Pinus albicaulis. Next base: position 1,259,768,681 of record CM076574.1, on the reverse strand, counting down.
CTATTGAACCTAGTGTAGTAAGCTTGCACACTTTCTCCAGTGTTTCTATGGAGGTTTTTGTAGTCAGAAATGACTTGGAGAGGGTTTTTCTTTACTTCCCATTTATTTAAGAACGTTTGATGGAAGCCTTGGAGATCATTAATACTATGGGGGGCTAAAATTTTGAACCATTTTCTTACTTCTCCCCCTAGTCTCTGAGCAAATAACCTAAGCTTGACAGAATCATCATCAATTTCATTTCTATCAAAGTATTCATTCATTTTATCCACATGTTGTGATGCAGTTATAGCATTGTTAGCATCATATAATGGAATTTTGGACTGATAGTCCTGTGGAATATTAACTAATGGTACAGGAAGGACTAGGAGAGCATACCATGCTACCATGATAGGTGGTGGGGGTGGATTTACAAGGAGCGTATTTATAACAGGAACATTGGGCTGAGGTGTAGTGGTTTGAGCAGTGGATGAAGGGTGAGCAGAAGTGGATAGACTAGAAATAGATTGCTGAGCTGATCTTAGATGAGAGACACCTAAGTTGTGAAGGAAATGTAAGTCAGGAGGTGTTGTTTCTCTATTACCAGGATGCTCACTTGTTTCGGGGGATGAAATTGAAAATTCAGAGTCTAGCTGAGTTATATCATCAAATGACCTAGTTCTAAATGGATTTACTAAGTCAGGTTGTGATTGTTTTAGAGCTGCAAGATTTTCGGGAACTGATTTATCTCTCAAGGGTGATCTGAAAACAGTTGATAATTTGATCTTAGGAGACTTCCTAAGGATACCTTCTGGGTTATCAACTACTTCAGGTGGATTAGGGTCAGGATAGGCTCTAGTGTGAATATTTCTAGGAGCCACTATGCTATGTTTTTCAGACCTGGTTAGAAAGAGAGTTTAACCAAATATGACAATCTTCAAGAGGCTAACTGATCTTTTCAGAAGAAGGAAAATTATTAATCTTAAAGCCTTCTAGCTGAGCTTGTTATGATGCTATTAAGACTTGGGGTCTTTCCAGTGGAGTCTTAAGGTCTGTTTTTAGGATTGTGGAGTTGCCAGGTGGAAGTTTTTAGCTTTTTGGAGGTAAAGGTTTTATGGTCCACCACCAAGTTTATTATGAAGCCAAACTGAAATGTTTTGGGTTTTCTGAGTTATTTTGGTTTTATAGGTTAAGAGAGTGTTCTAAGTCTGATCTAACACTTAGCTAGGGTGTCAAAACGTACAGAGTTTACTCTTATGGCTTGGTAACTGAAATCTTCAAGGTTTGACAAGGCTTTATGAGAATCCTAAGGGTTACTTAATTTGTCATTGATTCAAAGGTCCTATCATGATTACCATTATGCTTGGTAGTGCTTGAAGAAGGTTACTTATGTTATGCTAGACAGTGAATGTTTTTTTTTCTGAAGATTTTACTCAGTGTCCCACCGTGATCGCCATTATGTTGGTGGCGATAAGGTGGCTGATAATCACTGGATATTCTTTGAAAATAAGGGATTTCTGGAGTCCTAAGGGGTACTTAGATTGTTACTGACTCAGAGGGTCCCACTGTGATCGCCATTATGTTGGTGTCCCGTGTTTTGATAGTTTGGAAAATCAAAAGACAAGGCAACATCAGAACCAATCTTTAGAGTTACAGGATCTAGTCCTCCTGTTCTCAGAGAGGGATCTCTCAAATGTTTGTTTGCAAAATTTTATCTTGTGTGCTTAGAGTATTGGTTTTAGACTAGTTATTAAGTGCAGGTGTTTGTTTGTTTGGTTGGATGGCATTGATACAACAGAACATAAAAGGTCTAGGAAAGATATATAGGATAGTAAAATATCTGTTTCATTGGGTAATGGAGTCAAAATGAGGTCATAACACACTTATCAAAGGATATGGGATATCAAAGGGCAAATCTAACTTGGCCACAGGATCCTTTTGTTTTTGGAATGGAATGAACATTAATGATTTGGAAAGAGAGTTTTAATTCTCAACAAAGGGAATTTGAAAGCATAATTTGAAACAATAAAGAGTTATTTTATAGACTGGGCTAACCATAAATTCTACAAATCACACCTTTAAGCAAACAATGATTTCAAAACAACTTTCAAAGTAAAATCTAAGATTTGGGGAACACCCTATTTCCTCAAAGATTTTATTCTAAAGGACTTTAGAAAACATATAAGATTTATTGATAATCACATTCATAGAAGAGGGAACACCTAAAAACATCTATAATCATAATTATAACAACCTTTAAGCCAATTGTTTAAGTGAGGACAAAGGGAAAGATCAAAACATACCTCTCTGATTCACTATAAGCAAAGAACTTTAAAGGGAGACTTCAATAACAGTTTTTAAGTGGCAGCAGAAAAGCAGGGAGAACCGTAAATCATGCGGAAACAAACTATTCAAACTATCAAGGAAATAAACAAGCATGAAGACTAAAGAGAAAGTTTAAAGCCTATAAAATACTTCAACAGAAGAAAACATAAAACAGTGAAGGATGAACAGCTCTAAGGTGCTTTCAGGAGTCATTTCTGAGCCTAATACTTTCTATCCTACTGTAGTAAGAAATTATGGAACATAATGAAAATAGGGGAAAAACATAAAACAGTTCAGAATACTTCACCAACAGCCAAGCTCATGGATCCAATGATAGAGCCTTCTCAGGAACAAGCATGCAACAAAATCATCAAGACCTCCAAGACTTCAATTTTTTCTTCAACTTCATAGGACTATGTATTTATTTCACAGAGTTTCAATATTACAGCTTGTGATCAAACAAGAACCAACCCCTCACTCATTTTCTTCAGAAGTATATATAAAAGAATGAGGAGGTGAGATCTGATAAAATATCTCAAAAACCAATTAATACAGACTTAAATGGCTTCTCGGCCTTTGGGGGGCTCAACGAAGAAGCTTACAATAGGTGTCTTCTGTATTAAATGATTTACATAAAGATTTTAAGCTCTGTGGAAGCTTAATTTGACCTTTGAGGCTCTGTGTCATGTTAGAGTAACTTTGTAGATATTTTGTCATTAATTTTGTTCGCAGAATTACCCTTTAGCTATGTTGTGAGGCAGATATTTGATTTCATGCAATAACTTGGGCCTATATTTGATTTCTTTGAGGCATAGGTGTCTTTTGTAGTAGCTGAGAAAAATTGATTTTCTTTAACTAAGGCGGTGGAGCTTTCTGTCAGATGAAACACTCTGATTTTTCCTTAAAACTATGTTTTAGTCCGGGGATTAGGCTTTTGATAAGCATCTTAGATTTATCCCCACAAATCTGTCCTTTAATCCTCTGTTTTGGTGCATTCTGGTCTTCGTCACTGATACTCTTGATTTGTGATTGACTTGCTGTGTGTTTCAAATGTGTAGGATTGCGCAAGGTTCGACGGCATCAATGCCTCATGAAACATCGATGAAACGTGCATTTTAACTCCCTGTGATGATTTTCTTTGGTGAGTCGAAGGCAGGAGGATCATCATTCTTTGCCTTTGAATTTTTTTTCAAAAATGGCGAAAAACCATTTAAACCCTGCAAAATACGAAAAATTATTATAAAAGCCTGCATTTACAGGTTTACTGTTGCAGAGGCATGTGGAGGAAGCGTGGCCGTTGGATGGCATCATCCAACAGTCGAGATTTATCGGGAGAGATCGTAAAATGGGCGGAAGAAGATTAAATCTGAGTCGTCGATCGCGCAGAGATCGACGGTCGAGAGTGAGGGGGAAAGTCAAAATGGAAAATCGTTGACTGGGCGATGGAATCAGGGCGATGGAATATGGACCATCGATCTGCAAATTAGATCGACGGTGGAGATTAACTGGATGATGCGCCGGGACCACGTTAAGCATCGAGCATCTTCGGCGAGCGATAGCCGTTGGATGGCCCACCCTAGATTGGAAGACGCACGGAAATATCGCTAGGCATCCCCGTACGAACGATAATGTGCGATGAGCAAGTGGTTTTGAAAAAGTACAGGGGACACGTGTCATGTGATGTATGGAATCGCTGCCGATCGGGGGAAAACAGCTTCCGCCCAAAGGCGGTGCGATGGATACCGCCGGTTTTGGGCAATCGGCTTATGGATGGCGGGGACCACAGGGCGATAGAGTCAGCACCGTCGATCTACAGATCAGATCGACGGTGGAGATTAATTTGAAATTAGGACCGACGGAAACTTTGTAATATAATAAAAATCTAAATTTTAACAAAACCAAAGGTTTTAAAACTTTGGGTGGGTGCGTTTAATATTTAAAATGGCTCGGTGCCCGATTGCGGGGCCGAGATTCATATGAAGGGTAATACGACCAGGGATTTATGCGAGAAGGGGCTAAGACCCATATATGTACAAAATGTGGGTTTTTATGGTTTTCCAATGGTTTTCAAGGGAAATTGAGGGCTCCAATAAGGCTTAAAAGTGGGTTTTAAACCTTATAAAAATGGATTTTCATGAATGGAAGAAGGGAACTCATGAAAAATAGAGGAATTTTATGGAGAAATAGGGAGGAAAATGAAGGTTAGTTTTGAAGTGGGAGGAGGGAAAAAATGCCTTTGCAGAAATAATCTGGCTTGGAAATCAGCAGGATTTCTGAGTTCTGAAGGGAAACATCAGTGACGATTACCCAAAGGATAGGATTTTATCAAAATAATTTAAGCATCAACAATTTTAGTAATAAAATTGTTTCTTGAAGGCTATCCAACATTATTTTAGCCACCACCTGATATAACAGAATTTATGGGTAGCTAACATCGCTTCTCAACTCTTCTATCAACATGTTGAACAAATTTACATGGATTATCTTACAACCATAAGCTGAAATACTTGGCTTCCTCTACCTTATGTTGTCATCTATCAATTCATAAATTTTTTTCTCTCATGGATCTACAGACTACCATCTGCTCGAAATTCCCATGAGCAACGATTCTCACCCAACCACCATTGGAGTGTCCAAATCCTATTGGATGCAGAAAATGCTTCCTACTATGAATAGACCAAATCACTATCTACAATGAAGCCTCCACACCTTTACTTCCTCCATGCGAACCACATTTCATATTTTTTCAAATTGGGTTCTTAAATTTCTCAACATGAGCAACCCAACAACACCATCACTCTTCACATAAAAACTGAATCAAAATCTGACCCAGAGGGGGGAATTTATTCACTCCAACTCACAAAAAAATGCTCTCCAAAATGTAAAACAAGGCTTCCAAATTGCTGCCACAAGCAACACACAAATTCAGAATCTTCTATTTCTAATTTTCCCACACATATTTGATATATCTCTGCATAAAATATGTGAGAATTTTTTGCATACTCTACTCACTCACAATGCTCTCACAATGGCATACTCACTTTCCCTCCAATAAACCAACCAAATGAACTCAAATACTCCCTCTATTTATCATTTTTATGAGATTATTAACTCAGTAAATGCAACAGGATTTGAAATACTCAAAAAATCCATTCGCACATTTGGATTTTCTTGGATCTAGCCCCTTAACTTGATCACGCCACTCTCTCTACTAACCTTTTCATTATTTCAATTTTAATCACATTATGGAGGACCCACAAATTTTTTTTGACCATATGTTGAAAATCCAAATAAAAAGTTGCCACAACACCAAAATAGGTTGAGCAACGTGAGGAATGCATAGAAAAAATTGATAAAATTACTTAGTTTCTCCCACAACACTACTTCCTTGCGACTTTAGCATAACTGGGTTATAGTCACTCCCATAGGCTACTCTCCATAAGATTGGAGCCTAAAACCGCTCCCACAGTCCTGCCATGCATGCGACTATAGCTAACACTAGTAAATTTGGCCCAAATTCCGACGACCAAAGTGTCGTAATTGCGACACCTAGTCATCGCAAGAGTGACAGTTTGAGGCCAGACAAAGCATGGTTAGCCTTAGAGTTGCAATTCCGACACCTCCATAAAGCATTGGTATTTCGACGCTTGTTCCGATGTTTTCCACAAGTGTCGGTATTGCGACACATTGTAAGCATCGCAATTGCAAGGCTCACAAAGCGTTGTGATTGCGACACTTACAAAGTGTCGCAATACCGACGCTCACAAAGCATCACAATCCCGACACTTCCAAAGCGTCGCAACAATCTATGGCTAACCACACTTTCAAAAGCGTCACGAGACCGATGGAAATGGAAAAATTTCAAGGCTTCGGAAGACCGACGCTTATAGGTCGTCGGAAGAGCAACAACGGGTTCAATTTAAAAAAAAAAAATGAAAATATTCTGAATGCCCGTTAGCAGATGTTGCTGGGAGGGCTTGTCTTGCATCATCAATAATTTTATTTCGATGCAAATCTTGAACAGGGCTCAGATCTACATTTGTAAACTACATCGTTCGAGCGACGACAGGTTAAATTTTTATAAAAAAAATGAAATAGCCCATGGTCATTGCAGTATGGATTATTCGATAAACGACAAAAGGAATTCGAAACTGTAATAAAAGACTCTAATGAATTGGAAACTATAATGAAACTGTAATTGAAAGTTACCTCGGATAATGAAAGAAACTGTAATGAAACGACAATAGGAATTGGAAACTGTAATGAAACTATAATGAAAGTTCCCTCGGATAATGAAAGACAAGGTTGTTAAAAAGATCCAACACTAACTAAGCTCCATTCAACTGTCATGAATACTATATTCATTTAAAATAAATATGGGTGCATTCCATTATTACTGGATAATTTGTTTTTTATGTTTCTACATATATGCTATAGTGAGAAGGTTCATCTACTTGTAGAAGCCTCTACCACAAAGTTGTAATCGATAAAGCCTAGTATGGATGTTGATGTGGTTCCTAGACTTCAAAATGCCTTATCAGCAATGGCAATGCAAATGCAGATGCAATACAAGACAAATTACAGAGCTTATTACTATCCTCCAAACATTTTTCTTGTAAATTCTCAAAAATGGTACTAAGAGGTATTTCGTCATCATGGAACCTGTAGCAATACTCTTTCAAACCATCGACAATATTTCTAGATATTTTCATATTCCTGGTAGCATCATTGTGAAACTCTTCAAATATATACTTCTGTAGGTAAAATAAATATGCGATGACATTGCACTGATGAAACCTGTCCAATTAAACGACATCTCATCCAATAATGCCATTGACACAAAAGGAATAATTGGGGCAAGAGAAAACCAACAAGATAAAGGGATATTTTATCAAGGTGGAGCTATCAAGGTTACCAATATACAATTTGAGATTGAAGCTAGTAGAAAACTCACTGAAAGGTACTAGTGGCTACTTCTGTCAAGAATGTATATTCAGGAAAGAACATAGTGTGACAACACATAATGATCTTAAATTTATTAGGTATCAATACAGAAACCAACATTGAAATAGTTTCCAATAGGGGAAACATATATAATAAAAGTAACCTCTGGAGCTGGAGCAAGTCCTGAAACGGCTCCACTACCAAGAAGTAGTGGGTGTATATAAAGAGAGCCTTTGCCAAAGGGTGGTATCTACAACCAAATAACATGCATAAATAATCCAAATCCACTCTATTATAAATGAAACATTTGGGGTATGGAAAAGCAAAATCCTTTAAATTCGTTCAAACAGAAGCACAATCTTACCCAGCGCTTGTTTTCCAACACTATTTGTTTTACAACCTCCACAAATTGTTCTACTGATGGAGCTAGAAAACACATGCGCTCTGCATCCATTGTGAGTCACAATGCATTCTGTTCTGGACGAAAGATCACAATCCGTCCATCAGCTCTCCTATAGGCTTTTAAGCCTTCAAATAAACCCTAAAATACCAACAGAAATATACTGTTAGACAACTTCAAAATACTGATAAACGTAAAAGATGTGTAGTTGTAAACTCCATGTAACATTTTCTCTAAAAAAAACTTCAGATTGTTAATTATTTTCCATTAAATTCAAAGCATCATAGTAGCATGAGGCTTCAAACAGTAGCATGACTATAGGAGAACACGCAATCGATACAACTAATGTTGAATCCTTGTCCCATATCATAAACCATGGTGACATACCAAAACACAATGCAGTGGGGATCTAAAACATCATCATTACAGTTTGTCACAAGTAACTTACAAGTCATGGGTTGTACAAAAGTTTAGAGCAATACATGCAAAGAAATAAATTCCAATCCAGAGAACACATGCAAGGGCAGGTTTGCAATTTGACAAGAAAAGCATGCCTGAAGAGCCACAACAACCAATTAGTAAGTTCGGAAATTACACATATTTTAGATACTCTACACCTGTCCATGCTAGCATGTACATTGTCATTCATTTTTTCAATATATTATATTCATAAAATTATACATGAGGAATCTTGGAGTTGTTCTCTGGCCCTTTTTCTTTAGCATATCTCCTCCCTTGAGCAACATAGTTAATGAAAATTTTCAGTTTTCCCTTAAAATTTACGAGAGATATAAAATGAATTCGTTATATTGACTTATTTTGACTATATTTTATATTTGGCATATATATCCTGTAAATTTTAATATAAATTTCTTTTAACAACCATCTTTTTCCTCTATATCTCTAGCCCTGATAGAAATCTAGTGATAACAATGTAGTTTTTCCCACATATCCAGTCTTAACAAAAGTGTTAATAGACCATCTCATTTTAGGGAAGAATTTTGGAAGCAAATCCTTGTCATTTACCAATCAAATCTAGAAAAAATAAGGGTAGAGTGAAAGTGAAGAAAAAAGTCTTAAAGAGATACGGTAACACTAGGAATCCCAAAAGAACAAAATAGGTGAGGATCCAAAGGGCACTAGGGAAGAATCCCTAAATCAAAAATGCTACCAACCATCAACTATCCTAACACTGAAGACCGAAATGAAGTTGGTGACAAGATTCCTACCATCCATTGGTTGGGTGATCTAGATTCCGCACTATCTGACTGACTTAGTATTGGAAATTTTTCTGGCCTGATGTGACTGTAGCCACATATAAGCTACAAGTAAGAGGTTAATGAGCCATAAATTAGCCGCTCAAGAAGATCCATTCTCCTTTTTTCTATCCATATTGCCAAGCTCCCACCCTCCATCACATGGGAAAGGATGTGATTGTGGTACCTTTCCAGCCTCAATCAACAATTAGCCCACAAAGAGCCTCAATCAAAAATTAGCTCACAAAGAGTGGACATGTCACATAGTGGGATTTGAACCTGGGTTTTGAATGATAACAAATGTCCTCTCAGCCCCTCAGACAAGACCCAATTGACAACTGAGAATACTCTACTCGAAGTGAAGCACCTCACAATATTACCTCATACTGGATAATAGAATATCAGAAAGAAAACCTTTGTACTAGGAAATAAAATATTAATGATCTTGGCCTGCAAAGAATGATAATATGGATATTGAATACACCTCAGTAGTTTCCAACATACCTGCATGTTTTCTGTCCACTAATAGGCATTCCCATATGATCCAACCAAATAGGTTTTTCCCACTCACTGAAGGGTGGCACTTCAGAAAAAGAATCCACTTCATTTTAAATGGGTCAATGCATATACACCAAAAAATAACCATATGCAATATGCTAATGTGCTCATTCAAGGGAAACCTTGCAAACTGTATTGGTCAAATTTGAAAATAACATTCTAAAATTCAAGATACTTTTGAAAAAAAATTACAGGCATGAAGTGTTGGATTTGAAACAGGAAAAAGGAAAATGTTAGGAAACAATTTTAATGCCCAAAATAAAATATGTTATGCAAAATAAATAAAACAGAGTTCCACAAACCTATCCATAATTCAAGACACCAGCTAACGGGCTTAGTTCAATATTTCCAAAAGGGAAAAGGTCTCCTCCAGAAAATACTCCATCTTGGAGCTACCAAAAGGTGGAGCTATCAAGGTTACCAATATACAATTTGAGATTGACGCTAGTAGAAAACTCACTGAAAGGAACTAGTGGCTACTTCTGTCAAGAATGTATATTTAGGAAAGAACATAGTGTTACAACACATAATGATCTTAAATTTATTAGGTATCAATATAGAAACCAACCTTGAAATAGTATGATGAGAATTCAGAGTCTAGTTGTTGCCATGTCAAGACACATAAATAGTATGATGAGAATTTGGAGTCTAGTTGTTGCCATTTTTAAACATTTTGCAGAGTTTTTAAACATTATATTTGCATTCTCTTTGGTTCTAAACAAGCAGCTCATGGGGTACTCCTAAATTACAAGTAGATGAATACAAAGGTCACAACTTGTGTGCAATCCTGACAAGATGAATTTTGCCTCACAGATTGATGCCCTCTATGGAGTGAATTTCCAAGGCTGCTAAAACACCGTCGGGCATGTACTAAAAAAATCGTGAAACCCTTGGTCAACTATTGTTGGGGATATAATAAATGCTTATAACCCTTAGTCAACTAATGCTTGGGGATAGAAGAAATGCCCAATATACAAGACCTAATGCATGTGTATTATTGAAATTTGAAACTGATCTTACATGACTTCAGCTACATCTACTACAGTTGGAGGAAAGAAAAGTAAACAAGGCCAAACCCTGAGGGGAGTCGATAGAATTACTACACATGATGTCAAATGCTAGATATTAATACAGATATTGGTTCGATGCAACCTAGCATTTTGCAAGCTAGAACTAATTTTCATCACCCTAATAACAGTAAGCCAACAAGCTCAACTAATCTATCCTCTATTATGGAGCCAAAGTATATGGTTCGAGCAACCAAGAACCAAATACAGGATCTTTGGTAGCAATGGATATTTGTCAGTTACACACATTTCATCCCCTAGCAAAAGCTCGTAAGATTAATGTCATATTCACAGCTAATATTTTTGCAGTCCTTGAGCAAGAAGTTGATGAATTAGTGACCAGGACTGGTAGCGACAATTGGACCATGGTTGGAAGGAATTAGTACCTTTATGTCAAATGCAAGATATTAAAGTACAAATTCCAATTCAACTGAAGCCTAGCATTTTTACAGTCTTGATGGGTGACACTGCCTCTGTTACACAGTTGATATTGTATGTAACTGTTGTTAGAGGCCTTCTAAGTGCTACAGTAAGAAAAACAAGATTCCTATTTGTGTAACCCTTTGACATCTCATGTCTCTTTAAAGGCTACAAAGAGAAAACCAACCATTCAAATGCAATCTGCATACAAGGAAGATTTCTTCAACATGGAGGCTGCTCCTCAGAAAAGGAGAGCAATCCAGAAATCTAGGAACCATGAGGCAGTGAGAGAGTCATCATGTCCTCTGTTAGAAAAGGTAGATACCTTTCCTTTCCCTAGAAAACATGTGGGTGAGGAATGTGTATGCATGTATTCATTTGAAGACAGATTAAATCGTTCAATTGAGGAAGCTGAGAGTTGTCATTGTTCTATTGCTAGTAGTAGTAGTAGCTATATGTCAAATGATATTTTATGTTCAAATCAAAAGCATTCATTACGACCTGTAGTATATAGCTCTTTCGATGATGCTATGTCTTCATGTGAATGTCAAAATCGGAGGCAAGATAAATCTTTGACTGAAGAGAAAGGATCAGCAAAAGTACATAAATTAGAACTTCATGCATATCACTCTGCAATGAAAGCTTTGTATGCATCTGGACATATAACTTGGGAGAAAGAAACCTTGGTTGCACCTACGATTGTGAATTCCGCTGAAAAATATTGTTGTGCTTGTGGGCATTGACTACAGAGGGCGGGATTTGAGTGTTTTTCACTGGTGTAGTTTTATGTGACCATTCATCTCCTCTTTGATGGTTCCTTTTTCTCTTTGTATATGTATATTTTTTTATAGCTGCCTTTTTCTGGTGGCAAGTAGTTTCCTTAGTGAAAACTTCATCTTTTTTATTTAAACTAGAAAAATAATAATTTTAATAGTATATAGTATGAATTACAAGCAGTTCAAACTGTTATCTGCTTCCATGGGAAACAGATCAATAGTGAATTCAAAATATATTAGAGTTTTCTCAGGTATATCTTCACTCACATGGGCATTAAACACAACATTTACAAACCCAAAAAATTTGACTTTTGACTGGGAATATGTCATACATTTGATTTTATTGTGTCAAATGTAGGTGTAACGGTGATTTTAGGTGATACAACTGAAATCTTTCCACCCCTTGATTCTTTGGCAATTTTGACCAAAATCAAGTAAAGGTAACCTAGAAAGTATGGCATGAGTCAAGTAACAGTTCTGCTATGCTTGTTTGTGAGATAGTCAAGCTGATAACCACATCTCATGGGATTGCTTTTTCCTATAGTTCTTTTTTTTTCTAAATTTCAAGTGATGTAGTCTCAGGTGTTAGAGTTGTCGGTTTTAGGCATATTTTTTTACATTGGAATTTGGAGCTTCATGCTGGAAAGTTTCAAAATATAAAATTTTTATTCTTTTGGAAGTTGTCAAATGGGGAATTTAGTTTCTTTAGAATCTAGATAGAGCTTTCTCAGAAGGGATTTCTCAGTCCTTGAGCAAGCATTTGATGAATTAGTGACCAATACTGGTAGCGACAATTGGATCCCTTATCCTTATCCCTTATCTTTACTAACCTATTGAAGAAAAGGTATACAGATCTATCATTCCGCCAGTAAACAAACTTGAGAAGTGTACAGATATATCATTTGGAAAACAGTGAAGAAAAGGTATACAGATCCCTTATCCTTATCCCTTATCTAATGTGTCTGTAGTTGCTGGACAACATCATATAGAGCACCTGCTAGTAGGTTATAAGGGCGGACTTTGGGTTAGTTTTAGACACCAAAAGGTGCACCTCATGGGATAGCCTTATCCTTTTTCTAAGTGAAATGGATGAAGCAGCAAATGAATATCAAATCAGAGATGTTTGTGGTAAATAAATCATGCATGACTGGTGAAGGAGATAAGACACATTTATCCACGTAGATTGTTTCATAAGTTGCCTTGTTATCCCTACATGGATTGTTTTGTGGGAAAACAATTCAACACTGGAAGATACCCGAAAGAACCCTAGATCTGTTGTAATATACTCTAGATCTAAAATTCATTGAAAATCTTTGTAGATGTATGAAACATTTGTTGTAAATTCTACAGATGTTTGTAGATCTTAAACAAAATGAGTTTTCAATTTTGGATTTAAAAGGGCTCTTCAATGTAAAATTGCCCAGATAACCATATAAATTTGGAGTTTTATTTGAGCCATACAAGTGCACATATAGTTTCTTTCAACCATTATGGATCTAGTTTTGAATATTTGTTCTTTGCTGGTAGTAATCGAGCCATATAATCGACTAGTTGTTGATTCTATTTTAAAATTTCCCAAATCTTTGTAGATCTGGAAATTCTCGAGTTATAAAATTGCAATTTTTTTGGATCTGCACCTGTAATACAAATTATAAAGTTGTAGATTTTTTTGGATTTGCATCTGTAGTACATTTCACAGTGTGAAACCGTTGATCTATCCCATCTTCAATTGGATGAACTCATATCAATGTGTTTCTTATTTTACTTAATACCTCAGCCTCAAATTTCTTGATACTCCAAACTTGTGCACTTGCATGAGTTTTTCAAACTAAAATCCATAGCTTAAACTTCATGAAACTAGTGGAGTCAAATCATGCAAAAAAAACACATCTTACACATCCTCTTTGAAACTAATTCGAAAGAACACTGGAAGACATCTAGAGAGAACCCTATAGCCTAACACAATCCAATGGAATTGACCAAAAAAAACCCAAATAGGGTCAACCCTACTATAGGAGGAAGGGCCTACAATAAGAACTTACCATTTTGCAAGATCTAAGGGCGAATGCTATTCTGCAAGAGCTGAGGGCGAATGCACATGTAGTTTTTAATAAAATCATTTTTATGTCCTCACCCGCTGCTTGGTGACAGTAGATGAATGAACAATCCCTAGTAGTTTTAGAGAGAATCTAACCCGACTTAAGAGCTCCCTCATCATATCATGGGTACCATGAGCTCCATTGACGAATTGCTTTGCCCAACCTTTATAGGAAGAAGAAATTGAGGTTACAGTCAAGACGTGATCAGTTATTTTGAGCTGTTTATAAGCCACGCATCCATGATGCTACCAAGTTTTCCATCACCTCGACTATTTATTACACAAACCATACCCTTTTCTATGGTAACTCTGTTTCCACCGAGCAGGGACAATCATCAGGTACGTTGCAAAACACAACCCATGTCATTGAATATATCCTTCTGACTCCTCTAGTCCCGGACAATGAAGTGACCTTGTGTTTGATTTCTACCTCAGACCTGTGCTTATTTCACCCCTTAGCTTAGCGAGACCAGGACCTTAGCTTTCGATGCTGATTCCTCAACTTGTCTTTATAGCAAGCAGTTTCATTGCTCAGTTACATTTGATTTTTTCATTTCAAATGAGCACGCATTTCAAATGAGTGCGCATTTGATTTTTACATTTGATTTTTTCATTTCAAATCATTTTTATTTAGAGGAAGTCGTTGCAATAGCGATGCTTTGGGGCATAGTGTCACAATTGCGACGTTTGGAGGAATTCGTCGCAATATCGACACCATGCCCCAAAGCGTTGCTATTGCGATGGCTTCCTCAAAATGTTGCAATTGTGACACTCAGACTAAGTGTCGCAATTGCGACGTTTGGAGGAAGCCGTCGCAATAGCGATGCTTTAGGGCATAGTGTCGGTATTGCGACACTTGTCTCTAAACATCGGTATAGTGACGTTTTCGAGCAGGATTTGAAAAAGTTAAAAACATTTGGGGAAATTTCCGACATTTGGTCAAAAGTGTCGGAATTTCCGCCAAATGTACTAGTGTAAGGATTGTCAAAGCTTAGTCAATTCAACTCAGAAACTGCTCAAACTTCCTCCAGAGCTTGAAAAACCTCTATAGGTCCTTTAGAATTCTCTAAAACCTCTAAAACACCTCATAGAAACACTTCAATATCGCCAACATCATCCCAAGTAAAACTAGATTGAGTAGGATGCCAACCAACAACCAAACTAAACATCTGAGCCATCAAACTTCTCCACAACATCTCTTCTATCAATATGCAAATCCAGAACCTGTCAAACATCCTCTAACACCTGCACAACCATATAAAACATCCACAAACACATGAATATCCTATCCAATCCCAATATATAACATCATCAACATGTGGAGACCTAGTCTGGGACATGGATACCAAGGATACCTAATCAACAAGGCTCCTCAAATCTAAACTTTGTAGTAGCCACCAATATCTGTATGTAGCAACATGATCATGAAGACAATAATTATGGGAAGGCCTCCAAGCTAGTGCAACACACCATCATCCATCCTCCAAGCTAATGAAACATGCCATCATCCATATCAACAACAACAACAACAATCACTGCATATCCAACACACCTACAATCCAAGAAACCATTTTAACATTAATGAAAATCAACCACACATCATTTCCAACACTTTGTATGACTTTCACTATTACAATGGTTGTATTTTGTACTAGTATTTTTGTATTAGTGTGTTATGGATGCCATATTTTTGTTTTGTACCCATTTCCACTTCTTCTTCTCCTCCTTAGAAGCAATTTGATGCTACTTTTTTTTTGAGTCACTTGACTTCCCTTTCTTTTGGCCTATGTTCTCCAGGTGCTATTCTTGTACACAAGCCTCTTCCATTAATTTGGACTTGAACAACATCACTTGCTTCTGCAGATGGATGTGTAGACCCCATAGATACTTGAGGAGTACATATGGTTTATTTAGGGAGATGCCCAATATTATCGCCATATTTTTAAATTATGTAGTGTATGTTAAGGTCCCGTGAATTGGCTGATTGGCAAGCCAAGTGATAGGGTACATCAAACCAACTTTGGAGCCCAAGGACCTAGCCTTCCTGGACTCAGAGAGGGCTCTCTATATTTGTGCAAGGGATGTATAGTTGTTTGATTAGTTTTTTTTTAGATTTTAGGCTAGTTGTGAAGTGTGTTTTTAGTTTGTTTTAAGGTTTTTGAGGGAGGAACTGATCAAAGTTTTAAATAGATAAAAATATTGTTAGATTAACTGGGCTATGGGGTCAAAAAGGTCGAGAAAGCCTCAGATGACAGACAAGGTATATTGAAGGGCCGATTTGATCAAGGTAAAATGGATCTTTAGGTGGAATGAAATGGGATGGACACTAGGTTTTGTGAAGGACAAAGACTTTTAGACAGAAATAGTTCAACAACAGACATCTATGTGGTAGGGCTAACCATTAATCACAATAAATGTAAATTCAAACTGATAGATGCATAAAAATAAACATTCAAACGATACATAGAGGTATATGACTCTCTAACTTTAGGAAAATCGCTATTAGACTTTGGGAAAAATAATTAAGATAAACAAATAACTCAAGCTACTAAGAGGGAACTCCTAGACATAGTATTTTGAGCTATCAGGCACTTTGAACTAAAATTACAGAGCTTTAGGCAAAGGGCAAGATCGATACAAGACCTCTTTGGTTCAACTAGGACAATCAAACATTCAAAGAAAGGTTTCAGAGATGGAGCTTTGACTAGCCATGAGTAAGCAGGGCGTACCGAGAATCATACTTAGCATGCATAACAACCATAAATGAAACTGAAAACAAGTTCTTAGGGTATCAAAGAGCATTTAAGAATTCATTTGACATAACTAAGAAAGAAGACAAACATATAAGCTGTAATGAATCAGGAAATCTGAGGTTCCTCCATGGGCATGTCTCAAATCTATTCTCTATTGTCTTACCACAAGAAAAGAACATGAAATATGTATGAAAACTAAGGAAACATAACAGAGAGGAACACTATACCATTTTACCAAGTCAAGGAATCTAATAGCAGTCCTCTTTCATCATCCAAAACATTCAAGAAACTATCCAATGCATGAGACAAAGTATTTCTTCCAAGCTTGTATAACCATATATTGCTCTATATTATCAATTTCAGCCTTGTTTACAATGAAATCTCTTGGAATATATAGGCCAAAGTGAAGGATAACCTCCTAGTGCAACTAGCAAGCTCATTGGCCCATAAAAAATATTTGAATTTGTCCTTGAGAATTTGCAAAGCCCAAGGCACAAAATATCTATAAAAATATCCTTAAAATGCTAAAAAAGGAAATTAAATTGACTCTTCCCAACTGACAATGGCCAAAAAAGGCTAAATGCACATTTGGAAAAGCCACTTCAGAAAACTGCATTTTTCACAAAAATGCTTCAGAAATATAGCAGCAGAAAATTCCCTGTCTTGTGGGCAACTTTTGGAGGACCTCCCTAAGTCGAAATGAGGCCTATGATGGCTCATTGGAAATCCCTGGATGTCTAGTTTCTGAAAATACTTTTTTTCCCCCAAAATGATCACTAGAAGCCTATGAAAAACTTACCTGTGTGGAAAAACCTAGAAATTAGTCTTTGCTGATATGCGAGGCAGAGTGTTGAAAAAGTGACTATTTTTCGCCTCTTTGGGGGACCAAAACATCTTCAATTGATCTAAAATTTTCTGATTAGATGACCCTAAATTTAATGCATCCAATGATACCACTTTCAACCTTTGAGGATGCTTCAAACTAAAATGGAGATGCCCATGATTTTCTGCAAAAATCCCAAAAATGTCAAAAAACAAAAACTTGTCAAATTATGCCCAATTTTGGTGAGCATGACCCCCATGGGTTTTCAGAAGCATGCTGAGAAGCGAAGGCCAAAATTTCAAGCCTTGATATGCCTTTCTTCACCTTTTTTACCGGGCACCTCTTTCTGGCCACCTTGAGCTTTTCTTATGTAACCTTCAATTTCCTTCGGGCAAATTGACTTAGCTTCTTATAATGCTTGGTCATTTTCCTTTGAAGGCTTAAGTCTCTATTAGCTCTTTCTAACTTATCCTCCAAGTGTTTATTTACCCTTTCAAGCCATGCTTTTCTATTTTTTTCTATCTCTTGGGTGAATAAAGTAGTAAGAGGAAAAGATCGGAAAAGGGCTGCCTCTTCCTCTTTCTATTTCTCCAAAGCTCTTTTGAGTCTCGTAGTCCTAGGCCTCTTCCTCCTTGGTTGTTCTTCTTCTTCAGTGTCATTGAATTCTCCCATAATTTCTTCCAACTTGACTTGCGCTTTGGAGGCTTCCCTTTGGTACTTGATAGATCGTGCCTCATAAACTGCCATGTGGACATTCATTTGCTTGTTTTGTGTCTGCAGAAAATGCATGAGGTCTTTAGACCTCTCTAGATCAGCTCTTAGGTCATGAATTTGTTCTTCTCTATTTCGCAAGAGGGACTCAAAGATTCTAGCCTCATTATCACTGTCATCAATGTTTATCTGAATTATATCAAAATCTGTTTCTTTCTCATGGCTACTTTCCTCCTTCTCTTTTCCCTTGCTTTGGGCGGCCTTCTTGGTTCTCCTCTTCTTTGGTAATTCAACAATGGATTTCTTGGGAATATTTCCTTTGCTTTGGAGTGCTCTAGTAACATTTGGAGTTGCAATTTGAGCCACTTTATTTCTTGATGTTTGGGGCTTTGTTACCTTTGGAGAAGAAAGCATGGCCCCTTGCCTAGGAGAGGCAGCTAGCACATGCTCTATTTGGTCTTTTCCCTTACTGCTCCCATCATCATCTTTGTCATTGTTTTCCTCCTTTTGCAGACTAATTTGTTGGTATTTATCACTGATAGGCTCATAGTCACTGATTTGGCCTTTTTTCTTTATGTTTCCTTCTTTAGAATGCTCATTGCTTGAAGTTTTCTTTTCATTATCCTTGTTGGCTGGTGGGATTTCTTGTTTTTCATCAAAATTGTCCCTTTGAGGACTGTCTTGACCCTCCTCATAAGTGTCTTGGTTGTCACCCTGTATGTCTCCTTGAGGACTGCCTTGTTCACTTTTTTCCTTGCTTTCTTCAGGACTGTTAGGCTCTGTATCCTCAATGTTTTGTGCCTCATCATCATCATGCTCACTAATGTGTGGGTTGCCAATAGTTTCCTCTTTGTGACTGTTATGTTCCTCATCAACTTATTCCATCTCTTCATCATTTCCTTCTTTATGCTCACTGCTGTGCTTGGATTCTTCCTTTTGTGCCTCCTCATCACTTGTTTGCCTCCTTTCACTTTTCTCTTCTTCACTGTTTTTCTCTTTCTCACTTTGCTCGTTTTCACTTTCAATCATAGGATATTTTTTCTTCTTAGGAGTGGTTTTACTAGAAGAAGGAGAAACATGATGAGTGGATGGTGAGGGAGGCGCATGGGATGAAGAAGCAGTGGTGAAATCGGGATGTGAAATGAAAGAGTCCCAAGAAACTCCCTTTTTCTCAAGTTGATGGAGGATGATGATCTTGATAAGGGAATGATGAAAAATACAAGCTTGCTGCTGAGAGGAAGGCTTCTTTTGAACATTAGAAGCCATCTTGTCAATGCTTCTATAGAGGAAAAAGGGTAGGTTTAGCAATTGGGTTCTTATGAAGTGCATGAGTAGCTTGATATGATAAGAATAAACCTGGGAAAACCTCCCTTCGCATGTGAGATAATTCATGATGATTTTCATGAGAGGAGCATAGCTGGTCAAGAAATAGGAAAAAGGAAAAATAGATGGGCATGCATCCCGATGTTCTGGTTTCAAGAAGGATTTGTATTGATCTGAATCTAGGTAGGTTTGCTTAAACCATTTTTCTCCGATATATGGAATTTTGGTAGCTTTGGAGATAGTTCTAGGAGAGAGCTTGAAGTCTAAACCTGCCAGATGAACATGCTTCCCTTGCAGCCTTAAAGCAAACAAATGTGTTAAGGGAAGATAACTTTTCACCTCCTGAAACTTTTGACAAATTCCAAACATCCTACTTCATGAAAGTTAAAGAGCACTGAAGGAGAGGCATTCACTTCCTCAGTTGAAAATGGTTCATACCTTTTGTGAGGACCACTCTTGTTATCTGGCTTAGGAGGAATTTTGCTTCTGAGATCCTTGGCTGATTTACCCAAGCAAAATTTTTCAAATGTTTTTGAAACAGGCTCTTAATCAAACACTGTTACTCTTTGAAACACTAAGTCTGTTTTTAGTTAGCCAACAAATTTGTTTACACAGAATTAGATTTCTTTGACCTTGAAAATATGAACTCCTTTCCTTTGATTTACTTTTTTCTGTGTTTTTTTGAAGCAAGAAAGAGGTCCCTTTAAAATCACTGTCTCCTTTGGTATCATTGTTTCAAGGTACTGATTTTAAGCATAGACTGTACCCTTTAGAAAACACTATGTTATGCTTTTGAATAAAACTGCCCCTCTGTGGATGATTATTTTTTTTCTAAAACATAAAGGCACCCCCCTTGTTACTGAGTAATAGGCCTTAAAAAATGCATTTGAGGTGTCCTTGGAGCATTGGTTCAACGGGCAAGAACACGTTCTGACCGAGTTGATTGGGCGGGCATTTAGCGTTGAACGCGTCACGCAGAAGGATGTCAGGTCGACCTCAGGTGCCCAGTGACCGCCGGCACAGGCGTGCCATGTGAGGCTACAGGCGCACTATGCCTCAGTGTATTTTCTTCATTCGAGCACTCATGGGTGCGCCGCGCAGATATTTTGAGCCTAAACTCTTCAAAATCGCCCGGAAAAGCTTCTTTCTTTAGTGAGGAGGCTAAGGAATATTTGTTTTTATTTTTTAAACTTTGATGAGGGCATTTTTAAAGGCCCTTTCCTCCTTTTAAAATTTGAAAACCCTTTTTGCCCTTTGTAAACTGTGCTTTTTCATAATATTCTTGTGGAGGCCCCTTTTAACTTAAAGATAATTCTGTAAGTTGTTCAAAAAACTACCTTTTATTTTCTTTATTGAGGCCTTTCTCATGAGGTTGTTTCTAGCCAGAAATTCACCCTTAGATTTTTAGTTTGAAGGGGATCTTTAATAAACAGAACAATAGAAGCCTTTTGACCATTATGTCACCTTTGGCCTTTGATGTAGATGATGTTTCTATCTCATTACCTTTGTAATGAAAAGGCCCTCTTTTAATGTAAACATAATCTGTTTTAACAGCATGCCCTCTGTCTTTGACTGATCTGAATAGGTAACTTCTCAAGTTTTTCTTTTCATTCATAAACTGGAGGGAGCTTAGCTTTGATAACATAATGAATTTATTCAAAAGCTATGATGCCCTTTTCTCATCATTCATATAGGCGGTTTGTCCATTTTTCAGATAAGATTAGAACTTGAGCTTCAGGTCCTTCAATTTAACCATCCATAAGATGCTTGTTTAGTCAAAATTGTAACCTGTGATTTGTCCTTGGGGTCTTATGGAGATTTTTCCTGACCTAAGCATGTTCTTTTAGACAGTGAACATACTTATCTTCTTCTATTTTGGATCTTTTTTGAACTTCTTCTGACATGAGACACAATAACCTCTTAGTGGTGTGCGACCTATGGATGAGACAAGATTTGTTTTTGCAGATTAGGTGCTAATTCAGGGCTAGTTGGTACTGAACAAAGGCTTTTGGCTTAGGATGTTTTGCCAAGGAAAGGACTCCCTAACACACCACTATCTAACTTAGGGGCGATCTTGACACATTCTGAGTGTTTCCTTAGGTATGATTAGATTTTCAAATGACAGATGACCAGAGATAGGGTTTCAGACATTTTGTCAACAGTTGGATAATGAATGGATTGGGGAATAAGGGTAAATGACAGCAGATAACTTTTAGCTATGGCAACTATGGACAGGATTATTTGAATGAAACCAGATAGGTCTTGACAAATGGTTTTTTCTCATCATAGGCTGACTAGAAGGAGTAGGAGGAAAAAATTGTTTTGGGGTGTTTTCTAGATGACAAATTTGACAATTTGGAGATCAGCTTCTAGAAAATTTAGCTTAAGAAACTAGTCATCATCAATAGGTGAAAAATAATGATGACTAACAGTGTACTCTTATACACTCTACCACTTCTTATACATGAAGTAGTGCCATCGAATCCATTAGTCCTCTACATACCCGATAGGGTAAAATTATGACTTTATGATGGTTTTAAAGACCTACCACTTAGTCATTGGAGGATCTCCCTCCAAACTCAAGGCCTCTGTGGGGATTTCCCACTAGGTCAATGCATGTCCCTCTAATTTTATCCATGCAAATGAAATCTTATGTTCTTTCTCTATATGATGAATACTGAAATAAAATATTAATAGCTGCAACTAGTGATTTAGCTTCACAACATTAATCTCACCTTGACATGGCTTAATATTTACCTTCACTTCCATTTTGAATAGGGAATATGATTGGGTCATGACACTCAAACTAGGTTGATATTTTTCAGGTTATTTCTTCTGCTCCTCTCTTTCCTCCAGATCTCCTAATCTCCCCTCTGATTGGACCTCTACATTAGAAACCCCATCTTCTTCAAATAGCCCCAACTTCTAGGTTAGGAATACCACGAGGAGTATCAAATTACGGTTTATATATTCAACTTGTGCTTCTAGCCTTAGAAACCTCTCATCTACGAGATTAGGAGGGTATTCACCAATTTGTCACCCATGATTGGGGTTTTGTGACTTTTTTATTAACCAACAATATCCTATGAAACTCCCCACAATATATCAATATAAACCTTCTTTGATACTAATATGATCTGTAAACTACTGTGGATATTCCATTGGATAGTTTGTCACAACAAATTTGATAAAATTGTAATTAAAAAATATGAAATCTAGACTATGAGGTGTTTTTTCTCTCTAGATCTCTAGATCTATAAATTAATGTTTATTGAGTATGCATGAAAATTAAAATTTTGTAGAAAATTGAGAACAACAAAATAAAAACTAACAATTCACAATTGAAACATGGTATATTGTGGGAAACCCTTTCAAGAGAAAATCTAGCTGGAAGGCAGGGCCACTCCACTCTCTTTCTTTGAATAGCACATGGATGCAAGTACAAATAAGTAAGGCCTATGGCCCATGGGAAATTACAATGGAAAAACACTCTCTATGTGTTCTCTCCCTATCCCTCTCCACTACTCTATTCATCTATGGAACAAAATGCACTAAAAAATAATGGAAGCCCTCTTCCTCTTAGTGGCATGGTTATAACACATCCTTATAACTTGCTAGCAGTTAGGTTTGACTCCTTAAAATATTAACTAGAGTTACAATATTAAAACTTCTAGAGTTTTCTCATCATGATCATGTGGTTTTCCCCTTTTTCATGAATAGTGGGAACTAACGTGGCATCCTCTTGAATTATGGTGGTCAAAACACGAAGATAAAATTCCGAGCGGTGTCACTTTTGCATACGAACTCAAATTGAGGGGATTATTGCACCATTGGAAAGGTATATATGTGTATAATAGAAAAAAAATGGTGTAGTATTAAATAAGGAAAGTTTTACCCTCCAAAAAACTCTATTCAATACCTCAAAATGCTCTTAGAAGGTTTCAGACTGCAATCTACCAAACTAGGTTCCGTTGGTAAAATGGTCCTGTAAACTAATACCTCCACTTTTTCCACTCTAAAAGAATTGAGATGGATGGAAAATAACATTGTGATCCAATACATGGCATAAAATATATTAATTTTTATTGGAATGGAAGTGGAAGTAAATATTTTGATCTTTTTATGGGTCTCCTTCTATTGAGAACTCTTTGGAAGCCACCATAGTTTACTTCATTTTAGGATTTGGGAGGATCATAGTTATATTTAATGGGAAATAATTAAAAATATGGCCAGTTCCATGCAATTTGTGATAGTGGAAATGGATGTGCTCATAATTAGTGGTTGGATCTAATTACTATCTTGGTAACTGAGGTAGATGGAGGTGGTGGGTAGGGGTTTTAAGATATCCATGTAGACACTGATTTAGGCATAGGAGATACTTATGCCTTGTTTTATGGATTCTAATATCATCAAAAATGAACCTAAGGTGTTACTTATGCCCTCCAAAATTAATTAGTCTAAAACACCTAAGGTAGTGAGTAAATAAGTAACCAGATGTGTATTGCTGAGAAATATTCTTTTTTGAGACACAATCACTCTACCAAGAAGAGGAGATACAAACCAAAAGGGTTGAAAAAATAGGGAATATTTCTCTATCCTCCAGGGTATTGAAAATTTCAACATAAAGAAACCTTTACGACCTAGTTTAACGTCCATGGTACCTTTTGGTGGCCAAAATTTCTAGATTCATCCCTCCAAATCCTATTTAGTTGGCTATATCCCCTTACATTTTCCAATGAAGAATGACTTATATGTATTAGATATTTTTAATGATTCTTTAGGATACTCTCTCATATTTGAGTATGATGATTTCTTACAAGATGTATAAACTAGTATTTCGATTTTTATTAGCATTTGAACCTTTTAGACTAATATTGACACCATTTTCTACTATTGTTTTCTATTCTTAATTTTATACATGGGATTTGTATAAAGATTATATCCAATCTACCTAATATTTTTTTATGGGCTTGAAGGACCCCCTCATCTAGCTACAACATTGCAGTAGGAAGGGGTGGTTCTCCCTCCTCCTAGAGTGGCCATGAAGAAGTCCTTTAAACCCTCAAAGTAGTAACAAATCCTAGTTCTATTATGAAACAACTCCAAAAATAGAAGAAAAGAGAGATCAATGCCTTAGAAATAAGCCACTTCGAGGGGGAAACCTCCTTTACATTACATAAATGAATAATTATTGGATGATACAAATGACAAAACCTCCTTCTATATATAGGAGTCCATGGGATCACAATATAATCCTAGCTGAACTAACAATAACAATGTAAGGGCACAATAATAACAATATTGGGGTTATAAGGGTACAACAATAACAATATGGGGGCTACACTAACAAAAATAAGGAACGAAACTAGTAATATAGGGACCTAACATGCCCCTCTCCTTCAAAAAATTGTTGTCCCCAATGATTGAGTAGCTCTGTATGCTTCTGTATAAAATTCTCATCCTCCCATGTAGAATCTTCAGTGGGTAAGTTATTCCACTTGATGAGATACTTTGAAATTGCTCTCATGAGTCATTCCACTTAATGAGATTCTTTATGTGACTGCTTCAGGTTCCAATATGATTTTTCCTTTGTCATCAAGTTCTGGAAATATTTTTTGAATTGGAAGTTTTTCACCTATAACCTTCTTTAAGCATGAAACATTGGAAAATGGATGCACTCATGAAGAAGCAGGAAGCTCCAATTTGTATGACATAGTACCAATCTTTTGCAACACCTTGTAAGGACCATAATACTTTGGTGATAATCTATTATCCTTCTTAGCTTGCTTGAGGAACATTTTTTTGTATGGTTTTAGGCGTAAAAATACCCAGCCTCCTACATCAAAACTTATCTTCCTATGATGTTGATCTACCTGTTGTTTCATTCGATTTTGTGCCAAATTTAGGTTATCCGTTAAGAGTTGGAGAGCTTCTTTTTGATACTTGATTTGATCTTCCACTGCTTGAACCTTAGAATTTTCTCTTAAATATGATGTGATGGAAGGTGGATGATATCCATAAAGTACCATAAATTGGGTCATTTTTGCTGTAGTATGGAAGGAAGTGTTATACAACCATTCAAATAGAGGTAACCACTTGAACCATTGTGTTTGTTTATCTGATACAAAACAACGATGATATCCTTCCAAACATTTATTCACTATCTCAGTTTGACCATTGTATTGAGGATGATAAGATGAGCTATGAGCTAGTTGAGTACCCAAACAAGAAAAAAATTTCACCAAAAATTTCTAGTAAAAATTGGATCTCTGTCGCTTAAAATAATATTTGGGTTTCCATGTAGATTTTAATTGTTTCCATAAATGCAATAGCAACTGTACTTGGTTTAAATGGATGAGATAATGCACAAAATTGTGCATACTTGCTAAGTCTATCAACTACCACCATGATAACACTCTTTCCTTCAGACATAGGTAAACCTATGATAAAATCCATTGAATTCTCCTCCCAACGTTGACTGGGAATGGATAAAGGTTGTAGAAGACCTAAGGTCTTAATTGTCTTAACTTTATTTTGCTGGAAAACCAAACATTCCACCACAAACTTTTTAATATCAGATTTTAGGCCATCCCAAAAAAATTCTTTCTTCACCCTATGGTAATTTTAAAAAAAATTCTGAGTGTCGTCCTAAAGGAGAAGTGTGCAATTCCAAAATAATATTTTGTTTTAGTTGGGAATTCTTAGAAATATATAAGCAATATTTGTACCATAAGGAATCATTTTTCCAACTAAATGTATCAGATGTACTAGGATCTTGTTGCAACTTTTGAATGAGTGTCCACGCTTCTTCGTCCTTCTTCCATTCATCCCTTGCTTCAGTTATCCAATCTAGTTGGATAATAGAAATGGCACAAAGCAATGCTTCCACCTCTTCATCCTTTCTTGAGAGTGCATCTGCAACAACATTTAGCTTCCCTTTTTTGTAGATGATTTCATAGTCATAACCCAACATCTTTGTGACTCATTTTTTCCTTTAATTTGAAGATATTATTTGTTCCAAAAAATGTTTAAGACTATCATGATCAATTTTTACCTTGAAGTGTCTTGCCATTAGGTAAGGTCGCCATTTCTTTAGTGCATGTAGTATTGCCAACATTTCCTTCTCATAAATAGATTTATGTAAATAATTTCCTTTGATTGGACGACTTTCAAAAGAAATGGGTCTTCCTTATTGCATTAAAGCAACACAAATTACATTTCCTGAGGCATCAAATTCCACAATAAAGGTTTTTGTGAAGTCTGGCATAGATAAGACCGGTGCTAGGAATATTTCCTCTTTAAGATGTTCAAAGGCCTTAGTTGCTTCAGGATTCCATGAAAATACATCTTTCTTCAATAATGTTGTTAGAGGTGCTTCTATTCTCCCATAATTCTTAAAAAAAATTCGATAATACCCTGTTAACCCAAGAAATCCTCGCAATTAGTTTATGGTTGTGGGGAATTTCCATTCCTTAATGTCTTTCATTTTTTTAGGGTCTACCTTAACACCCTCGTGAGATACAATATGACCCAAATATTCCACATCCTGTACTCCAAAGAAACATTTGGCGGTTTTTGCATGTAATTATTTCTCCTCCTATAGTTTGAGCATCCTCTCAACATGTTGAACATGATCCTTCCAAGACCTGTTGTAGATTAGTATATCATCAAAAAATACTAGCACAAATTTTCTAAGGAAGGGTTTGAAAATGGAATTCATCAACCCTTGAAATGTAGAAGGCGCATTGGTAAGGCCAAAAGGCATGACCAAAAATTCATAATGACCCTCATGAGTTTGAAATGTTGTTTCTAGAATATCTTCAATCTTCATTCTAATTTGATGATATCTGTAGGAATTTACAGGGTAAGTTTCGTAGATTAAGAACCAAAGGTCACTGCTCACAAACAGATCACAAATTAGTACACCAATATAATCAAGTGGTTAAAACCCTCAAAGAGGGAAACAGTCCATGGCTTGAGCCAATGCAGCCACTTTAGGCAATTTATTAATATAAAAAGAAAATTTACATATGTTTCTCTCATAAATGGTTACCAGAAAAATGACCCTCCATGCTCCTTAAATAGAGATCATGGACCAATTGGGTGTTAAGCCACATATCAAGTGACGTTAATACCAAGGTGAGAGATAACTGTCCGATCACTACAAATCGTGACCGTCGGATTATAAGTTACAAATGTACATGGTAAAGAAACACACTTTACCTAACTCTACACTAGACTAAGTTATTCTTAACTATTTCCTATGTGTCGAAATATCCTAACAATATCCTGAATGAAGATCCAACTTAGTAAAATAAATTGCTCCATGTATTTCATCCAATAATTCATCAATCACAGGAATGGGAAATTTATCTTTAATAGTGAGCTTTTTGAGCTCCCCATAATCTAGACACATGCACCATGATCCATCCTTCTTGTGCACCAATACTACTGGAGCAGAGAAAAAAATTTGACTAGGTTGAACTATACCATCCTCTAACATTTCTACAATCATATGTTCAATTTCGCTCTTTTGGACATAAGGATATATGTAAGGCTTGATGTTTGGAGGAACACTTCCTGGAATCAAATGAACAACATGATCATGATCACGAATAGGTGGGAGTCCTTTGGGATTTTCAAACACCTTGGAATGATTGTCCAAGACTATTTGATGTTAGAACTTCTAGTGAGCATCATTGTGAAATTACGCCTCGTTGTTCTTTATTTAGAATATTTGTCATGAAATTAGAGCTTATTATTTTTCCTGGCTTTCCTGCGATACCCTGTAATTCGACTTCCTTTCCTTTTGAAAAAAATTTCAAGAAAAGTTCTTGAAAATTAAAAGCTATCGTCTCCAAATATTGTAACCATTTTACTCCTAGTACAACATCACCACCTCCCATTGGATTGGAAAGCATTGTACTATTCAATACATATTCCCCCATGGCTAGCTTGATATTATGGCATTTTCCAGAGCAATTTATAGTTCCTCCATTTGCATTCATCACTTGACATTTTGGTTCTAGGTTTAGAAAGAAATTCAATTCCTTGGCTACCTTACAATGAATAAAATTATGTTAAGACCCGAATCAATCAACACTATTACCTTTTTCTTCTTGATATTTCCTTCTATCTTGAGAGTTTAAGGAGTGGTTATTCATGTCAATGCATTACACAATATGGTCAAACTCATTTCTTCTTTCTCTAGGGTTGGTTCCTGGTGTATATCATCTTCTTTTGAAGTTTCTTATTCATTGTCTTCCTCCTCTTCACAATCTATGTAAAATAGTTTCTTCTCAGCACACTTATGACCTTTAGTGTGTTTTCTATCACAACTATAGCAAAGCCCTTTTTCTCCTTTTTCTTCCAATTTTTTGCAGTGTCAACCTTGTAGGTTGTGGAAGTCTAGGAGTAGCAACACTTCCATCTTTACAGATGTGAGGGGTAGACTTCCTTGTTGCCATAATTTTACATTCAATTTTTCTTGCCAACTTGAATGCCTTCTCCAATGAATCAGGTTCCCAACTTCGAACCTCATGTTGGATTTTATCCTTTAAATTCCCTATGAAGACATCAATCCTGTGTTCCTCTGGAATATAAACTACCCTTATATTCAATTTTTGGAAGTCCTCAATGTGCTCCACCACTGAACCATTTTGTTTGAGATTTATCAATTGGTTAAAGAAGGTGTTTCTCTTTCTATCTTCATAATGTGTTATCATTTCCTCCGTAAAAATTGACCAAGTGACAATTTTTTTACAAAGCCATCGATACCATACAAATGTATTTTGTTCTAAATATAAAGTTGCAGTGCGTACCTTTTGTCTATTTTTCATTATTGAGATCAAAATATTTCTCCTTCTATAGTATCCATGTTACAGGATCCTTTCCATAAAAAATTATCATATATATCTTTGGAATATGGTGGGTTTTCAATCCAACATTAGAGTTTATGAAATCACGATTAGCATTTATTTTTTTCTCATCATGAGTTTTCTCTACTATCTTTCCGCCATTAGGAATAATTTCTTATATCAACCTTGTCAAACCTTCCTTCAAACCTTCCATGTCTGCTTTTAGATCATTCTGCATGTCTTCCATTTTTTCATCGATCTTAGCTTCCATGTCATCCATACTAGCTTCCATGTCAGCTTCCATGCCATCCATCTTAGCTTCCATGCCATTCTTCACACCATCCATCATAGCTTCCATGACTTTCTTCAAACCATCCATATTAGGTTCCACACCTTTCTTCAAAACTTCCATTTCATTTTTTGTTTTTCTTTGCGATAGAGAAATTTGGTGCACTTGCTCTTGTAATTTTGATATGTCATGTTGGACTTCTTCCTCTTCATGAGTCATATATAGTACAACCTTCTGAAGGCTTAATGGGTGTTGAATTATTTTTAGGTGGCATTTTAGAACCCAATACTGATATCTATGTTTCAATATTCCCTTGGAATCACTTCAAACTGATTTTTCAAACAATACTTATGCAATTTGAAAAAAAATACACACATTTTTCTTGCTTTTGAGGAGCTCGATATTGATACTAATGTATCTTTGTAATTTCAGATCTTAAATATCTGAAATTTGATCCTGTAGTAGCCCTCTGAATCTTCGTTCGAATGCCACATGTCTTACCTTATTTGGATGTTTTATGACAAAGTTATGCCCAATCTCCCACAATGACCTAATTATGGAATGGTTCAGTAGAGAGAACTTATATGGTGTGCCACATGTCATTGTTTCCTCCTTCGACTCTGAAATTGATACACAGGAATATACAGTTTGTGTACTTTCAACCACTTTTTACATAATTCCAATCCGATGCTCAGAGAGAGAGAGTTATGATGATGTTACCAAGATCACCTCTTTTAGATGAAATTCGAGAGCCTACAAAACCATAACTTCCACAGATCATATCTCCGAAAATGTTGTGAACCAAGATCTGAGATTTGTACGCGATGTTCCTCAGGCTTTCGTCTTCGCGCGATAAAAATTTCAGCTTCTCAACCTTCATATAAAAAATGTTATATGGAAAATGCCATGATGACTTGTTTGGAGCAGCAAAACCCTATAATCCAAAGCTCTGATACCAAATGTTATGAAACCAGCTCCAAAAATAGAAGAAAAGAGAGATCGACGCCTTAGAAATAAGCTACTTCAAGGGGAAAACCTCCTTTACATTACATAAATGAAGAATTCTTGGATGATACAAATGACAAAACCTCCTTCTATATATAGGAGCCCATGGGATCACAATATAATCCTAGCCGACCTAACAATAATAATGTAAGGGCACAATAATAACAATATTGGGGTTACAGGGGTACAACAATAATAATAAGGGGGCTACCCTAACAACAATAAGGGACTACACTAGTAATATACAGACCTAACAAGTTCAAAATGCATGCCACTTGTAATACTTAAACTTAATCTTATTATAACAATAAAATATATATTTTACAACCATATAACCCAAGGACAAAACTATCCAATAACCCTTAACACTATACCATTTTAACAAGTACTATTATTCTATCTTGAAGGCATGGAATATAATGATAGATTCATCATTGAATCTCCACTACATATTATTTGACTATAAATATTTACCTATTTGTTGATATAAAACATTAGGTAAATATTAATTTTTATTTTTGTATCATTCTAGTAGTGAAAATAATTGAAGTCATATTGAATTGAAAATATTAAAAAAAAAGATGAAAACCCATTTTATTTATTTATTTATAAGAAAAGTAAAAATTAAAAGATAATAAAGTGTAGAAAATGTAAGAAAAAAACTTATGACTAATAGAAAAAGCTAAAATTTATTCCAATTATTTGTTTACTTGAAACTCCTAATCTTGTGAATATTTTTTAACAATGTTAATGAATATAATATAAATATATACTTTTTATTTTTTCTATGTGGTTCATAGTCCCAAAGATTGAGTGACTGCTAGTGTGACTAATAGAAAAAGCTAAAATTTGTTTCAATTATTTTTTTAATAACTTCAATGAATATAATAGAAAAATATACATATTATTTTTTCTATGTGGTTCATAGTCCCCGAAGATTGAGTGACCGCTAGTGTAACTAATAGAAAAAGCTAAAAGGTGTTTCAATTATTTTTTTAATAACTTCAATGAATATAATAGAAATATATACATATTATTTTTTCTATGTGGTTCATAGTCCCCGAAGATTGAGTGACCGCTCGTGTAACTAATAGAACAAACAAAAAGTTGTTTCAATTATTTTTTTAACAACGTTAATAAATATAATATAACTATATACATATTATTTTTTCTATGTGGTTCATAGTCCCTAAAGATTGGTGACTGCTATGTCCACGAAATGCAAAATCAATTAGCTCAACAACCACTAGTACTCGAAGATTTGTGACCACTATGTCCACGAAATGAAAAATCAATCCACGAAATGTGAAATAAAAAAATCAATTACTAGTCCTCGAAGATTGGTGACCATTATGTCCACGAAATGCAAAATTAATATAAATACGTACATATTATTTTTTCTATGTGGTTCATAGTCCTTGAAGATTGGTGACCACTATGTCTACGAAATGCAAAATCAAATAGCTCAACAACCATTAGTCTCTGAAGATTGGTGACCACTATGTCCACGAAATGAAAAATCAATCAGCTTAGCAACCACTAATCCAACTTCAAGAGTGTAATGAAAACTAAACCCATGACCTCTTAATAACAATTTTGCTTTAATGACGAAGACTTAACCAATTAAACCAACCCTCAAGATTATTATATGTTTATTATTAACATAATATATGATATATATTCATTTTACATTTTACTTATATATATATGATATACGATGATATGTATATTTTATTAAGATGATGTTGTTACCTAATAAAAATTCACTCTTTAAAAATTTAAATCTCCCTTTACTAATGTTTTATTTTATTTTATTAATATTTTGTTTTATTTTATTTATCTTTTAAAATATATTAAATTTAATTATTTATTATATATTTTCTAACTTTTTCCTTAAAGTAATTACTATAGAGCACTAATTATAATAGCTTATATTTATAATTATAAAAAAAATTACAATTATGAAAAAAATTACAAACATTAAAAATGATATTTCAATCTTAGTTAAAAGAATAAAAATACGCATTTTAATGTGACGCAACTTAATCAGAAACCTGAACCAAGAAAATGAACTAGAAAATATGTAGGGAACACTTGCTAGAAAATGAAAAAATATGGAAAATTGAAAATGATTTAATGATATAGTTTCTATTAATCAAA
The DNA here is from genome assembly GCA_034641835.2 of Pinus albicaulis. Lineage (NCBI taxonomy): Eukaryota > Viridiplantae > Streptophyta > Pinopsida > Pinales > Pinaceae > Pinus > Pinus albicaulis. Next base: position 1,259,735,940 of record CM076574.1, on the reverse strand, counting down.
GTCTGTAATGATAACAACTTTAATTTTATTTCAAAATTTAAATAATTATATGCCTCGAGGAGAAAATTTTCAATAAAATGAATAGCTGAGGTACATGAACCTTTACCTTGAAAAGTTTTAATAATTATTAAAATTGTCCTTTTCACAATATACAAACAAAACCTAATAATACAATGTCACGGGAAATGTGAAATATTACCAATATGATAAGGTATCTCTTGTTTGTGAGCACCAGTGTATGAATTATTGAGATCTATCAATAATTGAGGTCCTCCGAGATAGGATTGATGGGGATGTCTATAAAGTATTAGTTAATGAATCAGATTATAACCTTGATCTTGTCAGATTATATAGAGACATTTTATTATTATATTATATTTTGATGATGTTTATTATATCATATTATATTATAAGTAGTAGTTGATAAGTAAGAAAATTAAATTAAATTAAATTATTAATATTTTTTATTATGGTTAATTAATTATTTTTTTAATAATATTGTTAATTTATTTATATTTATTATTTTACAATAATTTTTTTAATTATATAATGTAAATAATATTTTATGTATATATAAATTTAATTATTATTATTATTATCATTTTATATATTTATAAATTAATTTTAAAATTTGTGTAATAATTATATATATATATATATATATATATATATATATATATATATATATATATATATTTATTTATTTATTTATTTATTAAGATAAAAATATTTATTTCTAGAATAAATAGATAGGATAAAAATAATAAATATGTTATGGCTTAGTGTAATTTATAGACGAAATGTTTTTTTCATGATCATTTTTTAAATTAATTTGAAACAAAATTAGATATATATTTTTAAAAAATTGAGTTTAAATGATTTAATCTTTATAATTTATGTATTCAAAAATATATTTTAAATAACAAAAAATATTGAAATTATATTATCATATTTTAGAGAATTCCAATAAAAAAATATCAATTTTTCTATAAATAATATATTATATTATTATAACTTTTTAATTTAAAATATTTAAAAGTTGAATTTAAATTATTTAATCTTCATAATTTATAAATTCAAAAATATATTTTAAATAAAAAGATCTTGAAATTATACTATCATATTTTAATGAATTCCAATAAAAAATATCATTTCCTCTATAAATAATATATTATATTATTATAATATCTTAATTTAAAACCTGAATAGAGTGGAAGAAAATTATTAGATGACTCGACATCAAAAAGCTGAGAGTGGTGAAAACTTTTTCTATTATAGAGTTTACAGTTTTTCTACAAACTTCGAAACTAACTAAATTATATTGCAATATAAATTACATTAAAGTAGAAAGAAATAATTTATACTTAAATATATGAAATAATTCGTAGTTTTTCCACTAACTTAATTGTATTGAAATATAAACTATATTTATATTTGCAATATAAATTATATTAGTATGGGAAAAAAATAATTTATACTTTAATATATGAAATAATTTATATGATTTAATTTATTATAAAATAGTATTATTTATTTTATTGAATGATTAATCAATATAAGTTAAAAAGATTCGTTGATATTCATAATACAATTGAAAGGAAAATAATGTTTTGGAGTTGAATATCACTGAAATAAGATGAAAAAGGGAACTAAATCCATATTTTTATATCTTTTGGGATTATTAAATAGGGTACGAACTCTTAAAGCATAATATTGAAATTGGTTTTCTTTGCCGTGCACTGGTTTCCCATGTTATTAAAATTATCTATTGGGATTATTAAGTAGGCTACGAATTCTTAAAGCGTAATATTGAAATTGGTTTTCTTTACCATGCACTGCACTGCTTTTCCATGTCATTAAAATGTATACCAATAGATTTTTAATATTAATAATGGATTTATTTCTATTTTTTCAAGGTTGTAGAGACTTTTTGTATGGTCTATTATCATTTCGTTTTTTATATAAAAAATAATGAAATATTTTTTAATTTGTTAATTTTAGTTTTTTTATTTATTTGATAAGTTAATTGTGTTATTTTCGGGAATCAAATTATATCGCTGATAAATTATTGTATAAAAATTATATTAGTCTTACTTTGCCAAATGCAAAACCAAATTTGTTGGCCAATATACGAGAATACTAAGTTTCAGAAAAAGGCAAGGGACAATAGCCGAATATGAAAATCGATATGACATAAACTAAATTGCTATATGACAAAAACAACATATCATCCAAGCTAGGTATCTCATATCATCCAAGTCATGTATCTCATGATGTCACTGGAACCGGGTCCTCCTTGCTAGTACCAGAGGGTGTTGAGAGCTTAAAATCACATTGGATGTGACTCTCCATGTGAGCTAAGCGAGCCTTCAGTCTATCAAGACATGCCTATTGTTTCCATTGGTTTTGGTGAATATCATTTAGAAAGGATATTATGTCATTCATTTCCTCATGTTTCTCCTTTAAAACACTTCCTATCAAGGTTTTGAACTACCAATGTAGTGTAATAAAATGCATATACTAATTCCTTCTTCTCACGGTGTGACCAAGGTCAAGAAGTAAATGAGAAAACTCGTCTAATAATTTTGAGTCTGAATATGCCTGACGATCTTGAGTAACATAATTCTCAAGCTGTTGAATCTCCTTTTGAGTACTAGAAGAGGTCATTGAGTGATAAGTGGTCATTGTCTCTTAGGCCAATGACTCGTCATGTGACCATCCTTGTTAGCCACGACCACTAGCCCAACGACAACCTCTGATTTGTTGATGTGACATAAGGGCCATAACAAGCAATAAAATAACATATTTCCAAGAATGAAGAACCCACTAGCTCTAAAATCGCCAACCATGCATCGCCCCCAGAAAAAAACAATACAGTAAAAATTTTGAGAATGTATACTTTCCCTAAGACAACCAAATACCAAACATAATTTAAAACCCACAAATTACATCTAAATTGACCAAACAAGGTTTAGGAATGATGATAAAAATAAGAGTTAGAGGGTACCAACCCAACAAGCATGCCACCTGGAGATATCAACCAAAAAACACACCGAAGGGCAAAATGATCAGAGATATAGGCCAACACGAAGGCAACAAGGCTCTCAATCTCATAAGATGAAGAATAGCATAATTCACCTGCAAGGTCCCTGAAATGACACCTACAATGTTCCAACACCATACATAAGCCAATAAAATTAATGCATTGAGCCATGAGAATGATTTTACCCATTTACAGTGGTGCATGAGTGCCAAGGGAAAAAAATTCAAAGGACCAGAGCTTGAAATTGTCCATTTATAGCTCCGCTAGTCGTAAGGAGTATCGACATGATTACCATATTCTACCTTCAACCCTGAAGTCGTGTCATCACCCATGTCCCCTCTCTGATATCTAGATCCCACCACCGTTGAGTGCAATAGAGAATTGATACCTTTGTGGAACGTAACCGCAATATACTTTTTGGCATGCTAATCCAATTTCATAAATACCCAATTCTCATCCCATTTCGCTAGTTGGCCAACGTAGCAACTCAAATGATCACACCAACAAAGGGAAAGAAAATCCCACCATTAGTGGGGGTGTAACACTATAGATGAACAATAGAGGAATGAACCAAACCATGGGTAGCGATAACACTAAAGAAATAAACCTTTCCACGTTCCGCCCTCTTAATTACTTTGTGAGTTGGTGGGTTAGGGGGTGTCCCTCTGTCACCTTTTCTAAGTGGCTAGGCACCCTGATTGGGTATCACTAACTTTATTTTTTACTTAAATATGTATCAATCATTCTACGTAGATTAATCAAAATTAGGTTTATTTTATATTTATTAATTAAGTATTTTTTCCTCTTATTTGAATTCATATTGAGGTGTAGTGCTACATTTTTCATGAAAATTTAAGGTTAATTTAGACATTGTTGAGTATTTTTTTTCTCATATCAAGTAATGCTAGAAATTAGCCTAGCCTTAAATTTCACTTTAAATGCTTGCAAAATCCTTTCTTTTTCTCTAATATTTAGAGGGAAAGTACAACCTCCATTACCCTATTTACATGCACTTCCTTCATGAAATATCTTGAATCCTACACCATCTTACTTCGATGTAAATTAAGTTTTGCAAATGTTGAGATGTATGTGTTATGGTGTGTTTAGTGCATGAGAGTATTAAAACACTGGTGCTTGGTAGGAATGGTTGCAACCTACAAGCAATGGTCACAGGTAGAAATATTTGTTAACTAGTTAGTGGAAACATACTAACATGTAAAACAAACTAGTCTATGGAACATAGTATGCTACAAGAAAGAAGAAGAAACAAAACTACAATAAAACATAAACACAAGCTCAATCGAGTCAAATGAGCCAATAATCTGAATGGAGAATTAATCCCCTCTTATTAGCCGCTATTAGTAAAGAAGCGGTAGAACATTACACACTTGCAGTGGATCCTTAGAGCTATGGAGCTCTAATACCCAATGCAAAGAGGGGTTTACCCTTGAGTTGGTTCTGCAAGGCCTCTCTCTTCTCCTAAGGGATTTGAGTTGTTGGGTGGCCAACAACTGAACCCTCTAACTCTATTGCTGCTACAAACAACACATTGTTGGTTTGCTCATGGGTAATTTGGGCTAGCATAACAATGCGTTCTCATTTTTTTCTTCTCATGGTGGCATTTTATAGGAAAATTCAATTCCTTCTTCCCACTCTTGGTACAATTTTGGATAGTGACCCAAGAGTGGGGGTTGATTCCTTCGTGTGCTCACTTGAGGTCTCAAGGTGGCTCTAGGCAGTTGTTCTTGGGCAGCCTCAAGTGGAGAATCTTCTCCTAAAGTGTGTCAAGTGGTCCCAGATGGTGACCTTCAGCCATGCTCGGTGCTTCTTCGGCAATGATGGAAACAAGCGTAGAACAATGCGGCTTATTGAAAATATGTGTGCGGAGTGCACTTTGCCTGTGTTTTTGTACGCAATTTGATATTTTTCCTCTTGACCTTAGAGATTTTTAAATTTTCCTGATTCTCTAATGTTTCTCAGCCCTGTAAATCCTTTCTGCTTGACATTTCATGATGTCTTTTGCTTGCCCGATTTTCCATTGGTAGCAGTATGGATGTTTGCAACAATGACTAAGGTATAAAAGCTTGGGCCCAAATATCTGACATTATAAAATGTACTTCGCTACAAGAATATTATTAATTTAAGTAATTTCTTCTCATCTATACATGAAAGAATCCTTTTGCACAAGTTTCGATTCCTCTATTTTAAAATATTTTAGCAATAGATTTTCTAGAATATTCATCAAACCATGGTTTTGAAATTAAACCTATGTAACTAGTGAAACATATATTGAACCTAGAAAATAATTTCATTAAGAGGATACCCACTCTTTGAGTGTATTTCTAAGGCTTTGAAGTTGATTTATACTCTATTTCTCTCTAATCTATGATTAGTTTCTCATATCAACCACACACTAGAACCAAAGCATCAAAACACGGTGTTTCCAGTAAAGTAGAAATAAATTAGTACACTACTTATTTAATATAAATATTGAAACTTAGTATAGCAAGAAAATGCATGATCCATTTATGTTGTTGGCTTTTCACCTATCTTTTCTTAGAACTAAACATTGTGTGATGAATTCTACCTTGAAATAATATATATATAAAGAGAGAGAGAGAGAGAGAGAGAGAGAGAGAGAGAGAGATTTCATAAATAAAGAGATGAAAATCCTAAATGTACTATTAAAGAAGCTATTGGAGTATCAATCTCATTTATTCTAGTATAAAGGTAGCATACATAATGACTAGGAATTGGAAATAATTAGAGGGATCCAAATCGGTGGAGGAAGCAACTTCATAAGCCCTATGCAAGGTATAAAATTATTTATTCAGTTATCAATGGAGAATATCAAAAGAAGGGTGAAGATAGAAAAATAAAGTATCATTATAGGGACCTTTAGTGTAGGAATGTTCTCAAGAAGTGTTAAAGATGATGAATTTTTCTACAAGGGTGCACCAAAATGATATTCTAAAATGTCGTGTTACTACATAAAATCAACAAATAAATTTGAAAGAAACAATGGAAACAAACTAAATTAATGCAATGCAATCATAAAATCTAGATAATGTGTACAAAGGAAATAACTACTTAAAAATAAACCTTTGGCATTAAAAAATGGGGAGAGAATAGAAACATTTTTATCATTACCCAAAATCAAAGGAAATAACATATGCATACACTTAGGAGAAGCTTGATGTACTGAAGTGGGATCCAAAGATCCTCTTTGGAATGTGTTCTTTACCTCCCTGTATGCTACATCAACTTCAAATTTAGTGAAATAGAATGTCTAGAAACTCAAGTTGTGAAAGACTAGTGTGGATGATGCCTATGACTTGGAAGTAATTAGAACAATATCGATGGGTGGAGGAAGCAATGTCATATGCCACATGTAAGATAGAAAATCATATATTCATTTTGGAATAGAGAAGGTCAAAAGTACCATTGTAGGGACCCTTAATGTAGAAAAGTCTTCAATAAGGTTAATCTTGACAAGGAATAAAGTCCCTAATACATAGTTTGAGTTTGTGTTTTTATAATATGGGTGTGAGAATTATAATTTTATCATTTATATTGTAATTTGAGTGTGACAACAAAGTAGATTTCTAGTAGCTCCTAGTCTCATTAAGCACTTGAGAGAATATATAAAACTCTCTCTATTGTTATGTTAACTTTATGTGATTTTGTCTCCATAGTGTTAAAGACACATCTCTAATATATGAAGTTTTCTTTCTTGATGTATAACTATATAAGGTTGGTTTATTATTAGTAGAAAATAGTCAAAAAAAATTATTATGTACCTCTAGTGTTGAACTCTATTTGAGTAGGATATTTCAGATCATTAGTATTAGAGCCTCTCTATTCTATTCTAGGATTTGGGTTCTACTCCTTTTTACTTCATCAAATCTAGGTTCAAGCTTTCTTATTGGTCATACAGACTAGCCAATGATTAATTTAGCTATTGTTAAGGTATAACTTGCATGCAATTTGTTAATGTTTTATCATAATTATATTTAGATAGTGAGGAATTTGGTGTAAGTGTTCCAATACAAGTCTATTAAATTGTTCATCTATAAAAAATGTATCCTCAACTAGTGACATTACATCCAAATTCACTGATACAACATTTAATTCATCCATTGGTGGTTGTAAAACAACATTTCTCAAGGAAAGTTTGGTTCTTTCATGACAAATTTCAACATATGACCACTACACATGTGAGTATCCATCAATATAGGCATATAAAGGCCATATATCTCATACAGTGTTTCAAATCAACAACAAGTTGTAGTGTACAATATTCCACATGTAAAATCAATAATAAATTATAGGGTATGGCCATGACAAGAGAGTGAAATTGTTAATTTATATTGTACGGTTGTATGACAAATCCACATGTGAAATTAGTAGGAATTGTAGCATAGAAAATTTTTATGCCCTCTTCTTCGACAAAATCATGCCTCCACTATTTAATTTCTTGAAATTTGTGAGTGATTAGGTTCAATATTTTGAGATTTGTCCCCAATTTCCATAAATAAACTTCAATTTTTTGTAATTATTACCCAATTGCCAACAATTAAACTTAATTTCTCAAAATTGGCTCCCATACAACCTTTATTTCTTAACATTTCTGCTTAATTAATGGAATTTCATTGAAATTGGTGACACATAGATATTAACTCTCTACTCTAGGTTTGCAAAATTCCTTCATTTTTTAATGAGCACTTAACTTTTGTAAGAAATGTTGCATTTATTCTTTCATTAGTTTTCATTGGACTAAGATAATGTGAAATTGTTATTTATCCATGGTTTATGATTATTAGTTCTTTATTTCAATATTGTAGCAAATTTATTTTTGTATGTTTTTATTTGCATGTAGAATGATGACCACACAAGCCAGAAAAATATAGGAGATTGTTGAAAAAATGGAAGAATTGGCCAACATCACTACCTCATTAGTTGCAAAATTTAATGCCATCTCTATCACCTGGTTGATTTCCCAACAATCCAAGTGCAAGGTCCCGATTTATGATGTATCCCAAGATCACGATCAACTTGAGAATTGGACCCTAGACATGAATTCCTAGATCAATGCAAATGATTTTTTTGGTGACAATGTTAATAATGAGAGGGGGGGGTGTGAATTAGTATTAAGGCTAATTTAAAATTTTATGCCAATTTATATTTACTCATTCAAACTTGAAATCCCTTACATGAGGGCAACCATTAACAAACCATAACAAAAACCATATGAATCAAAACAAGTATACGCATCATGAGAAACACATATATGAAACTGAGGTTTTACGTGGAAACCTTTTTGGGAAAAAACCACCAAATAATTTTTTTTTTATTGTTGTAAAAAATAATAGAACCTAATCTATTACATTAATCTATTTGTGAGCCACCACTCGCAAGAAGCACCAAATCCCCTTGATTGTTTGTTATCACCCACTAACAAGAAGCACCAACTCGCTCCTTTTGCAGACACTTGATCATCCTACTAGAAGCACCTTATGAAACACCGACTTTATGGATTGGTTACAAGAACCAACTTTCAGCTCCTTGTATTTATGTGAGCACTAACTTGCAGGAGGCACCAACCCAAAATCCTTATTAGACACCCACTAGAGATGGAAGCAGCAACTTCCTGTATGCATGCTCCAACCCACACTCAATAAGATAAATTAATACTTATTTTAATTGGAAGCCTCTTTGCATGTTTTCAAATCTTTTTTCTCCTCGGCCCTTGGCCCATGCAACATTCTATGTCCTCTGCTCACTTTGAACTCTCTGTAGTAGCCTGGTGTTCTACTAAAAAAAATTCACTCATCACAACCCACGCAACACTTTGTCCACACCACATCATCATACTTTTCTTGACCCTCTTCTCTCAACAACATACATTCAGTACTCGACCTTATTCTTCTGCACATGTACTTTCAGCCCCTTCCCTATGCATAGGCACACTCGACCTCTTCTTTGTAGCATAGGATCACTTGGCCTTTCATATAGTAGCTCACACCCACCCACAAATCTCTCCACACAACTCATTGGCCATGATGCTCCTTTCCCCCCCATTGCTCAACTGCAATCATGGGATTTGTTCCTTTGTTACACACTGGTCGATGTTGTATTTTCTGCCATCCACACTACCCGAGTGTCTACTCCTAGCATGGCCCTCCATTCTATTTTTGCGTCAAAAATTTGGCCACTACAACTGAATTAATTCAAGGCATAGGATTTTGAGTGATCTCCCATATTGAGAATTAAATTTGAGTCAAACTGCATAACTAAGGAGTTTTTCCAATAAACTATGTCTGCACATACATCATAGCTCTCCATTCCACTTACGCTTCTCTTTTAGCACTAGGAATGGACTCTTGGGAATTTATCCATACTGAGAATTAATTATCAGTCCACATGCATAGTCTAACGAGGCTCTCCATGCTTATTCATTTGATCAAAATTCTTAGAATGTACTCCAACATTGCTCTATTCTTTCTGTAATCAATCTCTTGTACCTGAGGCTTTGATATTCATTCAATCCGCTGAATCATGTAGGAAATATTAAAGGTGGCTTACTTCAACTCAAGACAAGCCCAAAACTCTTCTCTACAAATCGTGGTCCTCATCGCCTTGACTCTACAATATTGACAGTCACTATTTACTCCAGTGACCAACTCTTCTGTGAACATGTACTCTTAGCTGCAGACTCATTCATCCTTCAACACCTCTGTGCTCCAATATTGGAGCCCCTCATTTTGTAAATTTTATCAATGGTGATGTTAAGAAATCGTAAGATTTTGATTGGCCTTGAGCCCCTTTTTCTTCACCATCTATTTTTTTCCTACATAGGAATAAGTGTTCTGACCGACGATATAACACTTATGTTCTAAGCCCTTCAGCATCCTACCGAGGGCCTATATCCTTGTGTATTTTCTCTTCGCCCTTGGTTCTTCCAGCTTCCACAACCGAATTCCAACACATCAGGGTGCCTTAATATTGAGACTTGCATACTTTAAATTAGAATGGAGTTACAAAATATTGACCTCTGAAATGTACTTCTTGAATGATGTCATGTTATCATCATCAACCCCACATGGATTCGCCATCGAGGTGAGACATGTCACCGAGATTTTCCCAATTAGTTCACCCAATATTTCTGAATTTGGCTGCCACATGTCCTCTATATATTCATGTCATGTTAATTTCATCTACCACTGTCAGCTCCTTAGGAAAAATCAACGATTGTCATGTGTCCTATCCAAAGAGAGAAAAAGGGTCCCTTGGTCCTTGGTTTTGCAAGTCATTTCCTTCGAAATCCCTACTCCCTGCAACCCTTGGTGCTTTCAAAGGATTCATTAACTAAGAAATCACAAAATCTCCAAGTTTAAATGTTCTGATAATCGGCTCCCTGGTACCAGATCAAAAATTTCTCACACAATAGTTAGAAAGGAGTTACGAAATCCAAACCTCTGATATTATAACCTCCCGAAGTTTCTACCTTCTGAAATTCAGGATTATGATAATCCAAGGTTATGAGGTCTCAAAATTCCCAGGGGTCCAAAATTCGGTGTTTTTCCCTAGTTCCATGCTATCTCAGGTTTATTTTAAATGACCTTCGAGGCCCGCTATTATAAACTTCCAATGTCCCAAGCCTCCAACTCTCTGAGGTCCCGAAGTTTCGAAATTCAGGATCCAAAATTTGGCCTGCTTCTGATTGGCTGAGACTCCAAAATTTGGCCTGCTTGCCTGTTCGAAAATTTTGAAATTCATCCTGTTTCCCTAGTTCCGAAATTCGGCCTCCTGCTAAGGAACTCAAGGTCCTTACTTCGACTATCAATAACTCTTGATCCTAAGATCCATTTATTGAATTTGACATATCATTGGAAATCTATTTTTGAGCACTAACCAACTGTGTTAACTCCAAGAGTATCTAAGCTAATCTCTTTAGGTAGAATCTCCTCCAAATTATTGGGATCCAAACCACCATAGTCATCATTTTATGGCTATTATAATAGGCATACTATTATGGTGATTCTCTTCCAGAGACTGCAACAACCATAGGACTCTCGCTAAGCTAGTGGATACATCCATGTTGATATGATTGAATTCAATTCCAACGCACTTGATAACTGTCAGGTAATGCCAACTTCCCAACACATCTCCCAGCATGATTTTTGACATCAATTAATCATATTTGGATCATGGAACTAAGTGACAGCTCAAAATTTAAAGTGTTAGGAAGTGTGCTAAAACTGAGCGGCTGAATAGATCTTGTCTTCTTGATTCTGGTGCTATGAACAGTTCTAAAAACTGACACCGTATGAGGAAGTTATCACAGTTTGAAAAGTCTAGTAAACTGCAATTTTTGGACTTTGACCAAGTTTGACTGGATTAGGATAATTAAAAAAAATAATATTCCAAGGAATATTCCATTTGGACCAATCAGGTTGTGACAAATGTCACCATGTTATTCGTAGTTGCGTGCGCGTGTTTTAATTTGGGCCAATTAGGATCTGCCACATGGCAGGCCCGAAGGCTGCCACGTGGCCTAGAAATGGTATAATAAAATTTTTTGGGGTCCATGGGGCTCGACCTCGAGACCTGCTGCCCACCCACACAATGCTTTACCAACTCTCCTAACTAGGTTTCTTGACCATATAGTATTGCAGTTAATATTTATTGTTTAATAGATTTCTGTTTGGGGTTTGGAGAGGGGCCAACCCCTCTCCCATATGATCGTCATGCAAAGCCTGCGGGCTAAGCCCCAAAACCACGATAGTTCCTTTTAACTGTTAAAACTGTCTCATGTCGTTTAACGCATAGTTTATGCTGACGGTTTTCCCCAACTGTAACCTTTGCATTTTAAACCTTCAAGTTTTCGCCATAAGCTTGTCACATGCATGGTAAGCCTTTAATGCATGGTTAGTGCTTGGCGGAAAATTTGGAGTGGGCACACTAATTTTTGCATTATGCCATTTTTACTAGAGTTAAGTCCAGTTTCTCCAGGTTTGGTGGAGGATTTTTAGGGGTCATTGGGAAAAATGAGTTTAGGTTCTATCTTGAGTGAGATTCAACCAATTTTGGAGTGCTAATAGTCAATTTACACTATATTAGACATTCCAGACTCATTGGTGAGGTTTGAAGAGTCATCATAGGACTTTTGAGTAGGTTTTTTCTTCAGTGAAGTTCTAGGAGCCACTAGGGCCACCATGGGCTAGTAGTAGTTTGAAGCCTAGCCAGGGGAGCTAGAGACCTTATTCAGAAATACAATAGTAAATTTTGGATATTTAATATGTTCTAGAGCTAATGGTGTGGTTTTCAGAGCCTGTAGAGGAATTTTGAAGGCCGAGATGTGTCGGTGAAGTTCTAGGGGCCACTAGGGCTAACAAGTGCCAGCAATAGTTTGGGGCCTAGCCAGGGAAGCTAGAGCCCTTATTCAATGAACCAATAGTCATTTCTAACTTTTTTGACACTTTTGAATCAATTGGAGGATTTTGTAGAAGCTTTTGAAGAATTATAGAGGTCGAGAACCCAACAGAGAAGTTTTCAGTGACCCTAGAGCCAGAGGGTGCCATTAGATGTTGGAAGCGAAACCGGAGCAGCCAGAGGCCATTTTTTGTAAGTGAATAGTCTATTCTGACTATTTTGGCCATTTTTAATCCAATGAAATGATTTTCAGAGTCATTTGAAGACTTATGAAGGTAGATAACCTACAAGGAAGTTTTGGGCAGCCTAGTGCCAACCGTGGAGGGAGTTCTAGATTTGGGATGCAGTTCTCTTTTGGAGCAAATGATAGATCCATTTTGGAGGTTTGATATGTGTTGGAGATAGTAGGTGAGGTTTTAGGGACAAAAAAAAAATTCTGAAGGAGTTAGTGCCATGGAGAAGCTCAGGGTAGCTCAAGAGCACCAACAGAAGGAATCAAGTCTAAGGAAGCCTAGATCTGTTTGCAGAGTGATGACAACCATGACAGGGATATATATGGTATTATAAATCATTGGTTCAGTTCAGTTAACCATTGGAGTTGAGTTTTGTAACTTGTAAAATAATTTTTCCATAATCCCAAAGAGCCAAGTTAAGATGACAAGAGCTCAAGGAGACATAGCCCACAATATTTGGGTGAAATCCTATATTAAATTTGTTGTTATGTGTTGATGTTTATTTGCTGCATTATATGGTTGTTTCACATGTTTAATTTCAGAAGAAAAAAAAATGGACGTAAATCACTTAAACAATTAAATAACATACACTTGTTTCAAGTATAAAATTCTATGAAAGTCAAGTACAAGCTAGATCTTTTATTTGTTTAACTTAGTGGGAGGCTCTTGAAAAGCATAAAAAGTTATCCAACACTATCCATCCATACAATTCCATTTTTCCAACAATATCCTCCTATGGAATTGATGGAAACACCTCAACACTTCTTCACTTTGATGGAAAATCCTCATGTTTCTTCCACACTTCTCCTAACATGAGCCACCAATGGCTTTCTCTCCTCTACATGGGCCATCACAACTTTTCCAATAAGCTTCTCTCCCCCTTTGACATCAATGGAAAATGGATACAAGTTTCTTCTTCTCCCCCATGAAATCATCGACCGTTGATGATGAAGGTCTTGTTGTTTCTGTGCATTCTTCTCTGCAGACATATCTTCAAGGATTGGTAGTTGTTGCTCCTCTATAAACTGGACATATGTGATATTCTCCACCTGAACATATACTTCCTTTTCTTTGAATTTCTCTAGTTATGAATGCTTTAGGATGTTGATGAAGTACTCTCTCCACTAATGCATCTTTTGTATCAATAAAAATGAATTGATACCAACTAAAACTACTCATGGTATTGATGTTGCATGCAAATACCAGCCAATGGTGATGCATTTTGGCTTGCTATTCACTGTTTATGTTGTTGCTGAGACTGCGTTTGCTTCTCTTGAGTATATTAAACATTTATTCTCCCCCCGAGATCGAGCTACTCCAAATATGGATTGTTGCTTAAATAATACCAATTTCACCAAAAAATGATACAAATTGGATATTGTACCAAGAAAACTCTAATACTTCCCTTCAGAAATAAAATCCCATTTCTCACAAAAGGTTTCTCCAAGGGAACCCAATACTACCAATTTACATAGCGATATCAATTGAAGGTTAAGGGACATGAAAATATTGTACCAATTGTGTTTCATGAACACAATAATGTTAAGCATAATAAAACTCGAAACTTAAATGAAATAAGGGTATTTCACCCAAGATTCAAACCTTTCATTTACTCAACAATCTTGCTTCATGAGGATGACAATTGTTGTCTGTTATTGGTTAATAAATCAAATCCCCCTGAGCCAATTCTCTCTGATCTCCCATAGCTGCTTCATTTCTATTGAGTGGGGACTGACCTTGTGGACCCAACTTGACTGTGGGCCTCTTCATTCCAAACTTATGTTGAAGCTCATCTTATTTTCACAAAATAAAATGTTGTTTTGTACATTTGAAATAATGTTGATTGCACTCCTCTCTCTTTCAATGTTGATACATTTGAAATAAAAAAATACATTACTATTATTAGCAAGGGGACATGACCATACCTTCAAAAATCAGATGCACCCTGTTAGGGTCCTATAACAATAGGATTCATAATTTTGAATTGAATTTGATTAGTCTTGTAAATATGTGCATACTTTTCTTTCTGCAAATTGTTTTCCTATATCAGAAAAACAAAAAATGTAAAGAGGGTAAAAGTCCTAAAAGAACAATCAAAGGAAAAAAAGAAACGAAGACCAAAAGAATATTAAATATGAACCCCACCAAAATAGATCATGAAAGTGTTGCACATTTAAATGCCACTACTATTAGTTTACTTTTGTAAATAAGATTGTGTGAAACTTGTCCTAAATGCCACAATCCATGAGTGTCAAACAACATAAACTTGACCTCTCAAGCTTTAAATTTCATGTTGTTAGATAAAGAATAAAGATCTAGCCAAATAGTCTAATATTGGCAGATCAATAGTTAAAATAGAGAATAATAAGGAGCTCAACAGTTTAATCTGAGCCCTTGGATGAAATAAGGTTAAAATTAGATATTTTCATGTTTTAAAATAAAAATGAATAAGGGTTTGCAAGCTCAAATGCACCCATGCAAATAAAGGAAAAAATGATAGAATAAATGATGGGTACGAAGAAAGAAGTTTCACAAGGCATGGAAAAACATCATTTGGCACATTATTAATTTCCCTCCCCACAATGTGTTCCAGTACTAAATCCTTCAGTCATAAAGACTTGAAGCGTTTCTCTAACTTTTGGTGGGATTAGACCCATGTCTTAATGACTGATTAGAACCAAGGTATTGGATTCCACCTCATTGAAACCCTTCCCCTTCATAAAAAACCCTTTTCCCTTAAGATCACTCATTTTACCCTACTAAAACCCCTTTTCCAAAGCTAAAACACATTTTACGTAAGAAAAGTAAAAACCCCTTAACTAATTCCCCTTTATTCAAAAATACCCAAAAAACCCAAAAATAGTTTTATCCTAAGTATAAATGCTAAAATGATTATGTATCGGGAATCCTAATGAAGAAATATACCCCCGACATCATATTTTACAATATGCTTAGTGTATTTTTTCATTCCCGTAGATTCATTTAATTATTAACATGCTAACCTAATCTATTAACTCCTTAATATATACCTTTAGCCTGTATTTATAAAATTCCTGCATATATTACATATCCCAACCCATATTTTAATTTTAACCCATTGTTGTAATTCCTCACGTGTTATATAAATCCCTCATCCCATAGGTTAAAAATGTTAATACAT
Source organism: Pinus albicaulis (assembly GCA_034641835.2). Classification (NCBI taxonomy): domain Eukaryota; kingdom Viridiplantae; phylum Streptophyta; class Pinopsida; order Pinales; family Pinaceae; genus Pinus; species Pinus albicaulis. The sequence continues at coordinate 1,259,720,069 of CM076574.1, read as the reverse complement.
TAAACTCTGCCAATAATATACCCCGACTATATATTAAAAATTTAAATTTAATACATAAATCAACCCTTGCACCATTGAAATCCCATGCACCATGCCTTTTTGACCAGCAACTCCATCGCATCATCCGCTCCGTTCGATCTCCATGAGTCAGATCTAGCGACGACTATTCATTATTGCACATCCAAAAGCGCAATGGTTAACCAACCCCAAAGCTTGTGAAAAACGTTGTTTTCAAAGTTTCTCTCCCCGCTACGTGGCCTATTTCTATTTGATCGCACCAATTGAACTAATACTGCTTACCACCAATAAGCCATGTGAAAATCGCCTGGAGGTTTATCCCTCCCCCACGCCAAAACTACTCATTCATTTGATAAGACCGTCATTCAATTGAATTCAATGTTAAATAAAAACATATATAAGTCACCCTTTCACAAAATTTTACACCATTTTCTGTTATAATTCTTCATATAACGAACATTTCAGCCCCAAAAATGCTACCAACTCTGATTTAAAGCCTAAAGCCTAAATCAAATAGAAATCCAACCAATTCGATAGCTACAAACATTGAATAAGACATCTGAGCACTACAAGGACCAACAAAAGTTTCTAAAATCTTTTTGCAACCCCAGAAACCCTCCTGCACATCAAAACTCCAATTTTCCCAAGTTAGTAGCAAAAGGAGAATTGGGATAAACAGTTTAATACTAGTTAAAACTGTTTACTCCTAAAAAACTTACAAGGAAATGAATTTTAATGATGTTCCTTAACAAATGATTCCAGCAGCAGAACAAAAAGAATTCATTTACGCAGAGAGAGATAAAATTTTACAATGAATGGTAAAAGTGAAATAATAATTCACAGTGACATTGAAAATGTTATATTCCTAAAATTTAGCTTTTATCTAAATGGAATATTATAGATCATTTTGTCACTCGGTAGGTGAATAAATGGGTGGGGAGGCCCATAGATATCCTTAGCAGCAATAAAAACACTTCAAGTGTGAAAGAAGACCCTCTAAGCAGCTAAATAAAGCACCTCTAAGTGTGAACAGGGTTGGATCATGTTGAACTAGTCAACTTTGACCAAGTCAACAACGTTGTTATGGAGGAGTGGAGATTAAATGAGGAATAACGCAATTTTGGAGGGAGATGGATTGCATGGAGGAAATGACCTAATTGAGTGGGGCCAAAGGCAAGGAAGCTCATAATCTATATAAGGAAGAGGATGACAGCCATATGGGGTTATGTTTTGATTATAATTTTGTATGTGGTCTGTTTAGGCTTCTTGTATTCTTCAGTTGTTTAGTTGAGATTTCTATGTTGTTTAGCACTGGGTGTTCCCGAGTGGGAATTGAAAATCTTTCCTTGAGAGGCCTCTTGGAAGAGAATTTCATTTCATTTCCACATTTAGGTTTCATAAATTTCTTCATTAGCATAGTTTCTGCAAGATATTATGATGTGTTGCAGGGTTCAACAGTGGAGGATTAGATCGAGTGTCTTCAGAGCTAGTTTTGCAATGGAGGAAGGTTTCCATCCATTGGAAGGCTTGTAAAGAATCCCCTTGAGCTTTATTGACACAATTAGTAGTAGGCTAAGGAGAATTTATCCCCTACAACACATTTTCAGCCTAGATCTACGTTATTTTAGGAAGGAGTTGCAAGGGTAGTTGCAGTGGTTGTTTTGAGAGGTGATTTCTTCAATGGAGGAGCCATTCTTTCATCCAAAGGATTTATTGGAGAATATATGTATTTATATACATCAGCTTCAGCCATATATTCTCATTTCAGTTGTTGCAACATATCTTTAGCCTTAGGGTTGTAGCTTACATTGGCACATTGTGTGCATTTTTTGGAAACCCTCTTGGGTTTTCTTGGAAAGCTGATCTAGTGCCCAGATTTGTAGGTTTAGAATATATTGGGGCCTATATCAGTATTTTTATATCATTGTATCATCTCTAGCTATAGATATGCATAATATGACTGCGCTGTAGTAGCTCTCCGGCATTTTGTATTACAACATCGTCTCACTTTTGAGAGTATTTATGTGTTGGAGGCTTGTGTGATCACATTCTATGGTTTGCGCCTCATTGTTTTGTACTTATTTTCTGCATATATAATCAATAATATGGCCCTATATTGGTCTCATAGTTTCATGTGTTAAATAATTGTTGTTGCTTTCATTTTATGAGCTATATTGCTGCTTTTCCCATTTGGGAATATTACAGTGGTATCAGAGCATAATCTTGGCTTAGCCTGTGCATTCAGCCAATATGTCACCATAAGGAGAAGCTTCTCACAAAGAGAGGATATGTACAGAAAAAAAAAAAAAAAAAAAACATGACTTCATTATTTGGAGAAAGGAAGGAAGGAAGAGAGGCTCTCAAAGCTTCTTTTTCAAACTATGCAGAGCATTCATGGATATATCAAGGATATGAGAAGGGAGATGTGTGAGGAATCTCCAAAGGGGTTTGGATATGAAGCAAGCCCTAGATTTTTGCATGACGTTTGTGAGAATGCAGCCACACATTATGATTCACAACACAGTCTTATGCCCAAATTCACTATGTGGGAGATGAAAGAAGAAGAAATGCCAAAGATGGAGACTCTTAGTGATTATCTGCAAGAATATGAATCTAAAACTAAGAGGTTCAAAGATCACATCAACTTCCAAGAGTTTTGCAAGATCAAGGAGGAAAGGAGTAAGAAGCATGATGTGGGTAGATTATTTCTATCTACTTTTGATGGTTCACCTAAATGTTCAGCTAGGGCTTGGGTGGAGGATCTAGACACCTATTTGTAGCAACACCAAGTTTTAGAGAATGAAGCCATTAAAGTTGTAGCACCACATTTTGAAGGTAAGGCCTATGCTTCATGGATATTTGAGTCTTTTTCATTAAAAAATGAAAACACATCTACTTATGCAGAGTTCACTAGGAGACTAGTGGAAAGGTTTGTTGAAAAACATTCTGAAACACTTTTGGTGGAGCTAAACAAACCAAAACAAACAAAACCTTTGCATGGGTTGGAAGGACCTATAAACTCAACTCCACTTCAGAAAATTGTTGAAGGGGCTAACATCTTGCATAATACTTTTCTAGAGGCAAGATCTCTATCTCATATTCTTGGACAAGAGGGCATGGATATCCCTTTCTCAAAAGAGGATCCTCTTATTGAAAATTTGCCCATTCATATTGAGGAGGAAGAGGACGTTGAAGGCAACAACGCTGTCAAATCCATGGCATATCTAGCACCTCATGCAGAGGTATATAGAGCATTTTCTCCAACAAGAGGAATTATTATATCATTGCAAGAAGTTCCTAAGGATTTCATATGTCGAGATCAAGGCACAATACATGAACAACATGTGCCACTATTGATATATTGTGAAACCTTGCAGATGAAAGGAGAAGGTAGGGAGGAAGGCCAACATCATATGATTAGAAGCACACACCCCTATATATTTCTGAAGATTAATGCATGGAAGAGGCAGACTGATTTGCGTAGTGAGGACAGGGACAAATTTTTCCATTCTTATATGTAGTCTACCCTTGATATTGATGTCTCATTGCATGGAGGCATTCCACTGGGGATGATGGTGAAATGCAAAAAAGATGATGAACTTAAACTATTAAGTCACCATAGTCACCTTCTTTAAGTGGGCCAGATTGTTGCGCGCAAGTCTTTTAGACTATGTCTATTTTTAGACATATGGAGCATAGTCCGGGGATTGCAGTATGTTATTCTTGGAGTATTGGTCATGTTGGTAAAAATAGATGGACCTCTATTTTTTGGACCTATAGGTCGAAGTCTATTTTTAGACTGCCTCTCCTTAAAATAGGGAAGTCAAATATTATTTACCCTTAATAATATTTAGACTCTAAACTTCGGTTTACTCTCTTTGAACATGGGTTGGAGCCTATGGATCGTGGGCCTTCACATGCAAAAACTGAAGGAGTAGCTATTCCTAGGGGTTTGTTGAGCTCATGCATGGTTGACTTCAGTTAGGACTTCAGTGGCAGAAGTTTGGTGGAGTTGATGAGACAGTTGGTGGAGTTGTGTTCGGTTTAACTTAGTTGAACTAGTTGAGATTAGTTTAACTAGCTAATCAACTAGTAATGAGTGGAGTGAATTAAATATTATTTAATTCACTAATTATTAACTCATTATTCAACTCAAGAACATATCAGTTCACTACAGTGCATGGACAGTTCAGTGGAGACCAGTGAAAGAGGTAGATGAAAGGGTTGAGATAGCTATCAGTTGTGACATTAGTTGTGCATGAGATTTGCACCACACTTGGAGGAAATTGCCCATGATGATTGCGCTGTCAAGCCAAGGAGATTCGAACCTTGGATATCTCATTAGACCAGCCTTGATTGCGCAATAGAGGCAGGTAATTAGTGGATGAGTTTGGTCCCATTGACTTGTTTCAGCGAGCTAGTTGTGTGTAACTTTATGAGATAGTCTTGAGTACTTGTGAGGATTGTCTGTTGCTATGTCTTGTGCATGTTCTCTCCATATAATACTAAATATTTGAGGGGTTTTCCTTCTTTATAAACTTACATTACATATTGGCAGTTATGTGCATGCAACTATTTCTATTTCCGCAAATTCATGATTGATTGCAGAAGAGGTTATGTGTTGCATATGAATTCGAATTAGTATGTGATCAGGATAATCTCGGTGGATAAATCTTCATTATTCAGCAAATTTCTACATGGTATCAGAGCGAATTGATCATCGGGATCTATTGCAGTGATTACAATATTATTTCGGTAGACAGAGTCTGTAACGGGCTAGGTAGCCTCTGGATCCATCCTTTCTCTGAAAGGTGATATATCCAGTAAATGCCCTTACAGTCGATCTCTATGCTAGAAATAATTTGTTCTCACAGATCCAGAAGCAGTTGAGTTTTTGAGTTTGGAATTTGAATTTTGCAGCAGTTTGTTTTCTTGGTGTCGGAGTTGAAAATGTCTTTCAACGGTTTGCGACTCGAATATGCTCTTGAAGGCAATTCGAATTATGTTGCATGGAAATATCGCATGGAGGCAGTATTAGAAGATAATGGACTGAAGGAGTTCGTAGATACGGATGTCCAAAAGCCCACTGATCCTGCTGAAGTCGAGGCTTGGCAAAAGAAGATGGAGAAATGTCGAAGGATTCTGTTGGAGGGCGTAAAGGATCACATTGTATCCAGTCTGCATGGAAAAGCTTCTCCATATCTGATGTGGAAAGCATTGACAGATCTATTCCAGAGTAAGAGTGACCAAAGGAAGCTGGCGCTCAAGGATAAGCTCAGAAACATTAAGATGGAGAAAGGCGACAGTATCGCCAAATACCTCACGAAGTTCACTCAATGCAGAGATGAGCTAGGAAGTGTGGGGGTGACTGTCGAAGAAGAGGACATGGTAGACCTGGCTCTCCTTGGTCATCCGAAGGCTTGGCATTCCTATCAGGACTCTATCAATGGTCGGGAGAAGTTGCCGAGATGGGAGCGACTTTGGGCAGATCTCATGCAAGAGGAGATAAGGAGGACTACCAGGGACGGATCTTCATCAAAGGTATCTGATGAAGAAAATTGCACTTTGGCTGCCAAAGCAAAGAAGGGGAAGAGCAAGAAGGCTTCTCAGTCTGGTGTGAAAGGCAAGAAGCAAGACATGTCCAAGGTGAAGTGTTTTCACTGTCACCAGCACGGACACTATGCCACAAATTGTCCGCAGAAGAAGAAAAATAAGAAGGCTGCTGGATCTGCAGCGGGAGAGGCATTGGCTTCTCAATTCAAACTGGATTTTTCACTGATTGCATGCTTGGTTTCAAGTGTGATGGGATCAGTATGGTTCTTGGATAGTGGTGCGTCATTTCACATGATCGGAGATCGAGATCTGTTTTCAGATCTGGAGGAAAAAGATCTGGAGTGCACATCGAGATGGGCGATGATGGTAGATACAGTGCGACCGGTATCGGTACCATTTCCTTTGAGAGGGAGTCTGGTAAACCTTTCATATTGAAGGAAGTTTTGCATGTTCTAGGATTGATGAAGAATCTGATCTCTGTGGCGATGTTGGAAGACAAGGGGTATGATGTGGTCTTCAGCGAAGGAAAAGCTTTCCTGCGCAGTAAGACAACTGGAGAGACCCGGAAGATAGGGGTTCAAGTCAGATAGTCGCGCCACGACGATCATTGAGAGAGTTCACACAGACGTGTGTGGTCCTTTCTCTATAGCTTTGACAGCAAAGCACAAGTACTACGTGATCTTTGTTGATGATTTCTCTCAGAAGTGATGGATCTTCTTCATGCAGAAGAAGAGCGATACATTTTCAAAGTTCTGTGAATTCAAGGCGCTGGTTGAGAAGGAATCGGGGAAGCATGTGAAGGCTCTCAGGAGCGACAATGGTGGTGAATTCATCTCTACTGAATTCAAGGAATTTTGCAGCGCAGAAGGGATTCGAAGAGAGCTCATCGCACCCCATAACCCACAGCAGAACGGGGTGGCTGAGCGGAAGAACAGAACGATCGTGGGTGCTGCACGGGCGATGTTGCATGATCATGGCCTACCCCTTCACTTGTGGGCTGAGGCATGCAATACAGCAGTGTATGTGCAGAACCGTTGTCCTCACAAGGTTCTTGGCATGAGTACACCGGAGGAGGCGTTTTCTGGCAAGAGGCCTGATATTTCTCATCTGAGAATTTTTGGCTCACTTGTCTACATGCATGTGACGAAGGATGCCAGAAAGAAGCTGGATCCGACCACAGAGGTTGGAATATTTGTGGGGTACACTGATACACCTCACAACTATCGGGTGTATTTTTCAAACAGTCGCAAGATTGTTGTGCGACGAGATATCAAGTTTCAGGAGGAGAAAGCCATGCAGTGTTCGCTTGAGAGGGAGCTACACTTGCATGCAGATGAGGAGCTGTTAGTTCCTAAGGAGGAGCTTCCGGATGTGGATCAGCCACAAGAGGAAGTTCGGGAGGTGGAAGAAACCACCCATGCAGCGCCAACCATCAGAGGGAGCAAGCGCACTACAGAAGCTGAGCGACTGGCTCGAGATGCAGAGAAGGTTGTAGGACCACCTACAGCACAGCGCAGACAGAGACAGTCACCGGATCGGTACACTGGATACATGGCTCTTATGAGTCAATGTGTCATGATGGAGCCATCCTCTTTTGAGGAAGCTGTGGAGGAACCCGCATGGGTAGATGCCATGATCAAAGAATATGATTCGATCGTCAGAAACAGTGCATGGGAGATTGTCCCAAGACCAGAGGGGAAATCAGTGGTGGGTTCGCGATGGATCTACAAAGTGAAGCAGGCGGTTGACGGGAGTGTGGAGAAGTACAAGGCGAGATTTGTCGCCCGTGGCTTTTCACAGATCGAGGGGATCGATTATGAGGAGACCTTTGCACCTGTCGCAAGGTACTCTTCCATACGGACGATCCTAGCTCTCTCAGCGCAGATGGGATGGCACATCCATCAGATGGATGTGAAGACTGCATTCCTCAACGAAGTCATTGAGGAGGAGGTGTACATAGAGCAGCCTGAAGGTTTCGAGATCTTCAGCAGTGAGTCGCATGTGTGCCGACTCAAGAGAGCACTGTACGGGCTGAAGCAAGCACCTCGTGCTTGGTACACTTGGATAGACAGCTACTTCATCGGGCTTGGATTCTCCAAGAGTGAGGCGGATCCAAACCTGTACCAGATTGTGGTGGAGGGGAAGCTGTTGATCATCGTACTGTATGTAGATGATCCGATTTTGACTGGCGATGAGCAGTTGATACTTTCATGCAAGGAGGATCTTGCACGAGAGTTTGAGATGAAGGACTTGGGCATCCTTCATTATTTCCCGGGATTGGAGATTTGGCAGCGCAGCGGAGGACTGTTTGTTTCTCAGGGCAAGTATGCCCGAGAGATTCTGGAGAGGTTCAACATGCAAGGCTGCAACCCTGTTGACACTCTTCTTCCTGGTGGTTGGAGGAAGGAGGATGCTACTTTGGCGGAGGTAGTGGATGCCACTGTCTATCGACAGTTGGTGGGGTCGCTTACGTATCTGGTCAATACACGACCCGATATAGGCTATGCAGTTAACCAGCTTTCGCAAGCTATGGTTAAGCCTACCAAGCTCTTTTGGAAGGCAGGCAAGCATGTATTGCGCTATATCAGAGGCACATCGGGATATGGTCTATGGTACAGACAGGAGGATGGAGCGAAGCCTTCTGGCTTCACTGATGCAGATTGGGCAGGGAGTCCAACGGACCGGAAGAGCACTTCTGGAGGAGTTTTCAGCATTGGGTCGACAGCAGTTTCCTGGTACAGCAGGAAGCAGAGATCCGTGGCACTCAGTTCAGCAGAGGCCGAGTACATGGCAGCTAGCTTGGCTGCATGCGAGGCTATTTGGATGAGGAAGATCCTCGTTGGATTGTTTGGGTTGCATTTGGAGCCTACAGTGATTTACTGTGATAACCAGAGTTGCATTAAACTCTCGGCTAATCCAGTATTTTATGATAGATCCAAACACATCGACATCAGGTACCATCATATCAGAGATTGTGTGCAGCGGAGAATCATGTTACTTTCGTATGTTCCCACGGAGGATCAGGATGCTGACATCTTGACGAAGGCGCTCACCAGGAGCAAATTCGAATTCCACAGAGGCAGGATAGGGGTTGCAGATAATCCATATCTTGTTGAGAGGGAGTGTTGAAAATGCAACAAGATGATGGATCTTAGTGAAATGAAGTCGCCTTCACTAAGTGGGCCCGCAGGCTATTTTTGGCGCAAAGTCTATTTTTAGACTATTTCTATTTTTAGACATATGGAGCATGGTCTAGGAGTTGCAGTATGCTATTCTTGGATGATTGGTAAAGTTGGTAAAAATAGATGGACCTCTATTTTTAGACATACAAGTCGAAGTCTATTTTTAGACTGCCTGTCTAAAAATAGGTCAGTCAAATATTATTAGCCCTTAATAATATTTGGACTCTAAACTTCAGTTTATTCTCTTACAACACTTCAGTTGGAGCTACGGATGTGGCCCATGCATCTGACAGAAGGAATTACGCTATTCATTGGGGTTTGGTGAGCTCATGCATGGTTGACTTCAGTTAGGACTTCAGTGGCAGAGTTTGGTGGAGTTGATGAGACAGTTGGTGGAGTTGTGTTCGGTTTAACTTAGTTGAACTAGTTGTGATTAGTTTAACTAGCTAATCAACTAGTAATGAGTGAAGTGAATTAAATATTATTTAATTCACTAATTATTAACTCATTATTCAACTCAAGAACACATCAGTTCACTACAGTGCATGGACAGTTCAGTGAAGACCAGTGAAAGAGGTAGATGAAAGGGTTGAGATAGCTATCAGTTGTGAACATCAGTCGTGCATGAGATTTGCACCACACTTGGAGGAATTTCCCATGAGGATTGCGCTGTCAAGCCAAGGAGATTCGAACCTTGGATCTCTCATTAGACCAGCCTTGATTGCGCAATAGAGGCATGCAATTAGTGGATGAGTTTTGAACCTGTGACTTGTTCAAAACCAAGCTAGTTTGTGTGTAACTTCATGAGATAGTACTGAGTACTTGTGAGGAGTATTGTGCTATGTACTGTTACATGTTTCTCTTCTATTATAATATAAAAATAGCTGGGGGTTTTCAGCTATAAGCTTTCCCCATTACATATTGTGTTCATGTGCGCATGCGACTCTTTCTATTTCCACAAATTGATGATTGATTGTAGAAGAGGTTATGTGTTATACATGAATTAGAATTAATGTATGATCAGGATAATCTCAGTGGATAAATCTTCATTATTCAAAATAAATTGGCCAGGGAGACCACCAGATCTGGGGATGATGAGAGATACTTCACATTTGGTTGCACGACTCATTGATTCCAGAGGGGTGACAACCTTGGGAGGACTTGATACAGTGCAGAGAGTCTGTGTTAGACTCAAGGAGGGGAGATACACTCTCCCATTTTCAGCATTACCCACTCTCACTACATATTTTGTGCTGACAGAAGATGTTGCAGTGATGGAGGATGGCACCACCATAGCGCAAGGGAGCTACTCGATGGACTTGGAGAAACAGAGGGTACTTAATTTTCGGAAGGAATCCTCCATATATTGGAGTATATGGAGGCCACTCATGCTCACATGGGCCAAGATTAGGAGGTTCTTTTTGGATGGTAGCTTCTCATGGGAGGCCAACTTCCAAAGGTCACCACTTCTACTTGAGCATGAGCAACTGCATGATGGGAATGGTAGCACTTGGGAGGATGAATTTGGCATGAGGGATGTCAAAGGAGAAGACAAAAATATGTGGATATCTTCACATTTTAGATCTTCAATCTTGTCTCTTAGGAGGATTGATCCATATTGGAGGTCTCAACTTTTGGTAGAGTACTCCAAGGATCTTGGTGCTTGCATGATTCTTGATGACTCGGAAAGAGATGATAGATACATGGTAGATGATTGGGTCATATATTCTTATGACAGAATCTTCTTGACTAGAGCTTCTAAGCTCAAGGAGCAGTTGTTACATGTAGCACTTGTGGACTTTCTTTCCATACACCTTGATGCATATCATTCCTTGATGGAGGAGTTCACTTGGGAGGGCATTCAGCATGATGTATATCAGCATATGGAGAGATGCATATCCTGGATGATGATGGAGAGGTTGTCACAATGACTTCCCTACTCATTGAAAGTGAGGGATAAATCTCAGTTGAGCCATTTCAGCTCAATGACCAAGGTACATAGTAGAGGATGTACATTTATGCATCATGATTTGTACTTCTTTACTTTTTGTGAGCATCATGTTGTACCAAGGAGGACCATTCCTTCTTGTATATTGTATTGTGATGTACTTGAGGCCATTTTCAACATTGATGTTGGCCATTCTATTGGTGGTTTTTGGGGGATGCCACATGATTCTTGGCGTGCACCATTGGCACCAAATTTCACTTTTATGATCCCATCTTGTAGGATGATTGTGGCAGAAAACAAGTGGCTTAAAAGACACTTGTTATTCTTTTTTTTGGGGCAGGAAAGGGATGCACTATGCTGGTTTAATATGTGGAACTATGATCCACGTCCTGGTTGTCATATGGAAACTTTTTTCTAGTTTTTTTTGCTTCCATATATTGATGATGCTCTTATTTTCATGAGAAGCTTTGTTGGGAGGATGACACAAGATTTGGAGGTGCCCATTGGGAGTATGATTCTCCCTACTTTATATGTTTCATGTTTTCGGAGAAACAATGGGAAAACCATGATTGTCACACTACCCCTTTTTTCTTCATGTGGGAGGAGCCATTTGAAGAACTTGAGTTCTTGGGAGAGGCACTTCATGGATGATTTGATTAATGGGGTAACTTGTGACATCCTTGGAGACCATATTATTTTATCAGATCAAGGTTTACTATGTTTTTTTGATGCACAGGCGTACAGAGGGTTTTATAGTGTTATCAGTGCTCATGAGGTACACAGATAAATCATGATGTGAAACCCCGTAGAGTGATCCTCTTGATGAATAGTGGCCTGAGGGATCGTCATCCCCGGCCATTGATTTTCCTTAAAAACAGTAGAGAAACCTTTAAAACCTGCACAAACACAAAAAAATTAAGAAAATCCTGAGGGGATAGGTTTAAACTACTTTGGAGGTTAGGTTAGATCGTGACCGTTGGATGAAATCCACAAACGACGAGGATTTCTCACTGGGGTCAGATGGGGAGGCGGTTGGATAAACGGTGATAGAGATTAAGTCCAGGCCGTTGATCTAGATTGATCAACGATTGAGACCAACCAGGATTATATAATGCAGAGGGGGTAACATTATAGCGAAATGGAGGAAATTGCAAAGGAAATGGGAGAAAACCTTTGGAAGAAGTAAAAAAAAAAGGTTAAATGAAATTTTGGGGTCGCAGAACGATCTGGGCCGTTGGATCAGATTGATCAATGGAGATCAATGGCGGAAACCCTTCGATGAGATTGCTTGGAAGAAGGATGGAGGGCGATGAATTGGGGGAAAGATTTAATATGAGCCGTTAGATCTTGATAATCAACGACCAGGATTAAAAACTAAAAGGCCAATGCTGCGGGGGAAAGGTGGTTTCGGCTGAAGAAACCGCTAGTGTCACGCTACTCCAAAGTGGTTTTCAAAATTTCTCAAAAAAACACGATATGGGTTGTCGCTTGACACGCGTCCTTTAAAAACCGTCCATATCGCGTAATTTTTTGGCATTAACTTTTGGACTCAAAATCACGTGATATGGGATAGCAACCATTGGATGAAAGGTGAGGAGATCTGACGGTGGGAATGGGAGCGCGATAAGATAAGATGCACGGGCGGATAATGGTGGGTAGGGCCAAGGCAATTTTGATCTGGGCCGTTGGATCACAGGAATGGATGGTTAGGATTTGTCGAGGGGAAGGTTGGTCCCAAAGGAGTTGGGCCTATCAGGTTTAATCTAGACCATAGGATCTAACAGATTGACAGCCCAGATTTAAACTCAGGAAAAATAGAAGGAATATGAGACAGGGGGTCGGGCAGAGATCGGGTAAATGTGGACTGTTGATCTATGAAACGGATGGCCCAGATCTGATCGCAAGCTCATAAATCAAGGGAAAAACACAAAGGCAACGCGCTGATGCGATTAAGCACGGGCCGTTAGATCTTAGAGAGATTAACGATCAGGATGAATTGGTGGGTTTTAATGTCGGAAGGCCATGGCGGAAGGAGATTTAATCTGGGTCATCGGTTCTTGTGGATTCGACGGTCTAGATTAAATCGTATGATCGCAATCGCAGGAGGGAGAGGGAGTGAAAAAATGGTTTTTTGCGATGCGATGGAATAAGAGCCGTTGATCTCAAAATTAGATCGACGGTCAGGACTTAGTTGTGAAGGCCAAAGGCGGAAGGGCAGGTTTGAACGGGGAGCGATATGGACCGTCAGATCTGGGCACGGTAGAGCAGATCAATGGTCAGGAAAAAATTGCAGGGTCGTAATTGGAGGGAGGCAAGAACAAAGGGCAAGTTAAAAACTTGCGATGTGATTGATCAATGATCTTTGATCGGTTTAGATCAACGGCTGATATTCAATGAAACATTAAACTGTCGAGTTTATAAAAACCAAAGGAAAAGTCGGATTTTTATAAGAAAATGGTTTAATCGCAATCAGAGTTTTCTAAAGCAAAAGGTAACAAGGAAAGAGAAAAAACTCGATTGTGATTGATATTGCGCAATTAGGTTTTAGAAAATCGGTCTCTTGCCGGGTTTTATGCGGAAAAAGGGGTTGGGGCTAAGGCCTAAGGGGCGAAGGGCTTAGTGCAAAAGACCTTTTATGATTTTTTATTGATTTTGAGAGTTCCGATAAGGTTAAAAAAGGAGTTTTAAACCTTATCAAAGGGAGTTTATCAAGGAAATGAAGGAAAATGAGGGAAATGGAGGAATTTCATGAGGAAAAAGGGGATGAAATTGGGGGTTAATTATGAGTGAAAGTAGGGGTAAAAACGAAGGGAAAAAATTGGTTTTTTTAGCAGTGTTTCTCTTTACAAACAACATAATTTTCAGGATTATGAGGGAAACAGCAGTGAAGATTAACTAAAAGATTAGTTAACTTCAGAAGACTTTAAGAACTCACAATTTGGCCATAAAATTGTTTCTTGAAGGCTTAAAAATGTTTTAGCCACCATTTGATATGAAATTTTTTTATAGGTGGCTAACACATCACATCTTCTTTAAGGGAAAATGCTAGGGTTCAAGCAGTGGAGGATCACATCAAGCATCAACAAGAAGTTCTCCAACTCTTAAAGGATAACCTAAACTTGGCACAAAATTGAATGAAACAACAGGCAGATCAACATCGCAGTGAGAGAAGTTTTGATGTGGGAGACTGGGTATTTTTACGGTTACAACCATACAAACAAATGTCCCTCAAGCAAGCTAAGAAGGATAATAAATTATCGCCAAATTACTATGGTCCTTATAAGGTTTTGCAAAAGTTTGGTACTATGGCATACAAATTGGAGCTTCTTGCTTCTTCACGAGCGCATCCATTTTTCCATGTTTCATACTTAAAAAAGGCTATAGGGGACAAACTTCCAGTTCAAACAATATTGCCAGAACTTGATGAGGAAGGAAAAACCTTATTGGAACCTGAAGTAGTCACAGAAACAAGAACTCGACAACTATGAAATCAATCAATTTTAGAGTATCTCATCAAATGGAAGAACTTACCCATAGAAGATTCTACATGGGAGGATGAGAATTTTATACAAAAGCACCTAGAGCTACTCAAGCATTGAGTACAACACTTTTTCTGAAGGAGAGGAGAATTTTAGGTCCCTATATTACTAGTATAGTCCCTTATTGTTGTTAGTATAACCCCCTTATTGTTATTATTGTACCCCTGTAACCCCCATATTTTTATTATTGTACCCTTAAATTATTATTGTTAGGTCGACTAGGATTACATTGTGGTCCCATGGACTCCTATATATAGAAATGAGGTTTTTTCATTTGTATCATCCAAGAATTATTCATTTATGGAATGTATTGGAGGTTTCCCCCTTGAAGTGGCTGATTTCTAAGGCGTTGATCTCTCTTTTCTTCTATTTTTTGGAGTTGGTTTCACAAAAATGACACTCAAACCCTAGCTTAGCTTCACCTCCTCATTTGCAGATAAGTACTGCATCTGAACTCATTATCTTGTTGGCATTTGATGACTCTTTGAAGTAATACATAGTCTCTTGGAAGTTGAAAAGAAATTGATGTCTTGGAGCTTGTGGATGCCATGATTTGTTTGCTGATGGAGGAGGCTAGATTGTAGGATCCCTGAGCTTGGTTGTTGGTGAAGTGCTTCTAATCTATTATTGTTATTTCCTGTTGCTTTATGTTTTCCATATTTCGATGTTGCAGTAGAGAAAAAGATTTAGACTAAGAAATGCCTTTTGAAAGAACTTTAGTTCTGTTTGTGCTTCACTGCCTTAATGTTTTCTTCTGCTAGGATATTTTAGAGAATTCTTAATTTCTCTCTAGAAACCCTAAGCTTGTTTATTTCATAGATAGTTTAATACAGTTGGTATCAAGCATGATTTATGGCTAGCCCTGCTTATTTGATGTCACTAAAACACTATTTTTGAAGTCTCTCTCTAAAGTACCATTATTTAGGTATGCCAAAGAGGTTTTGTTTCAATCATACCCTTTATACTTGCTTAACTAATTGTTTTAGAGATATTCATAGCTATAATCAAGGATTTTTAGGCATTCTATCTTCTCCGATTATAGTTATATGTGTGTCTTAAATGTTTTATATCCTTGAAGGTGAAATCACTAGAAGTTAAATGATTTTCTCGCCTTCTATATTTCATTGGAAAAGTTTGTCTTGAATAATTATCTACTTTAGTTGAATCAAAGAATTTATGGTTTGCCCTGTCTATTGGTTGCCCTTTCATGCTTATGATATTTAAATCCCTTTGTTGAAAAGAACATATGATAAAGGATTCTTAATTTCCCTTTGTCCTACCTTTTATTCTTACAATTGATGTCCATCTCATTACACCTAAAAAACCTTGAAGATCCACTGACCAAGTTAGATTTTCCTTGTAATACTCCCCGATCCATTGATGAACTTATCATGACTTTCATAGACTCCATTGCCCAATGACTTAGAGATTTCCTCATTATATCTATTCTTCTTGATCATCATACCCAACCAAAACAAATGACAAACCATGTACTTAATAATTAGCCTAAAATCAACCATCTAAAGCAAAGAAGTTTATATTTTTGCAAACAAATAGAGATATCCCTCTCTGAGTCCAGGAAGGCTAGGTCCTAGGACTCCAAATACTGGTCTGATGTTACCCTGTGCATTTGTTCTACCAATCTGCTAAATCACGGGACACTAACACCTTTGGGAGGGGGTGATTTCACTGAAAGAACATTGGAGGGAGATAGACACCCTACATGAAAGATGGATGAAAGAAGATTTGAAGAAAGGATGGGAGAATTATAAGAAGAAGGAAGCCCTAAAGAAACAGGAGGAATAGTTGATGCTGTTACAGCAGCAGGTTCTGGATCTTACCATGGACAAGAAAAAACTTCATGATCTTGCCCTAAATTTTTTAGGGTGCAGGCGTCCTTTCCCATCCTATCCTATATTTATATTGGAACGTTACTTCTTGTTCCAGATGAAAATTGTTATGGAGGACAGACCCTATTTATGTTCTTCCACTCACACATTTTTATATTTTTTCCGTGCCTCCAATTTTGATGAACAAAGCCTGTTGTGTGAGTTATTCTTACATAATATCATTTGTGAGCATGTGAGTATGCAAGTGGTTGTGACAATATTCTCCTATATGGGGGATCTGTTGTTGCGAGTTTTTGTGTCCTTCATGAATAATCATATTGAGTGGCATTTTGCCATCAAATCTATGGATGCTAATGAGGAGATGATGGAATTATGGGTCCGGGCAGAACTAGGATGGGCCGCTGAGTTACGGTGAGAATTCAAGAGAATTTTGAGTACTCTTGGGATAAAGGAACTAGTTTCTACTTACAGAAGAAGGATTGTGAACTTCTACGTCAATCAGTTCTCAATGATGAAGAGCCAAGCCTTGACTGGGTACTTGAAACGCACGGAAGCCAGCAGTGCTGAGCTACTGATGGGGGACCCATTTGCATTCTAGAAATTCATGGTGGCTGTTACACATGTACTAGCGTATGCATAGATAGTACAATCCCTTGGTTCTTTGTGGCTTGGATTGAGATTAAATTTTCCTTTGATCTAGCAACCAATTGAGGATTATCAGAGTTATTATGAATTTGGCAAGTATGAATTAGAGCCTTGGGTATGACAGTTGATGGCCAATTAGGTGTACAGGTCTACAGACGAAGATACAGCTGGTTCTTATGATCTCACCGACCTGCACCAGAGATATTCCCATGAGATATGAGTTTGCATGAGGACATGAAAGTGTTTCAGTTGGGGGGAGATGTTGGGTGCTAGTTTTGCACACTTTTCCTACATTTGTTTTCCCTATTTTGCCTCATGAATATAACCAATAGGACTATCTTTGCCTCTTTTTCCTACCTTTCTATCTTAACTTGTATTGTTTCACCTTATTTTCATTACTCTACCATTTCATCAATTATTATGATATATCATACCTTTTTATACGACTAATTGAGGATGAATGTTTTGAGAAGATCTATGGTATTTGTGTTGTCTTTCCATATGTCATTTGTGGCACCAAAGATCCCAAGCACAAGGTATACAGGATCAGTGAAGGGTGTGTTGTTACAACGAGCTTTTTACACCATGATGTTGTTACACTTTGTTGTTATAGACCCATTGTCAAACTGATGTTACACTTTGCTGTTACAAACCTGCTGGTGAACTGCTGATATAGTTGTACCACTGACTAGATCTCGTCAACTCTTGTTGTTGACCTATCCTCTAGCTGTTACGCTACATCTGTGGTTTATTGTGATAGTTGTAGGAGTTATTAAGCATTGTATTTTTTGATAACAGCCTTTGGGTGGTTTTGATTGTAATCTATAATTTTCTAGTCAGACTTTTATTAAAAAGTGGTTATAGCCATATGTATTCTATTTCGATCAACATGAGAATCATAAGATTCTCATAACTGATCTATCCCTTGTTTTTCTGATATGTAACCACTATATAGTTCTCGGCCCTTGAGGTCGAAAGGTTAGCAGAGAATAGCATTATTTTGGCTCTATAATTTTTCTCATATTAATACAGATTATCCTGTTATTGTTGTTACATGCATTATTAGATTCAATTTTCGTTAAGTTCTTTCTCTACCTATGCCCTACTAGGGAGGAAGGGCCCTCCTTCTTAGTAGGGATTGTAGTGATTAAGGTAGTTGTGTATATGTGTTTGTATTTTGGTTTATGTATCAGTAGAGGTGTTGTTTTGTTGTTTCAACTGTGTATATATCCGCTTTAATTTCAATATTTTGTATGATGTTACACATATGATATTAGAGAAACCAGTTGGGTAATTGTTGTGTGGCACGCTAGAACAAATTAATTGAAGTGTGATTACAGTCTTATAGATCATTTTATTTCTGCATGAGTGATTTAATTCTAGCATTTACTTCAAAAATGATTTCTTTTATTTGGAATTGCTTCTGGTTGGGTGTATCGGCACAGAAAATGCAACTGTCATTGAGATAAAAGACGTCCCTGGATTGATAATTTATGTGTACTGTTTTAGTCATTCAATAGTGATTAGTACAGCCCCAATAGTAAGAAATCTTGTTTTCTGCCTCATCCTTACCTTCATCATCTCTTTCAGCTAATGAAACATCTTCCACACCTTATTCATCACGTCCTCCAAAAACACCTCCTCAAACAACACCTCCTATTGTTACTCCTACACAACCATTTGTAGCATTCGTGGCGAGATTTGGCCCTTTAATATTACGTTCCCAACTCACTGCTTTACCTCAAGGGTATGGGCAAAGGCTCCCTCTATTTGATGGGACATTAGAGGTTACAGCCCTGCAACATATGGTGAAGGTCACATATTTCATCTATCTTGAAGAGATCGAAAACGATGATGCAAATATGAGGGTAATTTCTCAAATTTTTTAGGGAGATGTGAAGACATGGTTTCGTAATCTAACTCCAAATTTAGTTGCAAATCCACAACAATTTACTGATCTATTTTTATCCAAATGGGAATAAAATAAGAATCCACTTCATATTCTTGTTGAAAATGATGCTTTGAGAAGACATCCCAATGAGTCTGTGCAATATCTCACTACCCACTTCAACAAGATCTATAATTCAATTCCAAATGACATCAAGCCTACTACTAGATTGGATTTTCTACACTATCCAGATGCCTTCGATCCCGACATGGCTTATTAACTGAGGGAAAGAAGTCCTATAACTCTCAAAGAGATGCAAAGAAATGCAGTGAGTGTGGAGGTGAATTTGATGAATAAGAAATAAAAAATGAAGATAGAAAGAAGGGTAACAATTAAAGAGGAGCCATCTACTTCTTCAAATGGTAATTTGGAATCTTTTATTAGAACTATGGAGAAAATTATGGATAGGATGACAATATCAGATAGGAAATCATAAAATCAGATCCAAAATCCTAATTTCTGAGGACACCAACAGCAACCTCAACTCAGAATCAAGCAAAGAGAGCAGAGAGGTCATGATAAAAAATCATATCAACAAATTAGAACACCACTTTAGAAAAATTATGCTTAGGAAGTTGAGGAAGAATGAGAGATTCTTGAAAAGAATCATCTTTTTTATAATTATGTGCAGCCTTTTTTCTTTAACAAATGTTTTTGTGTATTTTTCGCACGGGTGTATGAAATCGCACAAGCTTAGAGAGTGGTCTACTCTCTAAACTATTGGTAACAGGCAGAAAGTGGGGGGAGCTCAAAAGCATAAAACTTAATGGAAATATTATGCTAAAGTATGCTTTGATTAAACTAAAACTAAAAACACAAATATATAGAAGCTATATAGAGAGTTCCAAACGATGATAATGCAAACGATGGCTTGATGGCCTCTTCTTATTAAATTTTTGAAATGGAGAAGAAATTTTACCCACTTGCCAAAAGGCACCTAGGCAATGGCTCTAGGTCCCGATGCAAGGATGTTGCCTTCCAAGCTCTGCCTGTGATGCAATATCACTCTCTCTCTGCTGTGGTGGACTAAGATGTTGGGTGGCCAACTATCGAGTCCTCTTTAGCTCCAGCTCTGGGTCACACACAATGATGGTGTTGCTTGGGGCAACTTTGGCCAACATAACCTTGTGATCACCATTTGTTCATCTCTTAGTGGATTTATATAGGTGAGCTTCAAATCCTCCTTCCCTCCCTTGGTACATGATGGATGGTGACCCAAGGGAGAGGTGTGATTCCATTTTGTGCTCAAATATTCTTTTGTGTGCTCACATAATGTTTAAGGAGGCGCTGGTGGCTGTCCTTAGGTGGCTTTCACATAAAGAGTTATTGTCCTTTTTCTTGTTGTGGTCCTGGAAAGTGACTTTTTCCATTTCCAGGAATGCGCGCTTATCGGGAAAAAAGGCGTGTAGAAGGCACTCTTCTCTAAGGATAAAGCACGCATTTGAGCATTTATGACTAGTTCAAATCTGATTTCCTCAAAACCTTAGAGATTTTAAATACTTCTTGATTCCATAATGTATTCCTGTTCTGTAAATCCTTAAGCTCGACATTAATTGACGTCGTCTTCTTCTGTACATTTTACCAGTGTTAACAATTTCCCCCTAATGTGTGAGGTCTAGGAAGAACTGTATAGCCGAAATACATTATAGTTTCTTTTATGTATCGTACACAAACAGAGAGAGAGAGAGAGAGAGAGAGAGAGAGGTTTGTGTGTATTTTGGAATTAAAAAACACCTTGCACCGTTTCCAAGATAACCATGGTCTAAGGGACCCCTTGTAAGAAGACAAAATATGAAACATATTTACAAAATTTCAACGAGGCGGGCATGTCCCATGCTCATGATGCTATGGCTAGTTAAACAAAATTGACAGATACATGTGCTATCTGTGCCACTACTGTGGTAGTGATGCTGGTGGTTTTTTACGACGACTACTGACACCCTCAGGGACGTTTTTTCTTTAACGATTGGTGGAATGTGGTACCCATATGCATAATCCTAGTATGGCATATCATTGTGCCATGTACGCATATGTACTAGATGGGACCTCCCCATGTAAGCATTGTTGTCAGAGATGCTTATGGAAGTACGGGTCTTTGATAGATCTGATCAAAATGCAATGGTTGTAAGGTATGATACCATCGTGACATGAAAGCTTTTGTTGTAGTCGAATGTCAAGAGGATCGATGACATTTGTGGACAATGATGTCTCCCACAGTGACACCTGAGGATACCCCTTTTCATGGGGAGGGGTCATCCAAGGTATCGCTTCCTTTTTGGAAAAGAGGTGTTGAGGTCGACAAGAAGGAAGCCGTAACTGAACCATGATTCACCGACCTGAGGGGTCGGGGATCGGGATATGATGGGTTTAACATAGGAATGTTGGTGAGTGGTGGCTGAAAACAGATGATGGGGATTCAGTGGCCCGAGGTCGAAGTATACTTGCGCAGCTTAGAGGCAGTCATAGGTATTTCTAAAGGAAAAATCCTTGGAGTCGGTAGGACTTCCAGGGCAGGTGTGAACCAGCTATGATTGTCATAATGGTGCGTGCATGGGGGGTGAAATACTTCGACCAAGGGAGATGAGGGACTGCTGCCATGGAAGAGAAAGTGAAATACGAGGGAAAAGTGGCGAAGGGCATCGTTTGCAGTCTTTGTACACTTACCAAAAGAATAAAATAATGGGGTTTGGTTTGTACAAAACACAGAGACGGGTACCCCAAAACATGAAAGAGGGTCGCTCACTGAAGGTGTGAGGACGGTGTTTTGTTGGGGGTAGGGGTCCCATTGGTTGGTCTCATGTGCGAGGTTGATGAAGTGGAATATGTCGCAAATGGGATTACGCTGATGGAGGTATGGTGGGAAAAAGCGGTGCGCAGAGGTGCGCTCTCAATCTGCTTATACAACCTGATCGTCTAGGAAGGGGGTTGAGTTTGAATGGTGAAATTGACCTTATGCATGATATGTGGATTGGCATGAGGTGCTTCTTGGACTAACATGGTATGGACATGGTGTCACTTGTGGGGTTATGTATGATCTACTTTGGATGACAATCGCCATGGAGGGGAGGCTCTATCGACCATCGCGGGTGTTTATCATATGCAGGGTGAGGTGGTGATAAACGTGATCAGGTATGAGGACCCTATAGTTTATTTCTCATGGAGAAATGATGTCAGGATATGCAAAGTTCTCTGGGACTCTATCATGCTAAGGGTAGAATGATACCTGCTCCGGAACTTCCAATGGATGGTGCTGTGAATGGTTTGCGGGTTCTTCCTGCAAAAAAAAACAACCTCAAGTGAAAGCAACTTCTTTTCATCCAATATTATTGAAAAGCATGAATTTTGGAAAGGAAGATGGGAGGGTGCATACCTTCTGGCGCTTGAAAAAATATTTTTCTGGAAAGCGAATGTGGGGCATCGCTTTCATTCTTCATGGTATACTGATGATGGTGCAACTTACGGTTTGTAGAACAGATCCTCTGATCTCCTATTATGTGGGAGATCAGAGGTGATTGCAGAGCCTTTCTTGCCGTTGTGGTCAGCCTGTGTACTAGGGATTAGCGATATTATGCTGAGATAACTTCCATGACGTCCTGCATTTCAATTTTTCAAGTTGTTGATGCTGGGGGCCATACAAATGCTCAAAGGGGAAAAAGAAGCGCCCCCCTTGCGCTTATTTTTGAGGGACAGCCACGCGAAGGTGCGCTATTCCTTCCTTTTTGTGCGCAAGGGCATGCCTGTGAATTAAAAAAGTGCGCAAGGGTAGGGTTTTTGTAAAAACTTTGGTTTTTGCTGTCCCTTTTGATGTTTTTCCTCTGTACTGATGGGTGCTTGTTGCTTGGCAGGTTGGTGTGGAGAGAGTGATATTGGCCCAAGATCCAGACCGCTCTGGCTACTAATGCTATGGCGCGTCGTCAGTTGGCTACCGCATGGGGCCTTCTGAAATTTGCTGAGAACGAGTTCCTTTGGCCACAGGACTGATTGTTACGTTATATCATACAACATTGGTGCAAGAGGTGCAATATGTTCATCCTGAGGGGGACGATCTTGATTATCCATCCAGAGACGGATATATACTTTGTGACCAGATTACTGCCTCAGGGCGAGGCGCTGAGATACCCAATCCCTGTTGGGTGAGTGAACATGGACAGGTTCCGGAGGAGGCATTGCGATGGTGCGCCTCTTACTGAGGGGTGCATCAATATTGCATCAGTGACAAATGTGGCTGAGCGGTGTGCTCTGGCCATTATTTTGTGACTGGTAGGGTCATTTGCTCCACATCGGGCATCTGGCCCGCAGGTGGGAGTTTTACACCGCTTGAGGAACGAGAATTTTTTCAAATTTTCCCACTTCCAATTTGATATTATGGTGTCGCAACTGAACAGGGTCCAACGAGGATACAAATCATTTGTGTATGCTAGCATCTTGTGCATCATTATGTACGAGAGGGTCGTGCTGATGAGGCCCATTGTGGCAGTGCCTATTGGGGGCCTGAGGGAGCCATGCATGAGGAGATCCACGCAGTAGTGGTGGCATGGTGGGTCGTTATTGGAATGACATGATAGAGGCCTGGTTTGAGGCCAATCCATAGATTTTTTTTCCATACCTGTACGTGGGGATGGACTTTTAGGGTGATCTAGATATCAGTCTCCCTTTTGGTTATGTTTGGGTTCCTACAGGTATGTGCTATATTTCTGCATCTGTTCGAGTTTTTATGTACTTGAGTTTCTTTTATTGACACTGACATTATTTTGGTTACTCATGCATATTTTGGTGAGGTGGGATGCCCAGTGGTCCAACTAGTGGGTCATGATCCTCTGCCACGACCGCTGGGTGGTCGGGGAGGAGGTGTTGCAGTTGGACCGAGTGGTGTCGGTGGACCTGGCGAGGATGGTGCTGGCCCTTCTGGTGAGGGCAGCAGCTCGGCTGTAGCTGAGGTAGTAGCCGAGAGAGCTCATGTGGATGCAGCTGAGGCGTGCATCGCAGTACTTACGGCTCAGATGGCCTCTCTAAAGGACTTCCAGAGTTGAGTGGACCATTTGACCCATGGGGTGCCTGCCTGAGGCTTTATGGATGATCTTGAGGAGGTTTGGCTAGAGACAGTGATGGCCCACGAGAGAGATTATCGGCCCACTCTACGACGGGTAGCTATCGTAGTGGTGAAAATAGCTCTAGTGGTGACACCAGGAGCAGTGGTGAGCCCAGGTGCTCCTCTTGAGGGGGCACCCCCCTAGAGTAGCTTCGTACACAAGAAAAGCACCCGTTATGAGGATGCTTCCCTTATTATTGACAACCCTTGTATCTTTGGGCTAGCCAATGGGCCAGTGATACTATTTTTGTACTCAGACACACATATTTTTTGATATATATATGAGAGATATTTTTGCGGCTCTACATGGTGTGTTATCTATTTTGGCTTTATGCATTTTATGTTATGCTGATGGATATCTATGTTTTTGGTTTTTCATGTATGGTTGTTTATTCGCGATGCATTCCAGTCTAGAATATTGTTAGCTATGCGATCAGCTGCTTGGTTTTGATTCCTTGAGAATGTAATGTAATCAAATTGTCTGCTTAATATTTTGGCACGCAAATATTTTCTAAACAGGTTTGCGTCTCTGGTTTCAAACGTTTGTTTTAACTGCGATACCACTAACTGGGAATCTAGGTAGACATGCATATGGCGGATGCCCTGATGGAGGACCTTGCACATAAGTCTGATAATGGCATCATACTCTACCTGATTGTTGGTTTCTGATCCAATGCACACTTCATTTGAACACAGTGGTGATCAGTCAGGGTGGTAGATGACCCAGGCAGCTGCAAGTAATTTTTGAGACCATCGTGATGCTCCATCAGCAAATCCAAAATAGGGTTCAAGTTGGTGATCCACGGTGGCACTTTGAGCGCGTTTAGGTTTTTGGGTCAAAAATATTTTGGTATTGGGATTTTTGTGTACTCTAACTCTAGGGGATAAGGGCTATTGGGGCCCTTATGGGTATAACTTCTTGAGGTAAAGGCCATTGACAGGTTTTTTAAGGTAGGTCTTGTCCAGTTCCATCAAGATGTATGCCGCGTGCCGGAGACAATGTTTGATGGTATAGGGCCCTTTCCACAAGGTTTCGAACTTTCCTGGCCCTAAGGCCTCTTTTGCGACATCATAGCGAAGGACTAACTCTCCCTCGGTAAATCAGTGAGGGGTGATGTGGCGGTCGAATGATGTTTTTACCCTTTTATTATGGGCCTCATTGTGTTGCAGCGATTGTCGCCTGCTTTCGTCAACTAGCTCTAGTTGTACTAGGTGTTGTTCTAGAGGTTGGGTGTCATCAAGTAGTCGATGGTGGTATGCAAGTTTGCGATCTCGCGAAAATATATGCAAAAGCATAAGGTGCCTTGGTCTTTTGCAACAGGAATAAAGTGGAATTCTTGTGACGAGGAGGTGGTTGAAATCTTGTCTTGGGTGTGCGACAACACAAGCCGTATGTGATGAATTGTGTTGTTGGCATGCAGCGGGGGAAGGATCTCAGTAATGGAGTCCTGTGTGTGCCTAAGGTCGGATCACAGAGGTGCTTAAACGCTTTTAGCAGCAGGCATACCTCTGGCACGTGATCATGACTGGTGCAAATGGTGCATGGTATTACAGTGCTGACAGAGTAGATAGTGTGAGATTCTACACTACTTGATGTTCCCGATGTGGACGCTCGGAAAGGGTCGAGTGTGGACCAGGTCATCTTCTTCTTCCATTTTTGTGTTGTAGGTTGAGAGTTGCCTCCCATTTTGGAGGGTGGTTGACTTAATGTTGCTCTAGCTACTCTCAGCTTGGGGAGATGTGTACACTTAAACGTATGATGAAAGTGTGAGCAAATTCAGCAATAAGTGCATGTGATATTCTCTTGATTAGAGAGAAGTTTTTGAGGGAGAGGCAAGATTATGCGAAGACTTTTTGCAAGGGGTTTGAGTTCTCTGCATTGCTTGACTTGATGATCGTTTAGATCACAAAAGCCACATGTTATCCTAGGCTTGGCCTGGGGTATACGTGGTTGGTGTGTGGTCTTATCAGGCTTGACACACCACTGTGGTGGTGGGGATGTTAAGTTGGAGATATATCTTTTATTCCATTATTGGAGATCGCTTGTCCTCTTTTCTATGGAATTAATCATGTTGATAGTGGGACGGATACGCAAGACATAAGTACAATGTTGGTCGTAATGATTACCCTGACATATCAGGAAAAATATCCATGATATGGGGGTCCCATCATGCTTGGTCTGAGGCCAGGCAGGGTACCAACGTCGCAATGCTGCTAAGTCAGAGCAGTGGATGACTATATGGTCCATATGCTTGCATAACGTGCATGCGGGTGGGTTTCGTGAAGTGCCTTTAGGGGTAACTAGGGGTTCCCCACTTGGATGTTCTTCAGCTGACAAGAACATGATAGACCCACTCATCTCCTCTTCTTGGGTCATGGAGTTGTTGATGGATTTGACATCCATATCATCTTCTTGGGAAAGATGAACTATGGTTGAGCGGAGGCTAGCAAGGGCTAGCCGAAAGCAAGGTATGTAGTGACAATCCTCCAATAGGTGATTTTCGGCGCATAACAGGCATGTGAATTGTGTTGCCCATAGCCCCATGTAGTAAACCCTTTCGATCGGATACCATCTGTGAATGAGTTCCAATGTGGCACACTATTCGAGGTAGTGGCCATGTTCATCGCATAGCGTGCAACGTATAATGGGCATTACTGGGGGCACTCTCCGAATCGGTGCTCCTCTTGTAAGTATAGGATGGTATGGGGCTCGTCATTAATAGACTAGATGGAGGGATCCTCATGATAGGATCACTCAACCACATGTAAGGTGTCCCTATACCATGGTATTTCTGGAAAATGGTGGGTATAATGCCCATAGGTGTCACAGAGAGCGCATGTGTGATTGGTATGCAGGGGTTTTCCTGTACTATTGGTGGCATGTTCCTTGTTATGGGAACGTCGTTTTGAGGTGCCTACCTTGCAATCGAGGAGTGGTTTTAACTCGTCCAACTCCGGGCATATGTGAGTAGGGTGTCCTGTGACATCACATTAGCGTATGAAGATGACTCCCTCTTGATGGTGGGAGTCACCACTTTCTTTCCTTTCTTGGCGATTTTCTTGGTCATGGTCGCCGGTTTCACAATGCGATTTCCCTTACGGGGGCAGTTTGGATTGTTGCTTGGGTAGGCTGAGGTTCCTCGTGACCGGGGGGCTTTAACCCAAATGCAGTAATGTTGGTAATTGTTGTTCCTGGAGGGGGAACGACATACCACACTGGGAATTCCAATGATATATTGGGTAATACCAGTGTTGCCAAGACCTGCTAGGAGGTGAAGCCAACAGGTGGGTAGAGGAAAGGAGTTTGGGAGGCGGCATAGACTAGGGAAGCTGCAGTAGCTGATGCCTCGGTGTCGTTATTGCTTGAGTTCATATCCTAACTAACCTCAGTTCTTGATTTGGACATCATGAATACCGGGGCCCCTGTGACATTGGGCGATACATCAATGATGATGGGAGGATATCCTAGGAATGACCCTAGGATGGACGACGGTTTGAATTGGCTAGGGCCATATTCTTGATACCGTGAAAGACCATATGCGGTTGTATCTACATAGGGTAGGATTACATCTATGTTGGTTAAGGGATGCTTCTCACTATGTGTTAACTGGTCTACTGTGATGATTCAATCCTCATGGGGGAACATCATGATGCGGAAGATGGAGGATGATATGGCAGACATGGCGTACATGTAACTCTACCCAAGGAATATATTGTAATCCAAGTGAGCGTCCAAGACTTCGATTTCTATGTGGACTGTCTTGCCGGCTAAACAGACCGGTACATTTTGGAAGAGACCGACGGGGGTCGAGGGACGACCCTCGTATGCTCTGAGTGTGATGACGGAAGGTTTGAGTTCGGGGGCTCCTAACTTCTACCATACATTCTTTGACATGATGCATGTGGATGCACCCTCGTCAATGACACATTGGTGAATAGTGATATTCTATACCGATACTAGTATCTGGAAGGCAACCATGGAGGGAAGCCTAGGGGTGGCTTTGTCTAATTCAAAAGCCATCATGCGCGTGTCGGCAGGGTCGACAACGGTAATGTGGAAAGTAGGGTTTTTCGTTGCTTTGGGCACAACTGCAGTACTTCCAATGTCGACATAGCAACAGGTGATTGAGCTAAATCATCTATGATGTCGTAATTGTGGGCCACTTTGGAGTAGTGACCTACTTGCCTATTAGGCCCTTTTACCATTTTTGGCAACGGTTCCAAAGGAATCTTTGGAATTATTAAAGGTGCACTCAACACACTCGTACTAGCCCCTGATGAACTGGTGTCTGGCGGGGTGTCGTAGCTGTGATTCTGAGTTCGGAAAAACATTTCTTCCCCAGCCATGTAAATTTCATCGTTGTTTTTCCCGGAATCGTCGGGGTTTTGCTGCTAAGTGCTGATCGTTCCTTGACGGGGGAAGGGTTCTTGCATAACTGTAGTTTTCTGGGAAGATCCTCCCTATCCTCGATTACTCTGAAGCTTTTTAAGCTCAGGGAGTTTGAGACAATGGTGAGTATAGTGCTCGTACTCACCACATAATGAACAAGAATGGTTTGTTCGTAGAGGTGGCCTTTTTCCTTGCCTTTGAGCATTGCTTGGCTCCTGGTTTTGATTCCGGTTGGAGTTACCTCCAGCCTAGGATCGCGGTGGGCGCTATTGGTTGCTGCCCCCCTGTCCAGGGTTCCCTTTGGCCTTGTTTTTTTTCCTTTCTCTTAACCACGTTAGGAGGATAATTCTCCTGATCATACTGGTGTGGTTGATTTTGGGACAGCTACACAAAGTTCACTGGTGCATTGTTTTTATTGGGTGGGTTATATGCTTGGGACTGAGCATATTACTATCCCATGTTTGCACCTGGACGTTGGGGGGGAGTTATTCTGTCAGTTTTTCTTCCTGTGTACTGGGTCCCCTGAGCTGGAGTATAAGGTCCTCCTTGGTGATACACTTGCGCCCTATTAGTCAAATTGTTGCTACATGTGATGACTTTGAAATCTGGGCTGAGACATGTTCTGGGTAGACCCATGTGTGTAACCAAGATTCTGACTATTGTTGCTTAGGTACCCTTGGGTCATTGACCCAATAAGTCCATCTGCAGTGTTAGACGCGCCTGGAAATTCTTGATAAGATTGCAGGCACGGGTGTTGGGCAGGATATTGTATATGTATCATGACTGCGTGTAGATAAGTTCAAGCTGTTGGGCTTTACTGATTGTGTACTCTTCAGATGTGGGGTTACGTTGCGCCACATCATTTGAAATATCTGCTGTTAGAGTTTTCAAGAATAAATCTAAAAGGACTCAGTCATTGATTTATGCTTTGCATAAACTGCAACGCCGCCTCCACTCATGCAGATGTTCTGAAATATGAGTAGAGGGGGATTGTCAAAAATGAGTCAGTAACTCCATTCCTGAATCGTGGTGAATGGGAAACTAAAAGTATGTGAGGAATGCGGTAGCGAGGGCGCTAAAGGTTCCATGTGAAGCAGGAGGTTGCTCCACGTACCATTTCATGGGCACTCCCATGAGAGTACGTTTAAATAGCCTCAACCGAATAATATCATCAATGATGCTATTCGATGAGCACCACAAGTGAAAGGTCATTATATGATTTCCTGGGTCTTCCACTTGCTTGCCTTCAAACTTTGGTATGTCCTAAGGGAGCTTCGTGGGCATGGGAGGCCAATTGGGGTCGTGTGCTATGGGTTCATTGGTGGTCTTGGTCAAATCTGCTAAGAAGGGTGACTGGGAGTTTGACGCCATGGCAATGTGTGAAGACACGAAGTTCTGGTTAGAACAAGGGTTATTTTGTGACATACCCTGTTGTGAAATCAGCTGGCTGCCCATATGGGATGCGCTCCTCTGTGTGTGCGATGTGGTGTTGGGAGATCGATTAGGGTTCCCAACTAAGGTTTCTCCAAGAAAGGAGGAGCCAACCATTGTGGCAATGTTCCGTCTTTAACGCCTAAATGGCGAAAGACCTGGAACCCCTCCAGGTAATGGGCGGAGGTCAAAAAGATGCCTGGACCAACAAGGTTCTGTTGGAACTGCTTCAGTGTCGATCATGTTCTGATTTGGAAAAATTTTGAGGGGATCGAGTCTGTGATCACGACAAATTTATGGCCACATACATAAAAAAAAAGCGAAAATGAAATGAATTTTCCTTTTAACTTAATCTATGTGATCAATCAAGAAAAAAATGGTTTTTTTTGTTTGTGCATGATACTCAAAATCCTAGAAGACCTAGTACATCCTCACAAACTCAAAAGTAACTGGGCCTTGAGAGGATTTCTTGCGAGTGCTGGCACAACGTCGCGTAAGAGTTGGCAACGCCCCCAGTTTTTAATGTTCCCAAAATTAGCATGAAGCTAATTGGAACATTAATTTTTCTTATATCATCTAGGAGGTGAATAAATGGGTAAGGAGGCCCATGAGTAGGAATAAAATCCCTCATAGTGTGAAAGGGATCATCATAGTAGCTACATTTTTCACCCTCAAGTGTGAAAAGGGGAAAATGCATGAGGACAAGGTCAAGTTTGACCAAGTCAACAGCATTGCCATAGTGGGAGTGGATCACCTTGAAAGACAACACAGTGTGAAAGGGGAAGAGATAATTTGGTAGAGGAAACCCTAATGTGTGGGGGCCAAGGCAAGGAGGATTTCATTTGTATAAAGGGAGGACAAGGTAGCCATAGAAGGACATGTTATTGAATATAGAATTTGGTCTGCATGACTATTGCCTATCTTCAGTTGTTTAACTGAGATTGTTGTGCTACTTAGCACAAGGGATTTCTTGTTTAAAAATCCTTCTCCCTTCTTGAGAGGCCTCTTGAGGGATTATATTTCATTCTCCACATTTCAGGCTCAAGGCCAAGCCACCTCCTTCAGCTACAATATTATTCCTGTAGCAGGAAACGTTGTGTTGCAGGGTGTTGTAGTGGAGGGTTCCATAACACCATTTCCTTGGCTCATCTTTCAGAGGAGGGAGCTTCTATTCCTCTGGGAGGTTAGTGAGGAAGATTCAGGAGCTGATTGCACATATTTGGCATCAGGCCAATCACTTCCCATCTCCTACAGCGTATTCCATCTCCTTGACTACGTTATTTCTAAGTACATTTGCAGTGGGGGTTTGCATTGCTAGTTTGGAGGGTGAGATCTTCAGTGATTGGATCAGCCTTTCACTTGAAGGATCCTTTGGATGAGATTCATGTATCATATGTAGCATCTTCAGCTATCTTCATCCATTTCCAGTTTTTGAGTTGCAGCTGCTACCCTGTAACTCCGTCATTTTGGCATTTTTTCATATTTCAGCCAATCCTTCCAGGATTGTCTAGAAATTTCCGTTGGGACTATTTATCTTTTCTCCCCATGTTGTATGAGTTGTATATTGATATATCTATGTATTGACATCATTTTGCAACAGTTATTCTTCATATACTGTGCAATCATAACCTTGGGCTTTCTTCATGTAGCATTATTTTTCATATTTCCATGTACATGCTTCTTGAGGCTGGTATTGCCAGGCTTGAGTGATTGATTCCTCAAGGATTTGTATATCTTATGCTGCTATGACATAATATGATGGCTATTTGGATCTTCTGTCATTATATGTGTTAATTTATTACTGCTATTCCATTGGTGTGTTTACATGTTGATGTTTCTCCACATTTGGAATATCTTAAGATATTCCCAATAGTGTAGATTTTCCCTATTTTGGGATATTACAGTGGTATCAAAGCATGATCTCTAGCTCAGCCTGTGAGATCCAGCTATCAGAAGAACAAAGAGAAGCAATAGAGAAAAAAATGATGGGGAGGATGAGATTACTCTCATTAGTTTTCAGATCCAAGAAGAACCTCTCCAAGGAGGTAGAGCAGACAAATAAGAAGAGATGCAGTGAAATTCCTAGAGAGTTTCAAGAGGAGGAAGAGCCAAGAACTTCCTATTCTCAAACAGAGGAATACCAGAGGCATGAAGGGAATTTAGAATATAATATTCTAAGTGAATACCTTTCTAAATACAAAGCTAAATCTATAGCCTTCAAGGAGACTCTAGCTTTACCACAATTCATTCAGCTATAGGAAGGGAAGAGACCCTAAAGCTATGGGATGATGAGAGGCAATAGGTTTCTGTTGCCCACTTCTGATGGATCACTCAAATGTGCAGCAAAGACTTGGGTGATGAAACTAGAAGCTTTCTTCCTACTACATCCAATAGTAGAGAGAGGTTATAGAGATTGCAGCATTGCACCTTGAAGGTGAAGCAAATGTTTGGTGGTTCAGCCATTTGAGCCATGCAAGGGTATCTACTCTAGCTGAGTTGTCTCAAAGACTAATTGAAGCATTTGGAAAAGAAAGATCAGAGGAAGAGAGACCCTCACCACCACTTGAGGAAGCATGTACCAGTGCTGTCACAACCTTGGAGGAGCATCCTTCATGTTCAGTAGTGGAGGAAGAAAACATAGTTGAGAAAGGAGCTCTTGCTTCTACATCTCACCAAGGTATGCTTAAATTTCCATCTCTTGTCATTTCAGCAAATCATATGAAGGGATCTACATCTTTGCATGATGCTTATTTATAGAACAGAGTTGCACTGTGCTGTGAAAAATTAGTGAGGAAGAAAGGAGGAACCATTCCTTATGGGAGCATTCAAATGGCAACTTCATTCAAGAAACCATGAAGGAAGCAGTAAGAAGGAGTAGACATCTAGAGATAAGAAACTCTTTCTCCTCTCTAGATGAAATTCTCTCAATGAGCATGCCATAGCTCAAAGAGAGACTTCTACTTGCAGCAGATCCAAGACCCCTTTAGTTTTGGAAGGCCATGTATGAGGAGGAGATCTCATGGAGAGATTTCATTAGAGGTGCACTTCAACATATCATGGAGTGCAAAGTTCTTCAACAGTTTGAGAAGGTTTTTCCCTTCTCGCACTTGGATCTTTGTGGATTCAAGGAGGAACAGATAGATGATGGAGGACATATTAGGATGGATAACATATCTCATGTTTGTGTTGGACACTTCTTGAGCCATACACATCATGATGGGAGGTTTTTGCCTACCACCTATTTGAGTCCTTATGGGATCAGCTTGATCCTTGAGAAGATTTCATTTCAATATCCCGTGAAATGAAAAGACAGAAATATGATTTGGGATGATGGTAGCCCTCATGGGAGGAGTACCAAGATGGAAGGTGGAAGGAGACAACCACAAATAATTGAGTGGATATGGATGGTGAGCAAGAAGCTGGAAAACTACTTGCAGATCTATGATACTGGGCGGCAGGAGGCATGGCTGCACTGGTTACTCTTGAAGGAGTTTGGCCATCACTTGGCATACACTCTTCCTAAGGGTATGGGGATGGAGAAGATGTGGCAATATGCTTGCATCATTAAGCAACAAAGAGTATGGATACATGGTGTTGATGTGACATTCATATCATTCATTATGTTTTCATCACATGGGTTGTATGTTGAAAGTATGAGGAGGAAGCAAAATATTTTGTTGCTTTGGTTATTCTTGGGAGAGAAAGGGAAGATTTGCTCTCATATATTGTATGATGTTGCAGGAGTAGGAGATGGCACTATCATGGTGCAAAGGGGCTACTTCTTGGCCTTAGATGAATAGGAAGTACTTCCATTTTGGGAGGGATTTCCTAATTGCAGCAACATTATTGGAGGAGTCTTTGACAATAATCATGTCAGAGAATTGAGCTATGAGTTGGTAGGAGCCTATTTGCATAGGCCAAAAATGTTGTTCTTTTGGAGCATGCACTTACTCATGTATTCATGCATCACTTTACTTTTAGCACATGGTGAGAATGTTGTTTTTGCATCTATTGATTATGTAACTCAGTGTTTACATCTTCTTACCATTATCATACAGTGCATTGTTCCAAAAGAGGGCCAGTTTATTGTTGAGCCCCATAAACAAAATTTTGCCAACTATTATGATGGAGATAGAAATCCTTTGTATAACCATGGGCAAATGTTTGGTTATTTCTTGTATGCTCAGTTGTTACATGCACTCATTTACTATTCACTAGTAGATGTGATGATTCACTCAACTAGCCATTTGTCAAAACATCACTTGCCATATTATTTTCTGAAGTTGCAGTGGGAAAGACTGCGCTGTGTCCACTTGAGACATTGTTTGTATCATGCAACATCATGTAAGACCTTCAGCAAACTTCTCAATTGGATACCCTATGATGATCATGTCCTATTCATCAGGGATGAGATGCTTTGGGCCAGCTTGTTCTTCAATGTTGGAGAGGAGGTCCTTGGAGGATTTTTCTTCATTTTGCCACTTGAGGGAAATAATTTTGCAACCCAGGATCAGCACATACTCTACACTTATCATGAGTGGAGAGGAGGACAGTGTGGGGTAGACTACCTTGTCTACCATGATCAGATTTTCAGCCCACCTACTTTGCATGAGCCAAAGGTGGAGGAAGACTTTCAGGAGTTTCCATGTTGGAGGGTAACTCATTTTGTATGGATGATTTCTTGGGGATGGGAGATTCATATGGGGATGGCAAATCCCAATTCATTTTCATCCCACATGCCTCAAGAATTCCCTTCAGTTCTATCCTTTCAGTTGCTTGAGGACAAGAAAAATTTGGGAGGGGAGGACTGTAATGTTCCCTAAATTAGCATGAAGCTAATTGGAACATTAATTTTTCTTATATCATATAGGAGGTGAATAAATGGGTAAAGAGGCCCATGAGTAGGAATAAAATCCCTCATAGTGTGAAAGGGATCATCAGAGTAGCTACATTTTTCACCCTCAAGTGTGAAAAGGGGCAAATGCATGAGGACAAGGTCAAGTTTGACCAAGTCAACAGCGTTGCCATAGTGGGAGTGGATCACCTTGAAAGACAGCACAGTGTGAAAGTGGAAGAGATCATTTGGTAGAGGAAACACTAATTTTTGGGGGCCAAGGAAAGGAGGCTTTCATTTGTATAAAGGGAGGACAAGGCAGCCATAGAAGGACATGTTATTGAATATAGAATTTGGTCTACATGACTATTGCATATCTTCAGTTGTTTAACTGAGATTGTTGTGCTGCTTAGCACAAGGGATTTCCTGTTTAGGAATCCTTCTCCCTTCTTGAGAGGCCTCTTGAGGGATTGTACTTCATTCTCCACATTTCAGGCTCAAGGCCAAGCCACCTCCTTCAGCTACATCGTTATTCCTGTAGTGGGAAACGTTGTGTTGTAGGGTGTTGCAGTGGAGGGTTCCACAACACCATTTCCTTGCCTCATCTTTCAGAGGAGGGAGCTTATTCCTATGGGAGGTTAGTGAGGAATATTCAGGAGCTGATTTCACATCTTTGGCATCAGGCCAAGCACTTCCCATTTCCTACAACACATTCCATCTCCTTGACTGCGTTATTTCTGAGTACATTTTCAGTGGGGGTTTGCATTGCTAGTTTGGAGGGTGAGATATTCAGTGATTGGATCAGCCTTTCACCTGAAGGATCCTTTGGATGAGATTCATGTATCATATGCAACATCTTCATCTATCTTCATCCATTTCTATTTTTATAGTTGCAGCTGCTACCATGCAACTCCAGCATTTTGGCAGTTTTGCATATTTCAACCAATCCTTCCAGGATTGTTTAGAAATTGCCTTTGGGAGTATTTATCTTTGCTCCCCATGTTGTATGAGCTGTATATTGATATATATATATATATATATATATATATATATATATATATATATATATTGACATCATTTTACAGCAGTTATTCTTCATAGACAACATAGTCATAGCCTTGGGCTTTCTTCATGTAGCAGTATTTTTCATATTTCCATGTACATGCTTCTTGAGGCTGGTATTGCCTAGCTTGAGTGATTGATTCCTCAAGGATTTTTATATATTATGATGCTATGACATAATATGATGGCTATTTGGATCTTTTGTCATTCTATGTGTTAATGTATCACTGTTATTCCATTGGTGTGTTTACATATTGTTGTTGCTCCACATTTGGAATATCTTAAGATATTCCCAATAGTGTAGATTTTCCCTACTTTGGGATATTACATAGTCAGCCAAAGAGAATCAACCAACGTAAGGGTAGAGGGTCTGGCACTTGCCTGCACCATCACCTATAGGGTAAAGGATGCCCTAATTTTTGCCACTAAGAACCACCATCCCACGTGAGCGTTCGAGTCTTGGGCTTCTTGGTAGTCAGCTAACATTACCAAGTATCAGTCGGGTCAGGTAGCCCCAACTGATACCGCACGCACTGTGCCTAAGCCTAACCCCCTCTAAATCGGGTCTCTATCGCGCTCAAGTTTTCTTTTCCATGGGCTGATAGGTGGATCTTAAAGCTCCATAAATACACAAATTCTATGTTTAAATGTGAAGTGTGATCAAGGCGGCTTATTGGATGCCTACCCCCTTGATCCTAACTTAATCTATAAATTCCCTTGTGGTCCCTGTGGGGAGAATTTAGTGAGTTGGTTTAATTTATTTTTAGGTGGCTTTCTTTTCTTAGTGGGTGAATGTGTGTGATCGTATTGTGAACAATCTCATAATTTGAACATATGGATATCGGTGATCCTTTACAAAAGTCCCCTATTTAAACTATGTGACGTTGTTCCTTACTCAAATGTAAAGCATTTGCGGATAATGGGCCGCTTCCAAATCTTCCTAGTTAGTCTATGTGAGTGACTAAAGGGAGATGGAAAATCACAAATGTAGAGCATTCATATGCTTGTCTAGGGTCACCAAATGGTGCAAAGACAGTAGAGATTACTTGCTCTAATTAGCGATTCAATCCTAGTCCCACAATTTCCTAAATGAAAAAATTGAATTTAAACTAAACAATTTCTACACTAGCTTATGCATGTGTGGTAATGAGCCACTTACTTGGACTAGTTAAGCTAAGTGTGCATACCAGAATGTGCAAAAAACATAAATTGTTCGGAAAGAAATGGTTAATTCGCCCCCTACTTAATCTATGTGAACATGTTTTGCAAAACCAACTTAAATGAAAACTAACTAAATGCCTACAGAAAGCAGGAA
The DNA here is from genome assembly GCA_034641835.2 of Pinus albicaulis. Lineage (NCBI taxonomy): Eukaryota > Viridiplantae > Streptophyta > Pinopsida > Pinales > Pinaceae > Pinus > Pinus albicaulis. The sequence continues at coordinate 1,259,683,265 of CM076574.1, read as the reverse complement.
AAAAAATGAGTTCTCAGAAGCTGTGGGGTATCAACACAGGTGTTGGTAGATACATTAGGCACTTCCCAACACACTTACAAGTAGAAAAAATGCATAAAATAGGGAGAAAAAATGTCTCTACAATTTGCACGCAAAATCCCTTGACAGGTGCACCTACCTGCGCGCAAGTCAGTCCTAAACGCATGCAATACACCTCTGTGAGGAAAAACTAAATTCTGGAAAGTAAAAAGATTAGGAGCTGCCTTCTTCATTCTGTCACCTCAGTGAGTCGAGGGACTACAAGATGGGTCAGAGGACTATCACCTCCACTCTAGCATAGACAAAAGGTCTCCTGCAAAAGATGGCACAACCACATTGTTGACCAACGGTTGTCATTGATGTCAACCCAAGTAGCACCAGGGGCTAACCCAATATTGCATGGGAATTTTGACCTACCGAATTAATATATTCTGGTTCAATAATTCTTTTGATGGTTTCTAATTGTCGATATGTTTCCTTTGATATATGGCACGCCATGTAATTCTTCACGGTTTGAGAGATATCATGTTTAAAGTTTGTACCCCCAGTTAGTGGGCTAAAACCCCATGGGGTTGGGGCATGGGTCATTGAAAAGTCATAATTAATATTTTTTAAGCTCCTAAGATCCCTCCCACATTCACTTGTTGAAGCCCCTCTCAACCTAAGCAATTATATAAATTGTGATCTTCATTTCCTCCTTAGGCAACGAATTTCGCTATCTGAAAAAGGTCATCGTGGAATTTGCGCTCTAAATTTTTTTCTACAAAGGTTCAGATGCTGAAATTTTTATGAGGCGAAGCCAAAATCCTGAGGAAGCTACTGTAAAAATTTCAGATCAAGGTGCGTAATATTTTTGGAGATATGATCTGTGGAACTCAGGGTTTTTTCAGGCTCCTGAAATTCATCTCAAAGAAGTGACCTTGGTAAATTCGTCATAACTGTCTCTCTAAGAATCGGGTTGGAATTCCGTAAAAAGTGGTAGATAGTGAAAATTCTATGCTTTTCTCTCTATCAATTTTAGATCCATGAAGAAAGAATGACACGTGGCACGTTGTACAAGTGCGCTCTTCTAAAACAGTCCATAATTAGGGCATTGTGAGAGATTGGGTATAACTCTCTCTTGAATAATCCAAATTGGTCAGACTTGTGGCATTGGAAAGATGACTCATAGGACTACTATAGGACCAAAAATTAGATATTGAGGATCTGAAATAACATAGATACACCAGATTCAATATCGAGCTCCTGGAAGGCAAGAAAAAGCTAGATCACGTGTTGTCAAGGGTTGCAAAGGACCAGAATTTCTACAGCAGCAAAGCAAAGCAAGGTGCAGTAGAGGGAAGCATGACAAGAGAGACAACTGAGGTGCATAACAGCAGTAAGAAGTTCATCATATGAAGTCTTCAAGTGGGCAGCACTACATACAATCATTGTAAAGGTATCATTGTACTTAGTCATTGTAAATACATTATTGTACAAATTATACTAGTGTCTATCTGCCAAGGGTTGAAGAGGCAGTGTTGGGAGGTCTAGGATCATCATTAGGTGGTTGTGTCAAAGTTGGGGTTATGGTCTAGTATGTCTTCTTCTTCTACATCATTCTATATCATTGTAAAGTGGACCATTTTCCCTAGTACGGGAGTCCATTCTTCTTTTATTCTTCTATAGGGTGGTAGGGTGGCTAGGGTGAGTTGTAGCTCATTGGGTGCTGGGGCATCCGTTTAGTTGACTATTGAAGAATCTTGGGCATTGGAGCGTCCATCTAGTGGGAGCTAGAGAAGAATGCTTTTCTAGATTCTAGGAAGTTGGAGCTTTATTTTCAATTGGAGTTGAATATTAAAGAATTATTAGAAAAGCATTAGGTGGTTTGTGTCCTGGAGTGGGTTTCCACCTTAAAAACTGTGTGCATTTGTGTTCCTCTTGTTCTTTGCTATCATAGGCAAAAGCTGATAATAATTGAAGATTAACTAATGCTCTAATTGAAAGGAATACTGATTCACCCCCCCCCCCCCCCTCTCAGTGTTTCCAACACACATAAACTTGAAACACATCAGTGGAGTCGCCAATCCTATTGTTGTGGATTTTTCACATGGGTGTATGAAATCACACAATCTTAGAGAGTGTGGTCTACTCTTTAAACTATTGGTAACAGGAAGAAAGTGGGGGGAGCTCAAAAGCATAAAACTTAATGGAAATAGTATGTTGAAGTATGCTTTGATTAAACTAAAACTAAAAACACAAATATATAGAAGATGTATAGAGAGTTCCAAACGATAATAATGCAAATGATGGCTTGATGGCCTCTTCTTATTAAACGTTTGAAATGGAGAAGAAATTTTACCCACTTGCCAAAGGGCGCCTAGGCAATGGCTCTAGGTCCCGATGCAAGGATGTTTCCTTCCAAGCTCTACCTCTGATGCAGTCTCACTCTGTCTCTCTGTTGTGGTGGACTAAGATGTTGGGTGGCCAACTATCAAGTCCTCTTTAGCTCCAGCTCCGAGTCACACATAATGCTGGTGTTGTGTAATATTCCCATTTTAGCACACAGCTAAATGGAATATTAAAATTTTGTTTCGATCACCTAGAAGCTTAATAAATGGGTAAGGAAACCCATTCTTATTGAATACATGAATAAAATCCCTCATGATGTGAAAGGGATCATCAGAGTAGCTTTATTTTGCACCCTCAAGTGTGAAAAGGGGCAAATGCATGAAGACAAGGTCAGGTTTGACCAAGTCAACAACGTTTCCATAGGAGAAGTGGATCACTTTAGAAGACAACGCAGTGTGAATAAGGAAGAGGATATTTGGTGGAGGAAACCCTAATGAGTGGGACACATGGAGAGAGAGCTTTCACTTGTTTAAAAGGAGGGCAAGGCAGCCATTGTTATTCATGAACTGGATTATTGATTTCATTGTCTATGTATACATTGTGCATTCTTTTGATGTTTAGCAAGAATTGCTGGGGAATTCCTATTTAGGACTCTTTCTCCTTCTAGAGAGGCCTCCTGAGGGATTTTTCTTCATTCTCCACATCTCTTGGATCAAGGCCAAAGCTACTCCTTTCAGTGACTGCGTTATTTCTGCTCAAGTATAATGCAGTGTTGCTGGGTGTTGCAATGGAGGACTCCACACACCATTTCCTTGGCTCATCTTTTAGAGGATGGAGCTTCTATTCCTCTAGGAGGTTAGTGTGGGAATTTCTAGAGCTTATTTCAGATAATTGGCATTAGGCCAAGCACTTCCCTTCACCAACAATGCAGTCCCTTCTCTAGACTGTGTTATTTCTGAGTGGAATTGTAGTGGGTACTTGCTCCACTATTTTGGAGGGTGAGATCTTCCGGGATTGGATTGGATTTTCACCTAAGAGATCCCTTGGATGAGATTCAGCCATCAGTTGTAGCATCATCAGCAATCTACATCCATTTCTATTTTCTTAGTTGCAATTGTTGCCCAGCAACTCTGGCATTTCTGCAGAATTGCCAATTTGTGTATATTTCAGCCAATCCTTTTGAGGATTGTGTATTGTTGTTTCTATGGGTTGAGATCTTGCTCCCTCTCTTTTATTTGAGTTTTATATTGTCATATTTGTGTATTGACACTATTTTGCAGCATTCCTCCTTCATAGACTGCGTAGTCATGGCTTGGATTATCATATGTAGCAGTGTATTTCATGATTATTGTACTTGTGTCTTTGATGAGGGATTTGCCTAAGCTTGAGTGATAATTTCCTCAAGATCTTGTACACTTCTTGCTATCATATTATTAATAAGATGGCTATGAGATCTTATTGCATTTTCTGAAGTTGATGTTATTCACTGCTACTTCCAAAATTATGTATTGCTGGATCTCCACATTGGTAATATCTTGAGATATTCCCAATAGTTTAGATGTTCCTAATTTGGAATATTACATGTTGCTTGGGGAAAATTTGGCCAGCATAACCTTATGATCACCATTTTTTCATCTCTTGGTGGGTTTATATAGGTGAGCTTCAAATCCTTCTTCCCTCCCTTGGTACATGATGGATGGTGACCCAAGGGAGAGGTGTGATTCCATTGTGTGATCAAATATTCTTTTGTGTGCTCACATAATGTCTAAGGAGGCATTGGTGGTTGTCCTTAGGCAGCTTTCACATAAGGAGTAACTGTCCTTTTCTTGTTTTGGTCTCGGAAAGTGACTTTTTTCCATTTCCAGGAATGCACGCTTATCGGGCAAAAAGGTGTGCAGAAGGCACTCTTCTCGAAGGATAAAGCGCGCATTTGAGCATTTATGACTAGTTCAAATCTGATTTCCTCAAAACCTTAGAGATTTTAAATACTTCTTTATTCCATAATCCATTCCTGTCCTATAAATCCTTGGGCTCGACATGAATTGATGTCGTCTTGTGCTGTACGATTTTCCAGTGTTAACACCAAAGATGAAGAATACACACAAGAAATTGAGGTTGATCAATCTGATGTTCAGAAATTTGTCCCTTCAAATGATGATATGATAGCAGCAGAGATGGAAGATTATCAAAGAGGTTTCCAAAATTCCCTTAGCCCTATGAAAAGGCAATATACGTTGAGGAACATAAACTTGCCTATCACTTCAAATTAGAAGAGGCAAACTTCTCCAAAGGATGCTCAGCCCCAAAAATTGACCTCTACAAATCAACAAAAATACAAGGAGCCTGCTACTACTAACCAGAAGAAGAACAATGAAGCATCAACCAACAATCCAAAAAAAGATAAGGAAACATAAATTGCATGTCAGAGAAAGGATATTCCACCAAAGAACAGTCCAAAAGGAAGGATTCCATTTCCAAAGAGGTAGATAAATATCCCAATCTGTTTAGTTTAGAGAATGAAATTTCCAAGTTGAAAGTTTCCATTCCTTTAACTAAACTTGTAAAGAATTATCAGTATAATTTTCACGTAGCTAAGATGCTCAAAGTAGACCAAACATATGATATGGTAAATGGTAGCTTTGATCACCCTAAGTTGTTGTTTGGCCCAGTCGTAGAAAGAAACTTACCCAATCGTGAAGTCCCACCATTCTACCTCAGTCTTAGAGTTCATAATTTCAACCTTAATAATGCCATGCTAGATTTTGGAGCATCTCACAATCTCATGCCAAAATCTATAATGGACAAGTTGGGGTTAGACATTACTCACCCATATCATGACCTCTATTCCTTTGATTCTGGTAGAGTGATGTGTCTCAGTCTCATTAAAGACTTGGTAGTGTCTCTTGATCAAATTCCCCAAAAGAATGTCTTGATGGATGTGGTTGTGGCTGATATTTCTCCAAGGTATGGGATGTTGGTCTCATGATCATGGGGAGAAAAGCTAAAAGGTACTTTGCAACTCGATTTCTCTTATGCTACTATACCGGTGTTCGTTCAACTCAGAAAATTGTACTAGGAAACAAAGATGAAGTGTATGATTAGCAGCAAAGAGAAACCTTATAATCACCCTATACAGTTTGTATATACCGACTTAGAGTCATTTATTTTGTTTAATGATGATAGTCCAGTTGATGTAGATAGTCAGCTAGTAGAAAATTAGGAAAATTCAGAAATTTCATGTAGTGTTTGAGAAGTTTGCAGAAAAGACGAAATAGAAAGAGATTGATTTTCAGCAGGGTTCATCTATTGAGAAGCCAATAGAATCAGTGAAATAAATAGAGTGTGTTGAGACAATGGATCAACAAACAAAAAACAAAGGGCATCTTTCTGAATTTGAGTTTTCGGATGAGGAAAAGAGTCTTTGGACTATGGATTTTGACGAAGCAGTGGGAAAAGAAGGAGCTGGAATAGGAATTTAGATTCATAGCCCAATGAATCAGTGAGACAAGATTCATCCTATGTTAGGTGTTGTTCATATAAAATTTCTTTCAATTGTTTAAATATTGAAGCCGAATACGAAGCTTTGATTGTCGGGCTTAATATGCTTAAGAAGATAGGGGCTCAAAAGATTCGAGTTTATGGCGACTCTGAGTTGACTATCAAATAGATAAAAGGGGAATACCATGCCAACAATTCAAGGATGGGAGCATATCACAATGTTGTCTTAGATATTCTCAAAAACATTTCTGAATATATGTTACACCATTTTTTGGTCATCTAACCTATTATCATTAGATGGACCTAAGTACACCATGCAAGACCAATTTTACTCCAAGTAAAATTGCTTTCACTATGAAAATAACTTATTAAATCACCTTTATTAAGTTGTTTATGGTCTAAACAGGAAACCCCATAAGGAAATATTAAATAAATATACATTTGTTTGATTTTCCTCACAAAATAATTAGTCAAATAGAAGTTTAATTAATATTTCTGGTAATATTTAACCCAAAACAAGGAAATTAATTAGATAAATCATTATTTATCTTATTATTTTCTAAATAATAATTGTTTAAATCTTATTTAAATAATATTCTTTGTTAAATATGACAAATTCACCCTTAAATAATTAAATAATCAATATTTATTTGATTATTACTCAACCATATAAAATGATAAATAAATCATTTATTTATTTATTATTTACAAATAAAGGGATTTGACTCAAGTCAAATTCCTTTTCCCTCCAACAAATATAATAAAATATTCCATAAAAGTTGGATCTAGGTTTCGTTAATAATATTTTAATTATGCACCAATCTCTAGACTAACTCAATATTTTGTTATAAATAGAAGGGTTTTCCCATTCATTTGTGACCTTTTGTTGCCTTAATATCACTCTGGATCTCAACACTTGGTCTGGCTATTGATCCATAATCATAGCCATACATTTCCATTTTTGTCTGGGTTTTCTACACCATCAAGAGAGAGAAGTTCTAAATCTAAAGTGTTGAGGACTCACAAGAACCCATCCCATTGAGGAGAACAGGGAACACCCTCTTTTGTTTTCCTCCCAAGTGCCATTAATAAAATTATTATTGGATATATTCTTGTCTTGTCTATTGGATCTATGGAGTAAGTCTTATTTTTCTACTGTTTAATGTCTTCTAATGCATAGATCTAGATTTTTGAAGCATTTGTCTTGATCATCTAATTGTAGATCTGAAGATATTAGCTGTCATTTCTGCTATTAGGGCTATAATTATGTGTAGCTAAAGTGGTATTTTTTCGTACACTTCAAATAAAGATTCATACTAACAACTGGTGACTCCACACGGGTTTACCTTTATGACCGTTGTCGTTTTTCTGATCCTTGCATATCCAACTGCTTCAGACCCTATGATTTCTCTTCAGCCCCTTGTTTTGCTTATTCCTGATGTTTTTTTAATCTATAATACCCTAAAACAATAAAAATTTTAACTTCCGCGTCTTTTTATACCCATTGGGCAGGTCAACGACATCAGCCGCAGCTTAGATGACAAAATTTTCTGAAACCTACCGCCAAGAGTGCCGGAAGTGTAGGTCACACTTTTCTGCCCAAAACCTGCGACCTGGACCTATAGGGTGCACTTTACTGCCCAAAAATTACGACCTCTGCTGAAAACAGGCCAAAAACTGAGACCTGGATTTTCTGCAGGGATTTTTCTGAAAGTTTTTTGGGTTTTGTTGAGCCTCTGTTTAGGGTTGTCTGACCTTCGTCTCCGCTCGTTTTGGACCTGTACTTGTTATGTTTCTCTCAAATAAGTGGGAACCTAGCCCCCTAGGGCTTCAGTACCCTCCACTTTTTGTAGAAGAGTGTTTGCTGTTGCAGGTTGTCTGAAATTTCAGAGTCTTCAGCCATTTTTTCAAATATGATACCTCATCTTCAGATCCACTTTAGATCGGCTTGTTATCCATCTAAATCCTCCCATTTAGCTTTTTTTGGGTTTTCCATTAGGGGGTACTCCGCTTTCCTCCTGGAGAGAGCCTTTCGTCACCTCTTTTTACAACAATTTTCCTCTAATTTGTTGTTGTTTTTTGCACCACTTTCCAGTAGATTTTGTCTTCTAGATCTTTGTCCCTCTTGACCCAAGATCTATTAGCATTTTTTTAGTGTGTTTAAATTATTTTTTTGCTCACCTATAGACTAATTGTTGAGAGACCCGCCTCCTTGGGTTTATATTATTTCATTGTTAGCTATTTATCTTCTATTTTGCAGGCCTGTATACTATCATTTGCAGGTTTATTCATAGCTCTACAATACATTTTTTTCTTTTCTCTACAAATTTATGGGTTTAAAAATTAAAATTTACACACTTCTGCACACACACCCTAAGTGAAAAAGGGCTTGGTTAACACCACCAAGAAAATACTCTAAAACATTGAAATCAATTGATCCTGCACCTCTTTTCCCTTTTTTTGACATTGTAATCAGTTGATCCTGCACCTCTGGCCTGCCCTTGTCGATCTCTTTTTCCTTGGTGCCGTGTGTGTGTCATCATTTCTCAACCTCCTATGGGCTCTGATTTTCCTGGGGGAGGCCAAGACCTCCTATATATATTCCCTCCTTGGTAGCATGGGGTCTGTGGTACAACATGCTTCCTCTCTTTTCCCCCAACCTCCTATTTACCACACCGTTACCCAACCTTGTTTTTCCGGGTACCCCGCCGACTCGCATTCTCATGATGAAATCCATCAACCTTCAACAAGAGACACCGAATCTTCGACTCGGTCCCGCGCACAGCCTCCCCGCCACGTCCGTTCCCGAGTCGCTCCCGCCCCACAGCAGCCTCGACACCCAATGGCCCCTCAAGATCCTCCGCCTAGGCTAGAGGTTCAAGTACCAAGATCCCTAAGGGTCCACTACGTCGAACAAGTTGCTTTCCGGCAAGCCGCCCATTCGTATAGCATAGTCAATGATTTGGCACAATCCCTTGCTTCCATTTCAATGCTGCAACTCCTCCCGCCGCGCCCTTCACAAAAAAATATCTTCTCGTCTACTCGTGGGCATTGTATACCCTTACGATGATCGATTGATTTTCTTCGCTGCCGATCGTCGAACATCTACCTTCTCCCCTCGCTTTCGCTTTTCAAACTTGGCCAAGATCCGGAACGCCAACGTTTCTCGGTGCATTATTGATGAGGGGGCATCCACCTGTGTGATGTCCGCTTTGGTTCGGAAACAACTTGGATCTCCTGAGATGGCTCCTTCCCCGATCACCCTCTGAGCGTGGGATGGCCATGCATCCAAGCCCATTGGATTATTCTGCAATTTTCCTATCACTCTTGCGGGCAAGACAGTTTGCATTGACGTAGAATTCATAGACGCCCCCTTGGATTACAACATTTTATTGGGTCGTAGCTACACATATACGATGTATGCTGTCCCTTCTGCGGTTCACCGCAAGATGTCCTTACCCCATAACAGAAAGATATTCACCATTGACCAGTTGACACATTACGAGCCAAAGTCTCAGACCTCCCCCGAGTCGACTATCTCTTCAGTGGCCAACAAGCAAACCGTTGACCCTTTGACCAGTGTCTCACCTGGTGTCTACAAGGAATACTCCTTGCTTGGTACTTTCCCTGGTCTCCCTCCTCCTATCTATGATCCCAACTCATCTAATTTTTGCATGATGCAATCATCTCAGGCCTCTCTCAAGAGGCCCGCCTTGGCTAGTCAACAGCCCCCTCGCCCTCCCT